>JAUTXW010000132.1:0-164831 GCA_030620095.1 Kuschelorhynchus macadamiae | reverse complement strand
AAAATTGACAAGGTTTTTCGTTATTTTGTTGCCTAAGCATTACTAGATCTCTGTTTAAGCAAGCTTCATCACGCTGATCAGTGAAATGTCTGCTTAAAATATTTTTTAATTCGTTCCAAGTTGTAACATTCTGGGTACCTAACACTAGTTTTGCATTTTCTGATAATTTACCTATTATTGAATTGAGTAAATAAATATTTTGAAAATTATCAGGTTCATTGGGTTTATAAAAAGCATCTATTATACTTTGACATACAGCTAAGTATCTATTAAGATCATTAGGACTGCCATCAAATTGTGGCACACAATTTAAATATTCAGGTTTAAACTGAGCCATATTATTACTATTATTTTCAGATAAAAAGTTATTTCTTGTACCTGCGGTACTATTTAATAAAATATTTACTTCTGAAAGGTTAGAAGCAGAGTCAGTTGAAGGTTGTTGGATTTTTAAATTGTTTAATTGATTAATAATATCATTTACGTCAGAAAAAGACATCTGTAGCACTTACATAACACAGAAGATTTTCTTCCACATTCCCTATATTATAAGGTCAGGGTCTTGGTCGGCTATTTGGTCCTGCCACAAACGTCCTGGCTTTTGCAAGAATTGGGCGAATTTGGGCCAATCTTCGATCACTATAAGGTACAGCTCCAAAATGAATGTTCCGACACCTCACAATGAACAGTTCTGTTAGGTTCTATATTTTCGGTTAGTTCGATTTTTCCGATATTCAATCGATAACCGATCCCGAAAATACCGTACGACTGCGCCAGTTAACTAATCGATCTACGCGAATAGCTTTTTAAAAACAATTTATTTTTCTAAAGTACAAAATATATCGTTATATATTATAATTACAAATATGTTTAACTGACTGCCATTCAGAATACAAAGCATACAGTATATAGTTAGAAAAGTGCAATCTAAACAATTTAAATGTATATTTAGCAAGTGACTGCTAGATAACTCGTGAATGCACAGAACTTGATGGGAGTTGTATTTTAAGTTTTTATGTTGGTAAATAAATATCTTGAAAAAAATTAAATAGTGGAGGCCAAGCGATAGGTCCACCTTAAATATTTTGAAAAGCACACTGGGCATCTTAATAACGTTTTGCTTAAAAACACGAGAAAAGTTATATTTTAATAAAAACATAAATACAGTAAGGCACAAAAAAGTCACACTTGCTTTTTGTAGCCGAAGTGCTCCAAAGAGCGCTTTCTACAATCTATATAAAAATTATCAACAAATTCAAATTCATCACCTCAAAAAACTCCAAATTTTATGCAAAAATATTGTTTCGAAAATAAATTAATTAGGAAAACCCTTGTATCTCGGTTATAAATTATTAACTTTTAAACTAAGGTAAGTTAGGACAATTCTCAATATTTTTATCCAAGAAATCTGCAGTTCCATTTTGTACCATTAATTTTGGGACACGTTGTATATTCTTTTTATATGAGCATATTATTCGTTTTCCTCCCAAGTTTTTAAAATCAGGTCATTCAAAATGAACAATGGTGTGATCAAGTCCAGAAAGAGCTTAAGGGTATAAACGGGATCAATTGTTGCCTCTATAAGAATCCCATGTCAATGAAAGTAGGATAGTCTAATACGAGGAGAGCCGACCGGGGTTGTCATATCTAATTAAGACTGTTGTTACTGGTGTACCCTGATCGTTGATTAGAGCAATAAAATAACATTATTACTTATCTTGTTATACGAAAGGAGTCAGTAATGTTCAAATACACAATTTTAGATAAGTAGCAATAACACTAATTACCTAATTGATTCATTTTAATTTTAATAGATTTTTAAACATTATTTTAATATAAAACGAAGGTTTCCACGGCTTTGGTCAATTAAGAAATCATGGTTCTTGGGATCAGTCCATGTCAAATTGGAATTGCTATCCGATGTTTCGCCCTCCATTGCACGAGGCATCTTAAGGGATCTTTATTCCACGAGATCTGAACATTAGTGTTTCTAAAAGATCTTTTTATTCAATAATTAATTTTGCACAAACATCAAGTGTGATTTAGTGATGAATTGGTAAGATCTTGATACGAATCTCATAAAGTGTAAAAATCAATATAAAAACTACTTTTTTATTGACTTTGCAAAAAAATCATGCATGCATAAAAATGAACCCGTATGATTATGGCGAAACAAGAGAGCTTAATAAAACTCTAAAAAAAAGTCGTCATAAAAAACTACTTATTGAATTAATGTAAAATTTTGCACAAAATCAATATGTAATACAAAAAACAAACTGGTAAAAATTATTTGATATGAATCGAATACGGCGAACTAGAATGACGGCCTAAGAAAATGTATAAAAAAATAACATCAGAGTAACGATACCTCTCTCCTATCATAAAATCAAAGATTTTTGAGAAATTACAGAGTTTACAATGTTTACTTATCTAGATCTAGATTTAACTTACTGCCCCAGTGGAAATATATAAAATACCCACTGAGACCATTTAAGATCACTGCGTGGGTTTATATGACATTTACATCGCTGCAGTTTTATTCTTAAGTTGTTAACAAATATATTGAGTAGATAATACCTACCTAAACTTAAAAAAAAGTTACATAATTACAATTACAGAAAATATTACGCTCATTTATTTAAAATTTTAAAATAACAAATAAAAATTATCAAAAAATTAAAACTCCAATATCCCCATTAAATGATTCATACCCAACGAGGGTTCCGGCATAGCCATTTAATCGATTTTTCAACTTTGTTGACATCTTTGGGAAATTGTAGATCTTACTGATTTCGTTACTCTCCAATTTAATCTGGCAAACCATATCTGAGAGAGAGAGAGAGAGAGAGAGAACGGTAAAACATTACCCTCCTGGGTTTTTACAGATCTCCATGTTTCATGCTTGATATAACATTTAAAAAATCAGTTTAAAAAACACTTACCGAATTGACTTCACATTTTCCAGAAAAATTAACACTTAAAATTTTGGTATAATTCCCAAACGGCAGAAGAAAAGATGGCAATGATGGCATAATAAATCAATGTAAATGATAAGTATTAAAACTGCTTATTCAATTGACTTCAAATTTTGCACAAAAATCTAAAGTGATAGAAGAATTAACTGGTGATATTTAGGTACAAGTCCAATATGAGGAAACAAAATGGCGTTCTAATAAAATGTGTAGTGAATCAATATTTCAAAAATTCTTATTAAATGGACCTCAACTAGTAGAACTTTGAAGCGAATCCTGTGTGTCAGAACACACTTGCGGCAAGTTAAAAAGTTTAAAAAATATCAAAAACTTCTCATCCAATTTTTATTAAATATTGCACAAATTCAAGTGTGTTATGACTTAGGAGCATAAACTAGTAGGATTTCGGTTCAAATCCAATATTGCGGAACAAATTGATTAAAAATCCATATCATATGAATATGACATGACTTTAAATATTCGACGAAATAAAGGCTGATACGCACAAAGTAATTTTTTTGTGAATTGAGTATGGTGGGACACAGTGACGTATATATAAATTCCAAACTCCTCCTTGAAAAATGTAGATGAAATTATTAAATTTGCATTCGTTAAAATTATCAGAGATTCAACTAATCTATTTGACAAAAGAAGGGTAAAAAATTTCAACAAATAAAAAAAATCCCTCCCTTCTTTATTCTACTTATTTCAGTTTAATTTAAGTAAAATTGGCTCTGAGGAGGGTTTCAGCCCCAGACCCTCCCCTAAATACGCCACTGGGAACAATATGGCAACCTACTACAATGTTTAAGAAAAGTATCCTTAAAAACTACTAGTATCCAGTTGCCTTCAAATTATGCACAAAAATAAAATGTTATATAGTGATCAAAGTTTTCTTGCGATTCCAATATTATGTACCAAAATGGCCCCTTAATAAAACGTTTAAAAATTAGTGTTAATAAACTACTTATTCATTTCCCAAATTGTCCACAAAGAGTAAATGTGGTGATAGGGATGTTAATAAACTTTTGGTGCAAATTCAACATTTTTTTCACATTTAAAAAGGCTTAAAATAATTGAGAAAAGTAAGTAATGCGTACTAGAAAATAAAAAATTTGTCAAAATAACTTTCAAAGAAAGTGAGTAATGCAGCCCAAACGGAATTTCAAATTTGTGTAATTTATAATTTTTAAATATGTGCATGCTGTTGGACCCAGTACCAATCCTAATACGAACACTAAAGTGAAAAAGCTGCTACCAAAAACTAATAAATAATTCTGAGCGATCATTAGTTGTTTGCTTCGATTTAGCTGAAACTTTTGATACGGTGGATTATTCAGATCATTTAAAGAAACTCAAGTTATTTGGTTTTAAATAGCTTTACTTTAAATCTATGAAAATCTTTAAATCTGGTCCCTTTAAAACTGATGCACTGTTAGTTTTTAAATAGAACATCCTTTATTGATAAAATTTAAACAAAGGGATTTTATATAACACATCATATACCTAAATCGAACAGGTTTTGAAAAATTAGCACTATATGTTCACCCATCAAGTGACAAATTATGAACAATAATCTTTCAAAAAATAAAGGAAAGTGATTGCCTAATGACCCATATTTTTCACTACATCCCACGCTAAGCCTAAAGTGTACATTGGTAACTTTTCATCCTCTACTTTATCAAGTCATTCGCCATTCTGTCAGAATGTTTTCGTCAGCCTGATTATTATGCTGATGTAACCCTGCTTTTTAGCGCTTTAGTGTATAAACGTTTTTTGATAGATCTATTACCTCTATATGCCCCAAAGCAGCTTATGTCTTGAATCGGAATCGGAAATTTAATGTAGACGTTCACAATTTAAATTTATGTATGTATAAAAATTCATTCATTAAAAATGAATTTTCCGGAGCAACAACGACAACTAGAACATTAAGAGCAGTAATTTTCAAAAATAAAAAGTATCTAAGAAGATTTGAAAGATTACATTTGTTTACAGGGTCCTTAAAATAGGTCTAAATTCGTTAAATTAAAAACTCTTTTTTTGGATACAAGCAAATCATTAGGGTTGGTATAAAGCACCCCATTTTTTGTAGAAAAGCAGGAATGTAAAGGTGTTAGCTTTTTGTAGAGACCCAGTGCGATTTGTTTGAAGTAGAAAGTATTTCAAAGTAATTTTAAGATATAATTAAAGATATTTTGTTAAATAATAATAGTAATAGTAAAGTAAATAATATCAACCCTTTTAGCAAGCAAGTAGAATGAATACCTACTTACAAAAAAATATGTTTGTTGTTTTTAAATTATGTTTATTCAATTTTAAAAACCACCTTATAAATAAAGATTAAACTATCTTCAGAAAAATGTTTAAAACCAACAACTCTTACGATTAAATAAACAAATAAAGGTTTTATTACCAACCTTTTTACATGAAATGTTTTTTAAACTCAATTATTTTATTCAAGCTATATAGTAAATAAAATTTATTAAACAAAAACAGTATTTAAAAACCAGCAAAGGCACTGTAAAGTGGACACAACGTTTACCCACTAATTAGTAACAAAATACAATAAATTTAATTCAAAGAAAACAAATAATAAAGTTAGCGCCTAGAAATACTGTTTATTATTAACCAGATATTGTTGTTACTGATTAACAAATGAACATATTTAAAATTCTACAAGTATGGATTATTTTAAATATTGCCTAATTTGTTGACAAGAAAATCATACCAGATTCATCTTGTTCGTTTTCATCAATAATACCAGGCCCATCATTGAAACGTTCTAATTCTTCAATATAATATTGGCACTTCCATGAGCGCAAATACTATACGTTATTTAGTTTTCCTGGAATGCAAACTAATTGTGGAGATAAGAAGATCGCAGGTTTCAAAAACTCTATTAAATATATGTGAAAGATTGCTTTTTCTGCTAGTTTTTCGGGCAATACATTATCTGTCTTGCTTATACATTGTATTTCTTGATTCTGCAGAATCTTCGTCAAAACACACAATAGTCAGTATAGTATTTTGAAAAATTTGTTCGACGTGTATCAGCAGTTTATGCAAAGTTGCTGGTCTTTTGTACCAAGGATAGCCCACTAAATAAATATTGGCCGTTTCTAATTTATATATTTCAAATGAATGTAGTAGTAGTAGTAGATGGGGGGACAAGCCCATAGACTAGGCCTAAAAGGCCGTTTTCTCTAACCCCGCGGGATGCACTTTTTTATTTAGACAACATATAATAAAGGGCGCCTTGGCTACACCTGTGTGGTGATTAAGCATTAACTGCCCGGTAAAGGGTGTGCGGAAAGGGGGATCAGAATCACCCTTCGAGGATTGGGGAATGAATTTTTACGTCTGGTGAATGTCAGCCAGACGGGCCCTACAGTTTACCGAGGAGTCCGAACCTCGGCCATCCCCTCCACCTGAGAGGGTATGTGATGGCGGGGAGTGTGATTTTACTCCCAAACTACCACGGGAACATCCGGTTCCCCCCGGCCTGGTTACCGGCGTGAATGGCAGCGTGGAAAGTGAAATTCATTTTACACTCTTCCCTGTTGGATTTTTAACCACTAATATTGGCTGCAGACTTGAAAAGTCTACACTAGGATTCAAAACCAGGCACCCAGACCAACTCCGGTGTAAACCCAAAGCTTTACGCTCTCGGCCACTAGCTGAGTTCAAATTAATGTAAATTTATAGACAATTGATAGGCAAGAGCTACTAACATTGTTCTAAAGTATTTAATTAGTGTTGACATCGGTAATTGTGGCCAGTAGAATAGGAGCATGAAAAGTTTTAAGCGCAGTATTTCCTTTATTAACGTTACCATTTGATTTATTAACATACAGGCCTATAAATTTCCAAAAACTCTCTCAAATATATTTTTCTGCTGATTAAATTCTCTCTTTTGAACTTCTCTAATTTGTCAATTTTTAAAAATGAATCCTATATGAGATAAATAGAACACATTCAAATAACCTTATCCAGCAATTAAGGGTAGTGATACCATATTAAAGGGAGTTAGGTTTAAGCGCAAATATTATTGAATAAATGTAGTAGATGGTGTCGCCCCACATATAGGATATGCTTGACTCGACTTTATATCGGTCAATACATTAAGAATTTTTCTGACAATAAGTGTCACTGATAAGGAACAATCAATTCTGAATTCTCTATATATATATATATATATATATATATATATATATATATATATATATATATATATATATATATATATATATATATATATATATATATATATATATATATATATATATATATATATATATATATATATATATTCGTTTTAATACAAATTCTTTCGCCTTCTTTATGACAAAACTTAACTGACCAAAGTGTTAAATTATTCTATAAGATCATTTCATTCCAAACAACAATTCTGAGAGGAATAAATGTAGTAGCAAATAAACTGGAATCAGATTTATTTGATGCATCATCGTTTACAAATCGCTGTTTGTATTTTGATTGGCCACTTCTGCAATCAAACCCGTAACTGTAAATTATATTGACCAAGAGAAAAATCTACGTTTCAAGACCTTATAAGACTGCTAATCATATCTTTTTGCTTGAGAAGTAGTCTTTCTATTGTATGTTCTAAAATATAGTTAAGTGGTACAGATGCAGTGGTGTAAGAAGTTGTAATATTGTTAGGTCTGCATCCACTAACACATAACCTTTTACCAAGAATAATTGCAAAAGCTTCTTGGGCCAGTAAGGGAACGGATTTTCAGAAAATAGTACTTTTGAATTTTTGTAGGACGAGAGCCGGCTTCTAGTAATTTCATTTAAAAGAACCAGTAAATTTTTAGCCCCGTAATGTGGCGCTGCTGAACTAGCAGCTTCAGGTTGTTTCGTGCTTTTGTTTTTTGGATATTTGGGCTGCTTGACAATGAGAATTTTGGCCGTCCAATAGACAATTTTCGATCTGGCATATTTTTAAAAAGATTTCGTTTTTGCAGATCAAAACTTATATCTTCTAACAGCCAACTTTTTGAATATTTTCTTCTATTCCTGCATCATTATGATTACTGCTGATATTTAAAATATATGAAGTTACTGAGCGAATTTTTAGATTAAAATTGATTTCTTTGTACCGGATATCAAAAAGTAGCTCATTTTGAATTCGGAATACACCGAAAAGATGCAGCTTTATATATTGCAGAGAATAGCAACTGACACTACAGCAAACTATTAATAAATATATGTAAAGTGATATTAATTGAATTTTTGTTTAAATCTCGTATAACTTACAGGTATTGTATTTTTCAACTTCTCAGGGTTACTAAAATTGAATGGTCAAGGTAATTTTATATCCGAATAAAAGTCTGAAAGTTTCAAAATGCTTTTATATAGTACGTACCTCTGTTATCAATATATATTCTAAAATAAGCTTTTAAATGGAAGATATAATAATAATAAATGAAATAAATAGTGGGACATAATTTGTGTATATTAAGATAATTATGGGTGCAATTTTTCGCCTAAGCTAAAATGTGTTTAAAAGCAATTACTTAATAAGTCGCACTTCAATATCTAATATTTTCCATACTCAAATTCAGCTTATATGTGACAATTATTGTGATACAGTTAATAACCTTTCAAAAATTGATTGTATTTAAATGATTATTACTTAGTTAAAATTCTAGAAGTGTTCAAAAATTGAGATGATTTATAACATAGTGGAATCGTTTAATTTAGCATTGAACTTATTTGAGCAAAAAAATATATTTAACATTTTTTTTTATTGGTATGTTGGACTTAATGCTACAACTAATTTAAAAATATATTTTTTAATATTTGCAGGATTTCCAACATTTTGTTGATCGTGATATTTATTCTAATGATAAAAAAGATCCACTTGGAACTCAGCTCTTCAACATAAAAGGATTATACTGGAAATCTTTACGTCAAAAACTCACTCCAACTTTTTCATCTGGTAAAATGAAGATGATGTTCGAAAGCGTATTGAAGTCTAGCAACTCCATGGTCGAATATTTAAAAAGATGCTCTAAAAAAGAAGATGATATCAACATTAGAGAGGTAGGTATGTAATATAATGTATACAGTTACTGTTGGTACTTAAATTGTATAACCCGCAATTGATATTTTCGAGTCGAGCAGAATAAACAAATACGGTTGAGAAATTGTGAAATTTCAGTGACGTAAACAGCCATTGCCAGCACAGTGAGCCGAGAAGCCGTTTAGTGGCTCTGGTAAACAACGCTATAGAAGTAAGTAGGTCCATTCTATTTTACATTCATATTCCTTTCATTTCATAATGTCTTTATTTGTTTTGAGTTGTATAAACATTTCTACGACTTATTCTTGAATTCGTTTTTTAAATAATAATAATTCGTTTTTTAAATAATAATAATAAAATAATCATGACTAAAGCTGCAGAGGTGCTCCGTAAACTTAAGGTTCAACAAGGAGTTGATATGGCGCATTTAATACGTTTTCATACATTTATTGACGATTACGACAAAATCAATGAAATCGCCGTGCGTTTGCGAAGATTGGATGATGCCTGGTCCAAATTTAAAAAGATTCAGTCAAAAATGGAATTGCTTAGTGATGCGAAGGAAGATAGGTTAGAGAGGGAATCTTTTGAAGAACTTTTCTTTATATTAGCTGCCTTAGACAAATCCATTCTTCATATTCATGCCACGAGCGTTCCAAATTCTTTAAATATTCCGACCGTTTCCTCTAATCTTAATGTTCAACGTCCACAGATCGACCTTCTACAATTTAACGGCACATATGAAGGTTAGTTGCCATTTCATGAAAGTTTCAAGGCGCTTGTAGCGTGATAATCCATCACTAAATAACATTCAACGATTTTATTGCTTACTTTTATCTCTAAAACGCGATTCCATTCAGCAAATTAATTCCCATGAGGTAACAAACGACAACTTCGGTATAGCTTGGCATCATTTAAGAGACCGATATGAGAACAAACACGTTATTTTACTTAGTCATATAAAGAGTATTTCTGAACTTCTTCTTTACTTGGCAAAAGAAAGTTACGAAAAATACTAGACATTTTTTGAAATATCAAAGGGCTTTACAGTCTTTAGGGCTACTTATTGATACTTGGGACACCATTTTAGTTAATGAACTAGATCAGCATACCAGGCGTGAATGGGAAACTTCCATAAAATCAAATAAATTACCAGAATTATCAACAATTATAGATTTTTTTAAACAGAATACCAAGGAGACCCGAATAAATATAACTTCTAAAGATAAGCATTTTAAGCCTCATACGCACCTTGTTACTGGTGATAACGTAAACATAAGTAAGAACGATAATATAATTTGTAGGTTCTGTAAAAACATACATTTTCACATAAAACTGAATACCAAGGTGGTATACGTTAAAAAACTTAAAGTTTGTGGCAGTTGACTAAAATTGCGACATTTGGTACAGACTATCATAGAATCTAAACTAGAAAATGCGATCGATCAGCAAAATACTACATTACTTTCAAACACAAAGCATGATAATCAGATTTTATTTTCGGCAGTTCAAGTTTACATTAATGACATTATATTGTAAAATCTGAATTGCCTAAGGAACTTAGACTCGATTCCTCGAAAATTGACATACCTATTGCAAGGATAAACCAAGTTTCATTAAACATTCACAGAGAAACCCATGCATGGATATGTTAATTGGTAATTCAATTTAAATTTCTTTGCTTACTTCGGCAAAAAATAAGTTAGATAAAAACAGGCCTATTTTGCAGCATAAAAAACCTGGTTAGATAGTAGCAAGTTCTTTCGAAATAGTGCCAAATTCCAACCACATTGCAACAACTTCATCGAGGATACTTCTATTTAATCAACTTGAAACTATCTAACAACTTGAACGTTTTTGGCAAGTTGAACAGATTTTTTTATAATATTTGAAGTTTTCAAATGAAGAATTAAAGGGCGAGATGTAGTTTTGTAAACCTTTTCAGCAAGACAAAACAGGTCAATGTTAGGTTAAACTTCAATTAGAGAAAAATTCCATGCTGTCTTCCAGATTCCAGTTCAACTTCTCGCGTACGTATTGTATTCGATGCGTCTTCTAAAACATCCACAAGAATTTTCTTAAATTATCTATTAAAAGTAGGGCCTATAATATAACCAGATTTATTTGACATAATTTTTCGCATGCGTGCTAGAAACGTAGCTCTTACAGGAGACATTATTAACATGTGGAAACAAATTAACGTAAACATTTCTTAACATAATCTACAAAGAATAGTCTGTCGTAAGCATCTAACGACCCTATAAATCATTATAACCTAAATACAATAAAATTACATAGCGCGTAGTTCTTAGCTAGTCGACCCTTACATCAAATTGGAAAGAATGCTAAAGAAATTTATCCTATGGCTAGCGATGCTATTTCAAACAGCTTTTACATGGATGATTTCATCGGCGGTGCGTCTAATATAGAGCAGACTTAGATCTGAAAAGCTACTGTCAAGCAGGTTTTATTGGGCGCCAGTTTGCTTCTTAGAAAAACGCTATCAAATAAATCAGATATCTTCAGACAAAGATGATAAAACTTTAGGAATCATCTGGAACCTTAAACATGACATTTTCCATTATACAACATAGCTACAATTTTTTATCCACTTGGTCTTATAAGCTAAAATATTACTTCAACAGCTCTGGAAACTAGAAGTTGGATGAGATGACGCGACGCAGTAACAGAGATCTTCCAAGAAACTTGGTTACACTTTATTAAAAGTCTAAATCATCTGAATTTACTTCAACTACCACGTCATATTCTTTTAAAAAATTCCATCGCTATTACATAAAATCATTTTAGTGATATCTTAGAGGTTGCGTTGGGTGTTTGTTGTGTAAAGACAGGCTTGATATTATTATTGCTAATTTATTTTATTGAAATCCCAACTAGTCCCACCTAAAGTTATTGCACTGGACAGATTAGAACTATGCGGAGCATTATTGCTTGCTTCAGAATCTTAGTGAGTGAACTTATTAGTTGGCAGTATGAAACCACTTAAAAGATTGGCCTAAAGAACAGGTCATTAGTAAGGATCACATTCCAGAACCTCGAAAGGAAAATATAACCTTTACGTATCGCTCGTATCATTGACATATCTCTTTTGCCGGGTTTTTCTAATTTTAATAAACTTTAACGGGTTACCGCCTATAAAGTGCGATTTGTACATAATTCTAAAAATAAATTGAGGGGAGTTTCGGTACGTAGAGTCTTGTCTTACGTGCTATAGAGTACACTCTGCATCAATTACCCAGTTAATGGGTGACTTACTTGAATCGAGCGTAACACCTTCACGCCGTTTTACTTATTGCAGCATTGTTTGTGCGGGCTTTAACAACATAAAAGATGCAAAAATCTCGAACGAGAACGTTCGTAAAATGTAATTGTATATTTTTGTTTGTTTAGCCACTAAGGCAGTTCATGTAGAACTTGTAACAGACCTTATTGTTGTTGGTTTTATGAATGCCTTCAAAAGATTTGTTTCTTGCAGAGGTTTATGCAAGCATATCTATACTGTCAATGGAACCATTTTTATGGGAGCTAGCAATGACTAACAAAAAATTCTCGAAATTTAACAAACCGTGCCGCATACTTTAAGATTTGCCACATATTTTAGTAAAAATAACATTTAATGGCATTTCATTCCTGCTAGTATCATATAAAACGTATAGTAAGTGACTGGAGTTTGAGTTTTAAATACTTCTATATGATTATTACTCAGGTGGAAGCAATAATGAACTCCTGTCACCTCTAAAGACCTTCTGTCCCGCACACCTGGACATTTTCTCATCAGTGGTACCTTGGTCTCCGTTCATGTCAAGAGACGGCTATCTGTTAACAAGAGGTTACCAGAGGTCCAGTGACTATCTTATTACGCTGCAGGTCCAATTGGCGACAAGACAAATCAAACATTGCGATTGGTGCGCTGGTGCTTCTTAAGGAGGAATTCGTTTACTTTAATGTTAAACCTTTTAAACTATTTCGAGGCGGGCATCATGTTGGTACTTGCAAAATTCGCAATTAATATTTGTGTTTTGTATGTTATTAGTGGCGCACCATGTGAACTGTTTATTACAATTAATGACTGGCAACGCTCTACAGCTCTCTTACTTACATCTGGCATGGTTGTCGCAAAACGTCAAAAGATGTACATTCTGCAAACAAACGTGGTTTTGGAATGAAAATCACTGTCACACATTAATAAAAATGTAACTAGTAAGTCTAGAACATTATTATAAGAAAATACAACTCTATTTTACAGGTAACTTTTTTTGTATTTATTGAGTACTACAAGATGAGTGATAAATAACCTTTGTCACCCTTGATTTTCTCAAAACCAAGGTGCAAGATTGCTACGCTCTTATTTAATAATTATTATTACTGTTTAATTTAAAATTATTTCGATCACAAAATGGTATCAAGATTACAGCTCGTGGTCAACAGAGCGTGCAATGTAGGTGCCCTAGCTCAATTAACCCGGAGAGTAGGGCGTGGGAAAACTTAAGAAATCAAAAAAAAAGAGAGAGAAAAAAAAGAAATGAGCGCCACCAATTTAGAACGGCTTAAATTGGAAAGCCCCTTGATCTTTGCGGCACTTGCTTCCTCTTGATACTTTAAAAGAAAAAGAGTGAGCTAAATAAAACACAAATATAGTAAAAAAAAAAATCTATTATCAGTTACGGTATAAAAGAAGGAAAAAAAATAAAATGTAAACAATAGGTGTCACCAAATCCAGCAGCACCTGGAAGTTCTGAGACGCTCCTAACTTCAAACTAGGCCCGTGACATGGGATTAGTCCCGAGTCTTGAAGTTAAGCCCGTGACTTGAAATTGTCTGTGACTTGCAGTTGTAATTAGCCCCTGAGTTGAAATTAGGACTGTGACTTACAGTTGGCCCCTGACTTGAACCCTATGAAAACAAAATTTTTCTAGAATTTTTCATAGTGATTCAAAGTCTATAACGAAAACCCAAATAATTTTAATTAATTTAAAAAATCCCCAAAAGGTTTCTACTGATTCAAAATGAACTGAACAGTCAGAACAATAATTTAATTTTAAAAATTTAGTCCTACCGAGAAGTATAAAAAAATATTTAATTAATTTCAAGACACTAATCAGAACTTTTCTGTAAATAAATTAAAACCGCAAGCAACAAAATAAAAAAATACAATTAAATAATTTAAAATGAAGTCACTAAAGATACCATCAACAAGCACAAAATGCCCTGATAGGTATCGAAAATTCAGTCGAAACGTTGTCAATAAATCCAACAAATCCACAAATACAAACTAAGACCGGAAAGGAAAATTCTAAAAATTTACTTTATCAAATACAATCTCAATAACCAGCGTTAACACTAAAATAAATACAAGGTTTCGACTGAATCCGAATGATTTAAATTAGAAGTACATAATAAAGTAAAAATAATTCTAATACTTAAAAAAAATTAGGCCCTGATGATGACCTAAAATGAATCGAAACGTTGGGTAAGAAAAATATAAGCTCATTATTATAACTGACTCCAATAACTAAATTTAATTTACAATAAATAAATTTGTAAGAAAATGGATTACTATAAAATTTCCTGTATAAAATAAATTGAAAATTTAGACTGACCTCGGCCAATTAAATAGAAATGAGAATAAAATAAAAAAGCAAAATCTTAACAAAAGAAGGTATGTATAGACCTGAAGAATAGCAAATATTTAAGCGAAACGTTGTGAGAATACTTAACAGAAAAAATAGATATAATAAGGCAGCAATAAGAAAAATCAAAAGGCACAAATATATTTAAATTATAATATAACCAGCTTAAAAAAGGGGTTTTATTTAACTAATTATTTTCGAGCCGCAAATCAAAATGCAAAAAAAACCATAAACTAAAAGAAAAGCAATTTACGTCATACTTAATTGTTACTGAAAACCTCTGCAAGCCATTTATTAACCTGTTTATTATCTATTAAAAAGAACGAATGCAGGAATCAAATCACACTATGCAAGCTGCTTAAATATTGTGGTTTTATTTTAAAATAAAATAGAGCCAATTTACCATCCACAAAATATGGTTAGTATAATAGGAAATTAATCAAATTACTGAGGTAAAAGATGTTCGACGAAATTCAAACTAAAAATGTGTCTTCGTATGAATTCGTTACACTTGCATTTAATATTTAAGATTTCAAAAAAATATATATGTTGCATCAAAAAAAAATCGTCTCACCCGATTAAAAGTTAATTCCAAAAAAAAAAAATGAGAAAAGTTACCAAATTACGAAAAGCAAAATTTAAGAAAAAAAAAAAAGATACCCTTTTCAGGATAAATGATATTAAAGCAAATTACCTATCCAATAGGGTCACTCAGTTCTAGTTAAAAAGGTGGTTTCACGTGCCAAGTACAAGGGCATGGAAAATGGCGGTCTGGTCCAATCTTCAGGTCAAATCCTCTCTTAGAGAGATTTTCTAGCACGAAAAATAACACTCACAGTGCAAACTATAATGTGCCCGAAAAACTAATGCGGTGTTGAGGAAAAATCCCGCTAACGGATTTCCAAGATTTTCCTGGATTGTTTCCTCAGACCCGCGCTGAAGACCTGTGGTTTATCTGCAGGTGACCAGAAAAGTGAAAAAATGTGTTCCCCCAGCTTCCTTTCCGTCTAGAACTTTGGTTAATTAAGGTGGCGGAATACCATTGGCTAGAATATGTCAGGTGCTAACAACCTTGCCAAAAGAGCACATAGACGGAATAAAACAAGGATATGATTAACATGTTAGACAAGAAAAACGACTCTCCATTGGTTGAGAAAGATACAGGAAATAATGCAGGAATACACTTGGCAACAGCGAAAAAGATGCCTGCGCTCTGGATATGAGGAAGTACCGGATGGAGGGTTCCGAGAATAAGTTAATATGGAAGTCTTAGCCGAATAGATCCGAAAAGTTCCGAGACGACGCAATAATAACATTGACAGAAACAACTAACCTGAAATTTAAAAGCAACACCAAGGCGAAATGGAAGTGTAAATAAACAAATAATATTTAATTAATTACTCTAGTACTAATGGAAAAGGACCACTCAGAAAAGTCAAATATTAGTCCGGAGTAGAGTACCAAAGAGTCAAAAAAATGATGTGCTAATGCAGGAGTAGTTAAATGTCATAAAAATGAAACGTAAGTTGAGTTTAATTTAATAGAATTTTCCCAACTGTATAAACTCATTATTTAACCATAAAATAGGAATTTATTCACACAATTATTAACTATTTTAGGAAATGCATCAGACGCAGACGTAACGAATTTCAGTTTATATTAGGCTCCAAGTAATTATGCAACTATGGACAAAACAAAAGTCGATCTGAATTTCGGAACATCAAACATTGACAGAAATTATAAGAAGGCTGTAGTTTATATAGTCTCAGAAAAAAAAGGTAAGAATATTAATATTGAATCGAGAAATACCTTTGGTTTATTTATGTCTAACTTAAATGAAAATACCTTTATATGTTACATATTCACAGCAAAAGGAAACACGAATAATAAAATGTAGATTTAAGAGAAAGTATGAAGTGGTGTATATATAGTATCTATAGTCTAAAAATAATCCTATGTATATCTGAAAAGAAATATTTATCAAGGCAACCTTTTTTTTATACAAGTATTTACAGTTCAATATTAATACATAATATCGACTTTATATCAAAGAATTTATTGGGGTACTAATGATTTGTTTTTTTTTACAGCGACAGAAGAGTTATACAAAATACACGTTCGAATCTAAAAATGCAGCATATCTAGCCAAAGAAAACGAAAATCCCAAGACTTGTATAAAGGACTCGAAAACAGGTTTTCAAAATTAATAAAATTTAATTTATATCTACTCTGTAAAATATATGGGAAATAAATAGTTTGTCTAAAGTGCTATTTGAAGTTTTTCTTACACAGTATATAATTATTAAATTCGGCAAAATTAAATAAATCCAACAATTATATTTGAACTGATTTTTTTTTTGCGACATCTATGAACGAACGCTAAACTTATACCATTTACTGAAAATTATTTCTTTATAACTTGAGTTCAGATATAGGTACAAAATTAACTACTTATCGAGAGGTGACACTGTGTGTACCGAAATTTGCTGCAAAAGGTGTTGAATTTATATTCCACTTAAATATGAACAATGTAACCGCTTCTAATAAGAAAACTACTAAAATCTAAGGTATCAAACCAACAAGACGTACATATTAATCACTAAACTTAATACTAAAGTAGTAGATTATAATACTAAATTAATCATACAATGAAATGCACTTAAAACAAAATTAAACTGTTACACCTTACTGTTTTCTTTGTTTGCATAACCTATAGTCGGTGTTATATATTAAAAATAACTTTACCTAGTAAAAAATACCCTTATGGATAATTATGGTGAGCTCTATAAAATACTATAAAAATAAAAAAAATCTGACTGCATAGAGCAAATAAATAATTGCAGCTAGCCATAGGGTTTTTCCTTTACTTAACAGTCTTAAGAACCAATGCGATATTTAATCTATCAATATTTCAATTTACCCACTTTAAAAAAAAAGGAAATGTTCAACAATTTATTGAGAATACAGACAGAACGCTATTTTAGTTTGTAGAAATTATGCCCTAATTTTTTAAGGCAAGACTATAATTAGTCTTAATATGGTAATGAACCAGGTACATACATTTTATAAAAATCAATTTGCGATATCTAGATTCGAAGGTGGCTCCATGAAACTTACAACATGTTGTATATATACGGTGACCATATTTTTTAAAGGCAAAATACAAATTATTTGTTGAAGATAAAGTATGGGCAAGAAAGTTGAGTATTATTGTTTTCGAAGTAACGTGAGAGAAGAGGCTTCGCAAGGGATTTTCTTAGTCAAACCACCATAACTTTAAATCACCTCTATAACATTTTATTTAAGCTGTAATATTAATTATAGTTTAGTTTACAGCAAAAAGAAATATATTTAGGCGTACTTCGCAAACTTTCTGAGGATAGTAGTATACAAATTTAATAGCCAGTACTGTACTACTAAAATAAATACGTATTGTCACCGTATAATATATACTGAGTACGGATAATGATCTATATATATATATATATATATATATATATATATATATATATATATATATATATATATATAGGAAAATATTAACGCGGCAAGAACTATTATATAGTAGAAAAAGGAATTTGTGGGATGATTACTAAAGCAATGAAATTTGGACAACTATATATACGTTGACTGACTTAAGGCCTTCACCAGTACAGTCAACTAGAGAGACAAGTATAACTAGCGTCAAAATTTATACACAAAACCACATCGGAGTCACCAACAAAGGTAATAGTGTAACGAGTCCGGCGAAGATTTGGGATGTTCTAGCCATGTCGGTTTTGCTCCTGTTGATGACCCTGATGTAGTTTTGTGTATTGATGTTGGCGCTAGCCGTACTCGTCTCTCAACTAGTTGACTGTACTGATGAATACCTTAAGTTAATATATCAGGTGATACTTTTTTCTATAAAGACAATCGAGAATATTCTCAAAAATCCTATCACAAAAAATAGTGTTTTCCTATTGACACCCCATAGTAGTTAAAACGTTCTTTCTCTTCCTAACACATTACTCGTTATAGCATTTTAATAATTTTATTGATTCTTTTTAAAGATAAATGCATCAAACTTGGTATATCTTTAATCACCAAGAATAGATTTATTTAACGAAATAATTTATTTAATACTTTATTAAATTCTATATATAGGCACAATATACATGCAAATATACTGCTATTAAAAGTATTACTTGCAACCTAGGACTTACTATCTTATAAGGGTTTTTATATCAGCTGCAGGGTCCCAGTTAATTCGTGAGAGAGCTACGTACAACTAGTATATAGTTTTTATATATTATTATTATAACAAATAAAGTTTACCAAAATTATTAATTAAAATATTAAAGGTTTTAGCTTCTTATTCGACGGATGTAATCGGATCCGTTGCCTTTGGTATAGAGTGCAACAGTTTTCAGGCCACCCATGCTGAATTTAGAAAGCAAGGAATAGAAATGTTTCGTCATACCTGGGCAACTCTAATAAGGCGTCTTTTATCTAAAACGTATCCAAGCTTTTCAAGGTTAATAGGAATTAAAGGTAATTTATATTAGGAACATTTATTTTATTTATGAAGTGCTAATTTAGGTAAAAAATTTTCGTTGTAAATTTGCACTGCAATATTACAAATTAATATTTATATTATATTTCTATCCCCGACAAGTCGTGGTCAATTCCTACTTGTACAACCAAAAGAAGACAAATTATCATATATTCTTAATTACCAGCCCAGGAATAATCGAGCCAGTAGCCGTAACTATAGTTGGAACTGGAAGGGGCCAGTATTGATTTGTTTAAAACGAGGTTAAATTCTTATTTGCAGCTTTAGATGTATGAGATATAACAGAAATTACTTCTCATTTTTACTGATATGCCTAGAGAGTCTCTTTAGTGAAGCTAAACCTATAAGGCAAGCTGTGTGGGTTCTCTGTATAGTTGACTTTCAGGTAGACTCAGGACTCAGAATTCAAACAACAAATAAAAATACCAATATACATTAAATTTAATTATTTAACTTTATAATTTGTGTGGAATAAACTTAAGGATCGATTTAACCTAAATTTAAATAAAAAGTTCACCAATAAATACAACAAAAAATCATACCACCGGAGAAGTCGATCAGATGTCCTAAACTCTTTGGTTTACCAAATATACTCAAAACTGGGCGCCCATCAAACCTGTCGTTAGTGCTGTTAATTCGCCGCTACAAAAACTGGAAAAACATCTTGCTGAAATTATGCAACCAACTCACGAAAAAGCTGACTCATTTGGCAAAAACTCGGAGCATTTTACCCGAATTATACGAGATATAGTTCTTGAAATAGACGATATCATAGCAAGCCTAGATGTCAAGTCATTGTATCCTGTATTTTAGTATTCCCATCGACGAAGCATTGGACAGGATTGTTATGCATGCTATGAACGAGGAATTCCAGATACAATATGACTTTCGGAGCATTGCCTTAAAACTACTTATTTTTCATTTAACGGGAAAATATATAAACAAACAGATGGTGCTCCAATAGAGTGCTCGCTACCACCAGTAGTGGCGAATTTATTTATGATATACTTCGAGAAAGAACCTCTTTTAAAAGTAAGTTTGAAACCCATGTTATGGATTCGTTATGTGGATGACATATTTATTGTATGGCAACATCATACAGAGCTCGAAAATTTTCTGATTCACGTAGATTCAATGCATCCCAGAATAAAATTTATTCGAGAGGTAGAGGAAAACAACAAACTTCCATTATTAGATCCTGAATTACGGATATTTCGATTACACCTTGTAAAGAAAACCAACATATACCGACAACATATGCATAATGCAAGATCACATCATCACCCAGCACAAATTCAAGCTCTGGCCAGTTCTCTAATATCTGGATCCGTGCCATTAATTAAAAGACAGACGAGACAAAAGGAACCTAATAGAATATCTGGTGCTTTGAAGAAAAATGGCTACACAAATCGCACCATAAAGAAAGCTATTAATGAACAGAGTCCCCGAACAACGAACGCCAAAAATTATAAACCAAGAAGGCAACGGGTAGTCTTACCATATGTAAAAAGAACAGAATCGGAAATAATCTTAGAAAACACAACAGACAAACTTTACCCAAGCCACAAACAACCATAGGTGAACTACTTGGAAACCCAAAAGATAAAATCAAATTGGAACACCACTGAGTAAACATCATTCCGAGGCAGGACTGTGAAAAGTTGTACGTGGGACAAACTAACAGGCGAATATCAGCAAGAGTAGAAGAGCATAAACTCAGCATTAAAAGTAATTAAACAACCTCGGTCCTATTCCTACATCGTCAGGAAACCGGCCACAAAATAAATTTCGTTGGGTGTAGGGAGATTTCCAATATATAAGACCAGAATAATCCAAGAAGCCCTAGAAATAGAAAAACAAGGAGACTTAAATAAAACGGACGAATCATTAAAACTACCAACAGCATTTAAGACAATAATCTGCAAATCTAAAATCATAAAAAATCACGCGGAATTAGTGCAACAACACAAACATAAATAACGACCAACGGCCTATAACGTAAGCTTCGCAGTCACTAACAGTTCAGTGTCTATAGGGACGCGAGAAAGAAACCTTCGAAAATGCCAAATGTGTTTTGGCGAAACGTCAGCAAAGCTGTATAGGGAAATAATATTTTAAATATAATATTCGATCCTTAACACTGGAACTTATTAAATTGTTTTAGAATGAAAAAAAATTAAAAGTTTAGTACACGGAGTGATTACTCTAGTTTACAAATTTACGCAAGCAAATGTGTTTAAAAGTCATTATATAGTCACGAATAATAAATCTTGATTTATGATAAATATATGGTTTCACAAACCAACAAAATTGTACAGCCAGACACTTTCAAGAAAATCTAAAAACATTTTGGAACGAAACAAGCCGTGAGAATAGATCAACAAACTAAGAGGGTGAACTAACCAATAAATTTACAAATAGAATAAAACATCCATAAAATATTTTAATACCATAGGATGGACGATATATTTTTTTCTATTTTTAGTGCAATTTATAGACACAAATTATAGCTTAAATTTTTTATTATTCATTGTAAGTGACTACAACTTTAGAATTAGTGTACTGAAATGTGATTTTTTACTCTTATAATATAATTTAATATATCTTTTAAAGCAGTTAATAATTATTTTATTTTTAGCTGGACATGAAGAGTCCAAAAGATTTTTTGCTAAGGTCATTAAAGAGACAATTGCATACAGGAGTAAAAACAATATTAACAGACCAGATTTCTTACAAATACTTATAAATATGAATAATGAAAACAAAAATGGCCAAGGAGTATTTCGATTTGAACAAATGGTTGCAAATGCTATGTTGTTTTTTATTGCAGGTACCTATATATTTATTTTTATATTTATATTTAAGAAAAAAACGATAAGCAAACATTTAGACTGACTTTTTGCTGAAACTAATTTTAAAAATATTTAATTAGTTTTGTTTCAAAAATACAGTCTCAATTAAGCAGCTGATTCACGTTAAAAATATGTTCGTCTGATAAGAAATAATGCTGTACTAATTATTTGTTGATACAATATTCAGAAAGATGCAATTTTGTATTATTTGTTAATATCAGCGAATAATATACTAAGTGTTTCACACCTAGGACAAATTTCTAGTCTAACATTTGCGTACCTAGAACGAAACGATTTTCGGATTCTCATATAAAAATAATTTGTTAGTTTTGCGGTTTTAATGTATATCCATTTATATATCTTTTATATTTGTATTTATTTCAAACAAAAGACATTTTTTTTTCGGCTTCGCCAGCAGCTCTCACTAGAGGACCAATTTGTATATTTTACTTTTAACTGAAAGTGTCTCTCTGCAGACGTGTTACCACGTCTTATTTATTTTTGTTACAATTTTCACATTGAAAAAGAGAAGTTAAATCATTTATTAAAGCCGCTGCCATACTGGCCGACAGACAGCACACAGCGTTGCTGTTAAAAGAAACGTACGGGATGTACGTAAATTGAAAATATATTTGTTAAAACAGTGACATCAAAACAAAAATTTTCTTAAAGTAAATATGGAATTTTTATTACCTTTTCATTATACTAAATAACTTCCAAATGATGCCGAGTCTAAAAAGGTACAAAGTTACAGAACATAAAAACTTTTATAAAAAAATGAAACCGACTATATATATATATATATATATATATATATATATATATATATATATATATATATATATATATATATATATATATATATATATATATATATATATATATATATATATATATATATATATATATATATATATATATATATATATATATATATATATAGTAGGAAAATATTAACGCGGCAAGAACTATTATATAGTAGAAAAAGGAATTTGTGGGATGATCACTAAAGCAATGAAATTTGGACAACTATATATACGTTGACTGACTTAAGGCCTTCATCACTACAGTCAACTAGAGAGACGAGTAACAACAAAGGTAATAGTGTAACGAATCCGGCGAAGATTTGGGATGTTCTAGCCATGTCGGTTTTGCTCCTGTTGATGACCCTGATATAGTTTTCTAACTGTACTCGTCTCTCAACTAGTTGACTGTACTGATGAATACCTTAAGTTAATATATCAGGTGACACTTTTTTCTGTAAAGACAATGGAGAATATTCTCAAAAATCCTATCATAAAAAATAGTGTATTCCTATTGACACCCCATAGTAGTTAGAACGTTATTTCTCTTCCTAACACATTACCCGTTAAAGCATTTTAATAATTTTATTGATTCTTTTTAAAGATGAATGCATCAAACCTGGTATATCTTTAATCACCAAGAATAGGTTCAAAAAAATTCTCTAAAAAGTGAAAAAATAATATTTTATTCCACCTTAAAAATTTTGCTCCGTAAAATCGGCACCAAACTAATAAAGACACTAAGAACTTATAGAGTAGTATTAGACATCAAAACACCGAATTGACTGAATGCATGATGAATAAATAAATAATTATACGAGTTTTGTTTTAAAAATCGGGTTTAACAAATAGTTTACTGCATAATATTTTTTCCGGATATAATGGTGAACGCGTAGAGTAGAATATTAAAATATTCTTGCAATATATCTTGGCGCAGAAAACACAATGGCGCCACACCGCCATTTTTAAAATTTTTCTATTCTTGCTATGGCACCACTGGACTACTACAGCAATATCCTGAATATCCCTTGAAAATGTCATCTAAATTGGTCAAACCATCACGTAGTAATCGATGTACAAACAAAAAAAAGAAGAAAATGACCACCATTCCGCCATTTTTATCATTATTTTAATATGCTTGCTATGGGATCACTTTGGCAATATCCTGAATGTCCTCTGAAAATTTCATTCAAATTCTTCAAACCATCGCGGAGTAATCTATGTATAAACATAATAAAAACAACAAAATGATTACATTTTCATGGCCACCCTGTATAAATAAAATTACATAACGGGATAGAAAAAGAGACACCTTTTAGCAAATGGGGTTGTATGTCTATTACACACCTCAGTGCTTTAGTTTGAAAATGGTATTTAAAAAAATGTAAATTTAATTATAAAACTCGCTGCATTTATCGCCCTTATACCTGCGTTTTTTTATATTATTATTACAAAAAAGCGGCTAAACGGATTTCAAATTAAAATATATGACACCACCAAAGAAGCATCCTCTACAATTTGTCGTTTGACTCCTTAAAATCGGCCAAGCCGTTTAGACAATATGCGCGAACAAACCAAAAAAAATACATACAGGTCGAATTAGTTAAGAACCTTCTCCTTTTTTGAAGTCGGTTAAAAATGAAGAATTTGACTTTGTTGTAAAATTGGCAAATCACGTCTGAGTAGAAAGTTCGGGAGAGTTTAATTGGTTGCACCCTAGAAAAAATAACACCATGTAGATTTTTCTAAACTAATAAGGCAATTAATTTGCCTTTTAGTGTAATAGTATAACGTGTACCAAATTTTATTAAAAAAATCTCTAGGAATTTACGAGGTATATCAAAACATCTAAAATAAATATTAACGTAGATTATTATCGTGCAATATAGTAGAATAGAGGTGTGTGTTATCGCCCCTAATATTTTTGCGTATTTAACGGGATTTTTAGCACTTTACTTCTCAATGGGGTTTAGTCGTGATGCAAACAGAGACAATAAACAAAAATATATCAAAAATATTACTGCCGATATAGAAAAAAATCGAAGTCAGTGCGTTCAATTAATCATTCAATTAAGAGTGAAATCGACAAGATCAGGGGAATTCGAAACTTAAACAAACCGTCACATTCCTTTAGCGATATAAATATATATTAAATACATTTAAATAAAACAACTATAACCAAGATAAGCTAGATCTACTTTCTCCTAAATGTACTTATTATTTATTACTCTGTAATGTTCGAGGTGCCGTTGTACTCCTGTTCTTTACTTAGTTCTTAATTTGACGATGAAGGAAAATCACTTGTTTGGAATAACACATTATATTATTTAATGGTACTACTACAGCCACGGGCCGGACCCACAGAGTCCGCCCTACGAATACACCTTCTATAGATCTAGCTGTTGTTATCTAAATTGGTTATTCACACTCTGCCCTCGTTCTACATCGCGAGCGCGGTGCCTCGTCAGCTTGCATACTCAGCTTGTGTATATTACACAAATGTTAATGTATTAAACAACTATAAACTGATATACAGGATAATACTGCACCTCCTCCCTTTGAGAAAAATGATTCAACGACCAATTGAATCATTTCTGCAAACAATAGAATAATTTCGGTTATCATTTATAATGCTGAGTGTATGAATAATGTATTTTATTCGGTTTGTAGAATTAGACAGACTGCGAAATTTCCTAAAATAACTAAAACTTAACTAACCTAAAATATTTTTTTTTAATATTATTATTTACTTATCACCTTATAATCAATAATAGTTGTTGACAGAACCATGCCATATGTATCTTAGCTAATGGCTTTCACTATGGCCACTTGTGAAAGACACTGCTGTAAGAGTAAACAAAATAATTGATTTACGAAAAATAAAGCAAGGATGTTCGTTGCATAAATTAAATATTATAATTTATGCTAAAAACCTAAAATTTAAAATGTTTGAAAATTCCTTCACGATGTATGGTCTAATTTGACAACGTACACATCAACAACAGTACCTTTTAACGAGTTTAATTCTAGATATCAATTATGTATTGGCGTATTATCCTTACTCAGACTTAAATTATCATGTTTAGATATTATTTAGATCATTAAATCTAATCATATTTAGATTAATAAATTCGGATCATCAGAGGTTACTTTTTATTACGTCATAACTCGTCATACTTTGCTCTCCACAATTGACATTAGCGAATTAACCAAAAGAAAGCTACAAACTCTAATATTACTTATACCTAACATTCTTTAATCTTTTCCTCATACTCTGTTTCTTGTTGATATCTTTTTATATATTTTATATACCTTTCGTATATATATTGCATGCATTTCATTAATATATTTCCATTTTAAACAATTTAACAGTCAACCTCAACGATTTTCATTATATGTTTGATAAAATGTAATGTTTAAAATATTTGCTTCGTACAATTCCAAAAAAGATTTGAAACAAAGCTCATATAAACAAAACCGTTATTTGGACTGCGGGTACCCTAGAGTGCTTATGGCACTATATGCATCATTGTGCATTTTTAATTATCATTTTTTAGGTAAGGTTAGGTTACACTCCCTTTCAACCAGCCCAATATAGCTGAGATAATCGCGCTAGCGCCAAAATTACCCTTATTGAATAAGTAAGTGCCCTGACTTCTACAACTGTATTTTCATATGCTCTATGCTAACTAGTTAATATCTATACGCGTCAAGGACTTTTATACGCTTGCGGGTGATCAAGCCGTTCCCGTATAATTCCTGGCAATTTAAGTATGATCTTTACTGTTGCACATTCCATTTTATAAACTCATACATTCTTAATCCAACCCGCTTTTTACGACTTGCGTCATATACTTCTCCTGTCATAAAACTAATATTCCCTTCTTTTTTCTTTTGGTCATTTCTTACCTAACCATTTAAATGTGACATATTTAGCTTATTTTAGCTTGACTTTTTTTTTCATGTTTGGGAGTAATTATTTTAAACAACCTATCTCCAAGAATGTCCGTACAAATACCTTGGAAAACCATAATTACTAAAACAAAAACAAGATACTTAGTTGCTTTTTTCTGAAAAACGTTTGCTTAATCTCTTTGTAACGATCCTTGTGGCGCATGTTTAGTTCAAATCTTTGCATGTTGATTAAATATATATTTTGCTACGTCACCTAAGCACACTATTAAACCTTAGTTAATCGTTACAAAGTTAATTAGTACCATTATAGCTGAACCAAAAGAACACTTTTTGTTATGTTTGTTCATCCGTTATATATCATAACAACATTGGTTAACTCTCTATAAGTAGTTGCGATCTATTCAAACAATGCCATTTGGTAATCTTTTTTTTTTTTGGAATTTCGATTCTACCTTCATGCAATTAAATTTTAAATTTGAATTGAACATTGGATTTATGCTGCTCAAGAAAAATACATTTTTGGTTAATTATTAATATGTTGTAGGCTTCATAAAATTAAAGCTAGTTTTAAACCGGTTGTCTAAACACCTAAAATGCTGCATCTATTTCAATTAAGATCGACTAATTAATTTGCTTTTTTTTTTTTAATGTATTTTTAACATATTTTGTTTTTTATCCTCTACTGTTAACCATTAAAAGAATCATCTAAAAATAATCTTAGAACATTTTTGTTACATTCATCCAAAAGTGCGAAAATGTCTCAGCAATAATGTTGATTGACTTTTATAGTGAACTTCACTTATATGAACTTGGATATAATGGATATTCATTTGTAAAACTCAAAATTCAGTGCCTTGGAAAAATTACATGTTAGAACGACGTATGATCTGGTTTAAAATATACTCTTACCTATAAGGATAAAATGTTTAACTGTAGTCACAGAGAAATGAATTTTTCTGGGCTTTAGTTCATTACAAACGGACTTTATGAGTGATTCCATAATGCGATTTTAAAACTTGCAATCCTAAATATAGTTTTATCGAGTTTACTTTCGAAAGTTCACGTAAAATTTACATTGTTTTTTTTTTTCTAATATTGTTTCTAGACATTGTAACATCTCAAATAATCAGAATACAGCACTCATTTACTTTGCATAAAATTTTTATAATAATAAGGTAAATTGTAGAGACTGCTAAAACATTAAATATATATGTATGTACGTTATTAATTAGACATTACGAATGTTTATGCTTTAAATAAAATATACATAATATTATATTTTCGCGTTGCATTTACTTGCATATGTACATGTTGATGCATACATGTATGTTTTTTTCATTACATTTTTCGTAAGATAAGCACTCGGTTATAATAGACTATTTGACTTTGGGTAGAGTATAACAAAACATACCATTTCGTTACTGTAGATGATTTTGCCATTATTGCATATAATTAGCGTACCTAAATGATTTAAAGCATGGAAATTGATTCACTCTATAATGATTAGAAAAAGGCCTTCAAAACGTATATTTCCGCAATTCGATACAATACACAAACATAACACGCAAAAACAGAGGCCACATTTAATATTATTCTAATATATGATCTTTTACTAGAAAATATAAAACAATAATATTTTTTTTTTTATAAAAACATGATAAAAATTTTCTTATTATATAACAAACATTTTAAATATTTTATTTGTGCTTTTTTTTTTTAAGTATCATATATGTTCAATCAATTTAGTATATTTTCTGTAATCATCTTATTAATATATTATTATGGTTCGGATATGTTAATGTAAGTAAATAAATATTAGTTATGTTAAGATTTTGATGGTTTAAATCAATTGTAATACGCGATGACGACCGACGCGACGCGACGGTATCATTGCATTTCTTTGTCAGCACAATTATGTAGGTCGGCTGTTCGTTGTAAAAAGTAGGTTAATGAACTTAACATCTACAAAATTACCACGAATTTTCATCTGTTTGCAAAATATACACTAATTTACGATTTTACACCTAAAAAACAACAAAATTTTAATAAAACATACTCTTACTTAAATCAAAATACCTTAATTTTTGATAATAATTAATCCTAAACTCCTTAAGTACCTTAAACCTAAACTCGTTTCCTACAATTTCAGTTTCTATAGTTTAAATCCCTTACACTAAAATTCCCATCAATTTCTAACATTGCCATTTCCATATTTAAATTTTCTTCTTTTTTTGAACCTAAAACAAAACCCTAAAAAAGAAACGTCGTTTTGGTCCATATGGAAATCATCATCATACAATGGTTAGTTAGTTTGGCAGTAATTTTGCGTGGTTTATTTATTAATTTGCCCATCATTATGTCGCCATAATACAGTATCTCCATTTGCACTGTTATGCCGGTATATATTGTTTCTTATTAATTCCGTATATTTGGCAGGGTCTTCTAGGGCAGGATCTTTTAGGGCAGAGTCTTCTAGGGCAGGATCTTTTGAGTAATTTTCGAGGTGCCGTTGTACTCCTGTTCTTTACTTAGTTCTTAATTTGACGATGAAGGAAAATCACTTGTTTGGAATAACACATTATATTATTTGATGGTACTACTACAGCCACGGGCCGGACCCACAGGGTCCGCCCTACGAATACACCTTCTATAAATCTAGCTGTTGTTATCTAAATTGGTTATTCACACTCTGTCCTCGTTCTACATCGCGAGCGCGGTGCCTCGTCAACTTGCATACTCAGCTTGTGTATATTACACAAATGTTAATGTATTAAACAACTATAAACTGATATACAGGGTGACACTGCAACTCCCTATGGCAAAATTCATATTTCAAAACACGTTACGTAACATATAAAAATAAAATAAAGGATTAAATCCTACTCACCTATAAAAGGATAAAAAATCTATTCAAACAGGAAACTATACAGCTACAGAACAAGAGTAACACAAATCTTGTATATTAGAGAAATTCTTTCGCCGAAATAATTATTAAACACCAAACTCAAATGGCCAAAGAAGCTAAACTGATACTGGAGAAAAATCCCTTAAACTGATTGACAAGATAATCTTGGATTTATTCCCCGGAATCGAGCTGAAGCCCCCACAGTCTTCACATGTGACCAGGAAAAAGTAACATTTTTCTCCGAAGGTAGAATTTTCTTTCCTCCCTCACGGTAGTCTTCCAAAAATCCAATAATCCTCATCCGAAATCCCTCAGGTGATGGCAACACTGCTATATCGAACTGAACAGCACCATGAAAAAGTTAATTAACAATTAACTGGCATTCGTTGGCTGAAAAAATCAAACGGCAACGACAAAAATATATTTGGTAATAGTGGGAATTCTTATATGCGCTTAAACCGAAACGAACCATATCGAACACGATGAGAGACGATGCAAATATATTGATTGACACTCCTCACATAACCCCAAAATTACAAATGTCAAAAGGCAAAACCAAAATTTAAATAATTAGTTATTTCCCTCAAACCTAGAGAAAATAATTGGAAAAACTCATTCAAAGAAATCAATATGCAATTATAGATATAGAGCCGAATATCATATTTAATACCCAAGACAACAGGAAAAATTACAAGGTAGGTTATAGTTAACACCTAAGTAGCTACGGGGTGCAAAGGATCATTTGCACCCCCCAAAGTGCCAGCAAATTTGTATATTCGTTCAAAATATACAACCGAAAGTTAAGTGAAATAACGGTGAAAACGTCAGAAAGGCTTTGTTTTTTTTTTAATTTTTAGGTGCTTTTTTTACTTTGGCGTCAATTATTTATACTTTGCCTCCTTCCCCATGGCGACATATTCTACATTTACAGAAAATACGGAGTTAATGTACCTTTAAACTTTTTTGTACGGAACCCAACTTTTAAGCTTAAACCAATGTAATATTTCAGAGTGATGACATTATACGCCATTATGTGCAGCAAATTAATCAAATTCGCTCTGATACTATGTATCGTACTAGAGTATCGAAACAACCTAAAAAAACAAATTGCCGTAACTTTTTCTGGTGATCGGAAATGACTGATTTGTTTACCAAAACTGGTAAACCTAAATAATACAAACACAAAAATGTGCTATAGTACTTAAAAATAGTGAGATTTAAATCAAGGAACATCTAAATAAAATTCGTCTCGTTTGTTGAATAGTGCTGTTCCTAAATTTTCGAGTAAAAATTCTTGGCTTTTAAATGTAAATATGTACGCAAAACAATAATTGATTAAATTATAAATGGACATAAACCGTTTAGTGTCTATAATACGTCTTGAACGTACTTTAATACATAATATGTTTTTTTTTTCTGTATACCTCTGTACGTCTATATATATATATATATATATATATATATATATATATATATATATATATATATATATATATATATATATATATATATATATATATATATATATATATATATATATATATATATATATATATATATATATATATATATATATATATATATATATATATATATTCATATATAAGGTATTTCAGCCAGCCTTTTATTTATGTTTTAACAAAAATGCCAACCGCTATTAAATTGGTTCATGAGGTTGTGGACGGGCTTAAGGTAGGATACTTAAACATACGTTCTGTTTTACAAGTATTTACGATTTTAAGAATATAGTTGAACAACATGATTTTGACTCTGCTTACATTAATATTCCTGGTTATCAGTTATAAAAAAAAAAAACAGAAAAAAAAATGCTTTGCGAGTCTCAAATTTTAATTATTGTAATTTTGTGTGTGGCTATTGGATATGGACGGTAAGTCCCGAATTCAAAAAGTTCAGAATGCCTCTGTTCGATTCATCTTTGGTCTTAGGGAATTTCATTATATATCTCGATATTACTCTGAACTGAATTGGCTAAGGATGGATTTGTGAAGGCTTCTACATTTGAAAACTTTTGTTACTACAAATTTGAGTGAAGTTGGATATGATGGACGTCTCATTTTCTGGAGTAATTCTTATTCTGTGAATATTCACCACGATTATAGATTAACAATGCTTCGACATCAAACTACCATTTTCAGCGAACATTTTCTTTTCCAGCAGTTTCCTATAATTCGTTATCGCTATATCCTAATTTGTTTAAAATATAAGAAATGTCTACTAGAGTTTCAAGGTAATGCAGTAGCTAAATGTCCATCAGTCCATCTCTTGTTCAAAACAAATCAAATAATGCTTTAATGTCCCAAGTTTAACAAACTCATTGACAAAGCTATAGTTAGTAACTATTTAAGGCAAAAAAAAATACAAATAGAACAAGTAGCCACTTAATAACTAATTTAATTAAATAAAATTAAGATAAGCGCCTGAAGCTGGTCAGTAAGCACGCGTCACAAAAAAAATATGTTCATATATATTATATATAAAAAGGTAAGGCTTGTAGAACCTGTAGTAAAATAAAATAATATATATATATATATATATATATATATATATATATATATATATATATATATATATATATATATATATATATATATATATATATATATATATATATATATATATATATATATATATATATATATATATATATATATATATATATATATATATATATATATATATATATATATATATATATATATATATATATATATATATATATATATATATATATATATATATATATATATATATATATATATATATATATATATATATATATATATATATATATATATATATATATATATATATATATATATATATATATATATATATATATATATATATATATATATATATATATATATATATATATATATATATATATATATATATATATATATATATATATATATATATATATATATATATATATATATATATATATATATATATATATATATATATATATATATATATATATATATATATATATATATATATATATATATTTATTTATTTATTTATTTATTTATTTCTAAATGTAGTACTATAAAATTACAACTAAATCGTATACATGCATATCCAATTAGTATTAAGATTACCTGTTCTCAATAATAATAACTAATATTATAGAAACTTTAGAAAATACATGCTTTGTGCTTAAATAAAATGTAGCAATAATCAAAATTATAATTTATAATAATTTATTAATTAATAAGATAGAGCAAGGACAAAGGTTTTTTCGTCTCTAATAAGGGTAACAGTAATAATATCGATTTACTGAGTGAGTGGGTTTTGAATTTAAATTTAAATTTTATGCAAGTTAATTATGGAATGAAAGATATGATGTTTTTATTACGTACTGAAGCTAATATGCTTAATGATTTCAGAAAATATTTAAGAATGAAATTATGGATCTTTGAAAAAAGATTAATGTAATAGGTATAAGCGGATCAGGTTTTACAGCTAGATGAGCAATTGTAAATGTAAGGCTAGATAATCATGAAAATAAACATAAGTTTCTCATGCAAAATAGGTTTTATAAATTTAAATGATGTTATATATAACGACATATCTCAAATTAGTTATCTAAACCAAGGACACCGATTGTTAAGACTAACTACTCTCAAAAAAAAAACCAGACGTTTTCTTATGCTTAGTTCTGTACATTCGGATAGAAGAAACCTTTTTCTCATGTGCTAAACTTAAAAGTTGCAAATGAACAAAGAAAAACTTCCACCATAAAAGAAGGGCCCTCTCAAGGCAACAAAAGTATAGTTTGAAGATAAAAGTTATTTTTGCCCTTTTTGTGCGTTCTTTCTTTAACTGATTTAACCACTTTTTATACCCTAAAGATGCAGTCCATTGTTCACACGCGTTTCCACGTCACTAATCGACTTTTAACTTAGGTTCAAAGTTGAGCGCCCTTGGAAATATTTGCAAAAAATATAAAGTCCCTCTTTATATTATCTTCTAAAACACTAGGTTTCTTATCGTGCCAGAAAATCGTAGTATCATCCGCGAAGATGGTGAAAAAACCCGTAACATCCAACTTTGGCAAGTCATTTGGGTATAAAAGAAACAACAAGGGTCCCAGAACCGAGCCCTGTGGCACTGTAGAAGTAAACTTACAGTTATCAGAAAGCTCGCCATTGAATAGTACTGCTTGACAACGATTTGACAAATAACTTCTAAACCAGTCCGGTGCAATACCCCTAAAGCCGTAGATTTCGAGCTTGCAGTATCCCGTGATTCATACAATCGAATGCTTTAAATAAATTACAGAACACCGCTGCCGCCCCCTCCCCATCATTGTATCAAGCAGTGAGAACACCGCATCGTTGGTACTCCTACCACCCTGAAAACCAAACTGCACATCACTGAGTAGATTATGCTTATCCAGAAACGACAGAACATGCCGCTTAACAAGCCTTTCTATTATTTTGGTGAGCGTTAAAGAGAAATTGGTCTAAAATTCGACGGCTCATTGTCATTTCCACCGTTAAAAAGAGAGATTACTGTCGCAATTTTTAAACAGTTTGGAACATCTCCCACAAGAAAAGAGTGATTGATGGATTTACACAAAACCTGCAAGGCACTGTCTGGTAGATTTAAAAATATTTTAATAGAAACTTTGTACCACCCTGAAGATTTCTTATTTTTAATATCTGCAAATATCTTTTTCAACTCGAATATGTCTGTGGGGAGAAAATAGAAACTCTCATTCATCTTAACATATTGGTAAGATACATTAAATGGTCAATTCTGTTTGATACATTTTTAGACAAAGAAGATGCTATTAAACAGTAATATGTTAAAATTACAGTTTATGTAATAGTGAATATGTTCCACTGTCTGCTTTCTAAAGGCGGTTAACAGTTAAGATATATACATAATATATTTGATGAATATTTTGTATTTTTTATATTGTCTTTTAAGTTATTCGCAAAAATAACAATATGTCATTTGTTTCGTTCAAGTATGCCGTTTGTATCATGGTTATATATATATATATATATATATATATATATATATATATATATATATATATATATATTTATATATTTAAAAGTTGCAATGAACAAAGAAAAACTTCCACCATAAAAGAAGGGCCCTCTCACGGCAACAAAAGTATAGTTTGAAGATAAAAGTTATTTTTGCCCTTTTTGTGCGTTCTTTCTTTAACTGATTTAACCACTTTTTACACCCTAAAGATGCAGTCCATTGTTCACACGCGCTTCCACGTCACTAATCGACATTTAACTTAGGTTCAAAGTTGAGAGCCCTTGCAAATATTTGCAAAAAATATAAAATGCCGGAGTTATTAATTATTAAAAATGCGCATACTAAACAGAATATAGTAAAAGTATCGATATTCAGAAATGATATAAAATCTATCCGTAAAAATATAAATATTGTCAGAGACATAATAACGTATAAACCGCAAATACAGAAATATTTAAACATTCTATTTTTGGTCTGGAGTGAGGAGAGATGTTGAGATTTGACAATATGACATGACAATAACCTCCACAGCTACTCCAGCATTCCAGAAATTTTTTTTAGACTTTGTGGCTCTAATTAAAACTGTTGTTCAGTATGGTTTTCATATTCTAACAAAGCAGCATATGTTCAAAAAATCGTTTGTAGAAAATTTTATGCTACGATACAAAGTTCCACAGGAAATTGTAATAGATTAAGACACGGAATTTTTGGCAAATATGTTTAAGGAATTGTGTAAATTATTAAGGATTAACTCTTTAATTTCAAGTGCATATTATTATGAGACGTTTTTTCCTTAAAAAATTAAAACACAGGGATACATACCTCTTTATACATATTTGACTCAAAAAAAATGTAATTTCTTACATTAAATTATTTTAAAACACTGAGCTTTATAGCGGGATACGACAAGGAGCATATATATTTTTGTTCTTGTCACACTTACTTGCAGTACATGTTTATTTACTTTAATAATTGCATCAAAACGATTTTATGAATGAAAACAGCACAAGATCATGCCAGTTTTTCCAAAAAGAAGTGAAGTATTTAGGACATGTTATCACCGAACATGAAGTAAAACCCGGTCCAGAGAAGACTAAAAACCATTCAAAATTGGCCGATACCGAATGACGAACATGAACTAAGGAGTTTTCTGGTACTTTGTACATACTACAGACGATTCATAAAAGATTTTGTTAATATTGCTAAACCGCTACATCGACTTACTGAAAGCAATTACAGCTTTGTATGGACCGAAAAATGTGAAGAAGCTTTTAACTTCAAGAAAGCCTTGTGTAATCTCCCAGTGTTGTCATCCTGAGCCATTCCAGATGTTTATCGTAACACCGCTATTGGTGCTATTTTGTCGTAAATACAAAATGCCGAAAAAAAGTAAGAGCCTATTTCAGCAAAGTTTTTTCTAGACCTAAATGTAACTATTGTGTGACAGGGAAAGAACTTCTAGCTATTGTTAAAACATTGGAGCACTCATAAGTATTTGTATGGGCGAAGAACGGACCATGTGTCACTTAAATGGCGCTACGTTTAAGAATCCCGAGAGACAAATAGCCAGGCGGTTGCACCGCCTACAGGAATATGACTTTAAAATTGAACATCGGAAAGGGATAAACTATAAAAATGATAATGCTTTATCGAGAAGATCATGCCCAGAAAGTTGCAAATACTGTAACAGACACGAGTAAAAAGAAGATCCTGACGATTTTCATTGCCGAAGAACAGCACTTCAAAGCTCTCAAGAATGGGACCCAAAAATGTTATCCAAAGATCAGCAAGAAGACCCAGATATTGATCTTATAAGCAAGCTGAAATTAGAAAATTTACCAAGACCTATCAAGAAATTGCAGCCAAATGCCAGAAATTTAAAGGATACTGGGCTTTATGGGACTTTTTAGTGATAAAAGGCAGTCTGTTAAAAAAAAATCTGGGAAAGTCCGGACGGAAAAAATAACAAATATCAAACTATTTTGCCCTCAAAGAAAATTTCTGAAGTTTTGCAAGCCGTACACAACGATCTCTCGTTCGTTCGAGTTCGAGAAAGGTTTATTGGGTGGGAAGTAGTAGCGATGTGAACGATTGGTGCCGAACTTGCGAAGACTGCGCCTCTAATGAAGGACCCCAAACTCGTACTCGTGGCCAAATGAAGCAGTAATTGCAATTGATTCAGCAGGGCCATTTCCAGTTAGTAAGTCCGGGAATCGCTTTGTGCTCGTAGCGATGGATTACTTCAGCAAATGGCCGGAAGCTTATGCAATACCCAATTAAGAAGACATCACTGTTGCCGACGTACTGTTTCAAGAATGGATTTGCCGATATGAGATTCCAAGGGAAATATACTTGGACCAAGGCAGGAATTTTGAATCCGATGTATTTAAAAGCCTGTGCAGTATATTAGGGATACATAAGACAAGAACAACACCTCTTCATCCATAGTCAAATGGAATGGTTAAAAGATTTAATAGAACTTTGGAGAACTACCTAAAATTCCAAGTTATTGAACAACAAAGTAATTGGGGAAAATGCATTCAACCATTTTTACTGGCCTATCGCTCATGAATCCACTGGAAAAACACCTGCCAGTGTAATATTCGGATCCAGTTTACAGCTTCCAGTCGACGTCTTGACTGGACGCCCTCCTGACAGTAAGATAACTAAACCACGGATTATGCCAGCCAGGTTAGTAAGCGCCTCAGAGAAATCCATGAAGAGATCCGCCAGAAATTACAAGTAGAAAGCGATAGAATGAAGTCACGTTATGATCTACAAGTGAAAAGTTTGGTTATACAATCCAAAAAGAATTTAGGGACGTTCACCGAAGTTGCAGAAATCATGGGATGGCCCGTATCGTGTGGTGATTCGACTGAATGACTTGGTATACGGGATTCAGAAGAGCCCTCAAGCAAAAATGAAAGTGGTGTACTTCCATCGACTAGCCCATTACGAAGAATTTATTTATTTGTTATTTTAATGAGGTAGACCTACCTTAATTTTTATCCATATAACGACTATGATAGGGTCAAAAATCGTTCTCGAACATTCTGTTAAGCTTAATTCATTTTGCCCTGTGGTATTTAGATTATTCTAGAATTTTCTAGATTATTCCATCCTTTTCTAACTCAGTTGTAATTGAGATTTCGAAGTGTTAACAAGCTGTCATTTACAAGTTTAAAGTTACCTTAGTTACGATTGTTAGTTATAAATGCTGTCTACCATTGATACCTGTTACCTGAGTTTTAAATAAAAGGAGTGCATTCAGATATTATGTGTTCGGTTGCCGGTCAATCCGAAACAATATATTTATAAACAGAGTGGTCCTTTTAAAGTGTTACAAAGCGATATTGAGAAAACGGCTGATTGAAAATAAATTAAATTTCTAGGGATGCAATGGGTCGTTGGGCGACATTTTTTGACGGAGTAAGTAATGTTTTAACCCTTTCCACTGTTTAGGGGGGGGGGTAACTTTTAAATGTTAAATGGAAAGGTGCAGTTTTTTTTTCAGATTCGTAATCTCCAGAAAAAACTACGTTATAATCAGTGAATAATTTAATATCAATGTCAATGTCACTACGCTAAATTCAAGAAAATTAAAAAGAAAATCAACAGAAGAAAAAACTGATATTAGGTACATGATTTTATTTTATCAGATGTTCAAAATGGCAGCCATTTTGTTCTAAAGATTTATCAACTCTCTTTCGAAAAGAATTCCGCACTCTGAATAACATATCTGGGGTGATTTCACGAACTGCACGCGTAATCCTTTCTCTCATGTCTTCGGCTGTAGTTGGAGCAGTCACGATGACTTTTTCTTTGACAAAACCACACAAGAAAAAATCAAGCGGGGTTAAGTCTGGCGATCTTGCAGGCCAATTTACTGGTCCTACACGTCCAATCGATCTGTTAGGGTAAGTGTCATTCAATATAGCACGTGCTTCTAGACAGTAATGTGGTGGTGCGCCGTCTTGTTGGAACCAAATTGCTTCACGTTGTTGCTCTGGAATATTTGGCATCAATCTTTGCAAGTCATTTCGAAGGAAATCGCAGAATCGCTGTCCATTAAGATTACCATCGAAAAAATGAGGTCCAATAACAACATCGCCAAATATCCCACACCAAGTATTTATCGACCAAGGGTGTTGATTAGCGAAATGCAGTGTGGATTTTCTTCAGTCCAATAATGCATATTGTGACGATTGACTTGATCATGGTTAGTGAACGTTGCTTCGTCAGAAAATATTATGTTTTCCAGTGATCCATAGTCGAAACCACCGTCTCTCGAGGTCCTGTCTATACAATTCTTGATGTAAGGTAATATGTGTATGTGTATGTTTAAATGCACATATAGAGAATTCGCCGCCAAACTCAACGGCTTATTAAAACATTTTGAGAATCAGTAAATATATCACTTTGGAAATTTAACTCTGATTATAGGTGAACAAGAACTTTCTTTAATTGTACGGTGTTGCCGCTTCTACTCTAGATTTGCTTATTTACCAACTATGCCTAAAATATTTTATTTTTGCCAAAAGCAAATATATTTGATAAAATTGTTTTAGGTTTCGATACTTCTTCCACAGCAATGACATTTTCTACATATGAACTGTCACGAAACCCGGACATACAGGAAAAAGCGCGTCAAGAGATTGCGAATGTTCTCCATAAATATAAAGGAGAACTATCCTATGAAGCCATTCAAGAAATGACGTACTTAGGGCAAATTTTGGATGGTTAGTATTATAAACTTTTTACAATCCAGTAAATCCAGTGATCGCTTATTTTCCATTAATTAAATTACCGACTCGCCAATCTCTAAGTGGCATTTAACTTATAAAAATGTTTATCAAAATATGCTGTAAGCATTCTAATTAAGCTATTTAACGGTTTAAACGCTCCAGGAGGGTGAAACCTTTTAAAAGCTCTTTTAAATTATTCAAAATTTACATTGCTAAACCCAAAAAAATGTAATTATTAAAAAAAATAATTTTACTTTTTGCCAGTTGGGACTAAATTTTCAATTACCTCCAAATTTTTTCTTACTTCTTATTTTTGAAAAATTAATTTGAGAAAAAACATTTTTTTTTTTGCCCAATGTTTTCACGGTTTTACATTTTTCATTGTCTTAAAGGGACGATGAAAACTGTAAATTGTAAAAACAATAACGGTGATTCGATATGCTCGTAAGCTAAGCAATATATTAATAAATTTGGCTCCGAATAACTCAATGTTACATCAACCAGAACATGCTCATTTATGTTGCCTTGTTCAATTGTAATATCGTGACATGACTGAAAATTCAATCACTCGTAAGTTTTTTATTTGTAAACCGATTTTTTCAAATTTATTTTTGCCTTATAGAATTAGGAGCATGGAATGTAAGTTTCAAAAAGTTTTTGTTAGCTGCGCAGCAAATGCCAGCTTAAAGAGCTTATGTATAGTAATTATTGGCACAGGTACTTTGCTATGCATTTCCAAGTACAGCGTGGTCATTTTATCGTGTTTTAAATCTGCATAACGTTTTTACTATTTAATTTATTGCAATTAAAAAACAAAATATAGAGTTGTTTGTCAAGTTTTTGTTTACACTCGTTTAAAAAAATATTGACCTAACTTGCATTTTAGAAAAATTAAGCATTTTTATATAACATACCCTATGCCTAAATTCAATTGACTTTGAATTATTCACGTTTTAATATTGAGAATTTCAGATTTTGAAATGCTGTAAAATCTATACCGTTCAACAAAACGGACTATACATTCCAATCTTAGTTTTTGTGGTCTTTCTTATGGCATATACTTTGGGTGTTAGCAAAAATTGCTAATTCATTTTATCTGGTCCCTATTTTACATTTGTATGATTTTTTAGTTTTCAACTTATGGAATTGAGCCAAATACAAGTATAATATATATTAGTTAAAAAAAATTATGGGCCTAACCTCCATTTTTTAAAATGGAACAACAGTTGGATATCCCATCTTATTCTTATTCTAGGAATATAGCTTATTTTATAGTTCAACGTAACAGTTTTTGATTATTGCTCAAAAATATTAGATCGAAATTAAAATATCACAAGGATTTACCTCTTTTTTATAATTAAAACAATCAGTTTGATATAACCTGCTAGTAAAAAATAAGTTTTAATATTTATACCAAACAATAAAACTACAGGTAGCACAAAATTTATAAAAACTGCTGGAAATGACTGCCATTATTTTCGATACTTTTTTCATATATCCTAATTGCGTAGTGCATCGAATTTAGAAAAATGCCAGGCAGTGACGGCTCGTACCCTAAAATTTAGGGTCCCCCGAGGCTCAAGGCCAATCAAAAGCGGTTTTACGGTGAAGGCGTAATGAGGTAATTACCCCTCCCCCACCGTCCAGACCGGTCAAACATCATGTGTAATTCGTGAAAATTCCCATTAAAAACTTGGCTAGAAACACTACAGCACAAGAGCGATCTATTGGGTTGGATCTCTTGCATATCTATAAGTAGAGTATTAATGTAAATATAAAAAATGTAATTAATACATGCGGCAGGAAAAAAAATTGGACGTTATTCTACAACTATTTAGTAGAGGCTGTTTTTTTTTTCACTTATGCCACAACAACTATGATAAAAAATATAGGTATTTATGTTTTTCTCATATCATTTGTTATAAAATATATTAACAAACTTTTAAATTAAACTTCCCCCCAGAAAGGTTTCTAAAATCGCCCTCGAGGCCAATTGGTGCCGCGTCCAAATATGGTCAAATACTAGTCTTTTATTTTTTTCCGTTTATTTCTTCAATGATAATAAGGTAGGTATCAACCTATATAGCTGATCTAGGCTAGAACATAAATTTAATAAATAAGAAAAAAAATTTAGTAAAACGCTCTAGTCAGTCAAATGATTTTTTGACATTTTAATGTATCTTGCCTCAAGAGGAAAATAAAGTTGATGCCAAAGTGAAAGCTACATACACAACCAAAAAAACATATTGTCCAGCAAGAACCACGATGCGGCCGGCCGACTTCTGAAACAAATTGCACATGATATTTTAAAATATTTACTTGCACTTATTTCGTCACATGTAACATAGAGTAAAATTGCTAATATAGTATATTAACCATCATTAATTATGACTAAAGTAAAGAACTAACTAAAATTAATTTAAAAATAAGTAGTATCGTTTTATAATAATTACAATTAATATCTGTAAAATGCTAATATTCAATTGGGAAAAATTCCGATGATACGGCCACATGGAGACGGGCCGGTGATGGTTGATATAAGCTATAACGAACGTTATAGCCGATGTAATAGCATGGGATGTATGCGAACGTACAATGCACCGCGTGAATTACTACATGAAGTCTAGCATGTGAGATGATGGAATCGGTTGACTAAGCTATAATAAATATATTAAAATATCTGTGGACGGTGGCCCGTGGACTGCTTTTATAGGCGTTATTTGTATGTTAGTCAAGCAATTACAATAGGGATACCTACCTATTTTGCTATGTGCCCAGAAAATAATAAACTACATTTTGGTTTTGTGCGTTTTTAGGCTGTTTGCAAAACTATTTTTGAAAAATATGTACTTTTTTAAAACAATTTCCTGTATAATTTCTGGTACCGCCCGGATGACTCCGCCGTCCCTGACGAGTCGTGATGCCATGCGATTGTTTTACGAAGAAAAAAATGTGCAGTATATCTAGAATCAGAATAACATTGGTTATCCGACGAGCTAAAATTATATCCCATTTTAAAGAATGCAAAGCCCACATTTTTTTTAACGAGTATATATCATACTACTTGGGATGCCATAAACAAAACTTGGCAAATAACTCTACAATTTGTTTTTGGCACATTTCGATATGTTTAAAACTTAAACTTATATAAATTTAAAATAGGGACAAGAAAAAATGACCACACAATTTTTGCTAACACCTAAAATATATGCTATAAGAAGGACTATAAAAATAAACTAAGATAGAATTGTGTAGTCCGTTTAGCTCTGAGTTGAATATATATATATATATATATATATATATATATATATATATATGAGGTTCTAATTTTATGTCCACTTTTACATTTTCTTTAGATTTTCCTTTTTGCAATAATAATACAAGAAACTTATTATGATTATACATATTACAACAATAATAATTATTAGGGTAATTGAAACTCGAGAGCTTACAAAGTCAATTTTTTAGGGGGTGAATTATTAATTTTTTACCATTCTCTAAATCTTCATTAATTTTATCAAGATTTATTTTTTTTAATTCTAAGGGCTCGATATCTTGGATTAGTGTATCATCAATATTTATCGATGGGAGTTTTAGTCTTGAACTAATTGTTTCTAGCTTTTGAGAATCGTAAATATTATTTTAGATTTTTACTTTGCAATCTGAAGGCGATATTAAGGATACTTTGTTAATTGTTTCAACGCCATGTTGATTAGGACATTGAAAATATATGCTTTTTTTAGAAGCAGGTATAATTACGAGGAAGTTGTCCTCAAATTGTGTTATCGAAGTTTCATTGTATTTAATTGGTATTAGTGGACAATGGTTTGTCAAATTCATTATTTGAGGTATACAGGGTTCGTTTCTGTTCAGTGTGTCTCTAGAACATAGAGATATATTTTCTATTTTATAACAATTCTCTTTTGAATTGTAAAAGTTGTCTGTATATAAATAGGGGTTATTTAAAATCGTCATTTGATTATTTATTGGTATTGGATATATTCGATAAAGTATATAGAGTTTTTCTGAAATTAAAAGTATTACAGCATAAAATATGATTAAATCATTCTTAATTGTTGCATCCGCGTGTGCTACTTCATAATATTTAATTATGTTATCAAAAAAACTCTCAGGTTTCATTTTTGTGATGATCTTAGGAAGTTCTTTATAGTTAATAATACTGTGATGCGTAATTCTTATTTCCTCAAAGTTAATCGCCGCTTGCAAATTATTACGTATGTCATGAATCACACGTCTCAATATTATCTAGCGTAACAATATAGTAAGACGAGATGGCTGTAGTATAAGCCATATCAGTGAGTTCTTCTATTCGGGTTAACAGCTTTTGTTGATTAATTTTAATCTTAGTCAGCTGTGAGTCAAGGTCTTTTGTTACTTGCTTTACTATAGACCGGGTTGCAGACAAATCTTTATGTAATATTTCTTGATTTTTTTTGTAATATTTTAATATAATTGTCATATCTTTCTCCGTCATCGGCATCTAATGTACCATAGAGATTTTTTAGTGCTTCTCCTAGGAAATTAAAAAGTCCGCGCTTAGTTCGCTTTTGGGGGGTAATATAACGTTTATTAAATAATTCGATTGATTCTATTTGATCGAAAAGGTTGCGTGTTCTAATAGATAAAAGTTGATATATAGGTACATATAAATTACCTAGGGTAATATTGATTTGTACAAGTGTTGATTTCGAGTTTTCTATACAATCTTTAACATTAGTTAAATTTATATGATAATAGACATGATCATAACCTGTTATTATGTAACCTGTGATTGGTAAACTGGTAACAAAGGGTTATTTAATTCTTCAATTTTATATTGAGCCTTGACAAGTAGTGGGAGTAATATCAGGATCTTCTTCATTTTTTTTCAGTAAGTTCCTGAAAATTACTAACGTCTTTTAATATCTTTTGGGTGTCTTTGATTTTTAAAATTAGTTAGTTTATATTTTAGTTCTAATTTTAATGGTAATTTTCGAGGTGTGTGTTGTTTTGTAGCTTCAGCTATTTCTGGGCCATGCTCGCGTTCTTCGTTTAGTTTGGAAGGACATTAGCCTTTTTTGCACTTAATTTTAGATTTATTTTTTCATTAAGTTCATTAAATATTAGGGCAAGTTCGTGTATGTAATCAGTTTGTATTTGATTTATATTTTTCTTAAAATTAAGTTGATAATTTAAATTTTCTTTTAATATTTGAAATGGTGTATATACATGTGTTGAATGTATACTGTTGTTATAATCAATTATAATTAAGAAATTCTTGTGTTGTTTTAGTTCGATGTTCGTTTCTAAGAACAATAAGACTTTCTTTTAAAGTTGAATGAAATCTTTCGATTGGTGAGTTCGAGTTTGGGTTATAGGGTATAGTAAAATGTAATTCAATGTGATAAGTCTTACAAAGGTCTTGTACTAAATTACTTTTAAAGCTTTGTGCGTTATCAGTTGTGATTTTACAGGGTGTACCATGATGTGAAAAGAATTTAGTTAGATGTTTATATATATATATATATATGTATATATATACCTATGTAGATATGTTCCATGGCTTTACATCCTGTTGGTGTTGGTTTAAAAATTAGTTTATATAGATGTCTATCATATTTGCTTTTTTGACATATTTCGCATGTACTAACGAAATTGATTACGTCTTTTTCGAGGCTTCGGCAATAATATCTTTGTTTTATATTTTTTATTTTTCAGTCATTCCTCTATGAGATGTTTTAGTAGTGTGATATCTTTTAATTATTTCTTTTTGTTCATTTACGTCTGAGACGTCGTCTAATAGGGTATTAGAAATAACAGGGTTATAGGCGTTATTTTGAAAGGTTTCTTGAAAAATTCGAATTATTACTGGTTCTAATTCTTTATTGGGAAAGTGTAAACAATAAGTGTCTGGGGGTAAATAATCTCTTAAGAGTTTTTGAATTAGTTCGGTTACTGAATTTTGGTTTATAAAAATTATTAGTCGCTTTTTGGTTTCAAATATTTTTTTAGTCACAACATAAGGTTGTTTTTTTTCAGTCCATTTAAATATGATTTGACTTTTAAAAGTATTCACAGCTTTACTAACATACGGGGCTCCTAATATGGGGTCTTCTCTTGACTTATGTGTAGTTTCTATGTCTGATTTATTTGGAACTTCTTCTGGTTCTTTTGGGATGTCATTTACACTGGCTAAATCCGTTTCTGAGTTATGTTGATTGATTTTTTTCTCATCGTTGATTTTGCTTGTTGATGGCAATGGCGATTGTGCCTTAATTGGTTTATTTGGTTTATTTGAGGGTGTAATTTGAATATCAGATATTAAATAAAATTTTGGCTTTTTTTTTCCTTATTTATCTTTTTTGGCTTTTCAAATAAGTTTTCTTGTGTGTCAAAGAAATTTTTTATTTTTTCATGCCATAAAAATTGTTCATCTGAATTTTCATTTTTTTCACAAATTGCTGACATATATGTCAATGGTGATTTAATTATTTCGGTTGGGTAAAGTTCTTGTGGTGGTCTTGAAAGTGCATCGGAATTGGAATTTTGGGTTACTTTTTTATATTGAATGTCATATTCATATTCTTGTAGTTTTAGTCGCCATCTTACTAGTTTCGAATTTGGTTCTTTTATTGAGAACAGCCATTGTAATATTTTATGGTCGGTTAAAATTGTAAATTTTCTGTCAAATAAGTAAGGTCTAAAATGTTTTGTTGCCTACTCAATAGCAAGGGGTTCTTTTTCTATTGTTGAGTAGTTGCATTCTGATTGGTTCAGAGTTCTACTAGCAAATGCTATAGGTGGGTCGTTTCCGATTTTTCCTTGTGAAAGTATTGCCCCAATAGCGTAATTCGAAGCGACAGTAGTCAAAATAAATGGTTTACTAAAATCTGGGTGTTGAAATATAGGGACATAAATTCGGATATCTTTACATAGATTAAATGCAGTAATAAATGCTTTATCATGAATTATCTTAACGTTTTTCTTTAAACAATGGCTTAAAAGTTTCGATTTTTGCAAAATTATAAATTTTCGGTAGCAACCGACTAAACCAATGAATGATTTTATTTCTTTTGGTGTTTTGGGGATTTTAAAATTTTTTATTGCTTCAATTTTTTTTTTGATTTGGCTTGATACCGTCAGGGATAATGCCATGTCTTAAAAATTCAACTGTTTTATGCAAAAATTCGGATTTATCTAATTGGATTTTCATGTTAAAAGAACTTAATCTGTTAAATACTTGTTTTAAAGATTCCAAAGATTTTTGGAGGCTGGTTGAAAAGATAATTTTATCGTCCATATATACTAGACATATTTTTCCTTGTAATCCGCGTAAAACTTTATCCATTGCACGCTGAAAGGTTGAAGGTGCATTTTTTAGTCCAAAGGGCATTCTGGTATATTCATAGTGTCCATGTTCTACATTGAATGCTGTTTCTGGTATGCTTTTTGAGTCCATTTCTATTTGGTGAAAGCCGCTGGCTATGTCAAGTGTTGTAAAATACTGACTTCTAACAAGTTTATCAAGTACATTTGCAATATTTGGAATGAGATATCTATTTTCTATCGTTTTTTCGTTAAGTGTACGGTAATCTATTACTAGACGCTATTTTCTTTGTCCTGATGCGTCAGCTTTTTTCGGGACGATCCATACAGGGGAACGCCAGGGAGAATTTGAAGATTGAATGATACCGTCTTGTAGCATTTGATTTATTTGCAGATCTATTTCTTGTTTACGTATAAATGGGTATCTAAAACTTTTCACATGTACGGGTATTTCGTCCGTAGTCTTGATAGTATGTTTGACTTGATTGAAAAATGTTAATTTATCTCCCGGTTTGTATAAAATATTTCGAAAGCTTTTAATAGGCTTAAAAAGTTTTTTACGTTCTTCAGAATTTAAGTGTTCGTGTCTAATTAGGCATTTTAATATATCTTCGATTATGTTCAGGTTGATTTTTTAAATATTTGATTAAGCCGCTATTTTATTTCGCCATCTTGGATTCGTACCAAAATTTTACCAGTTTATTTCTACATAATACTCGATTTTTGTGCGAAATTTCAGGTAAAATGGATTAGCAGTTCTTTAGTAATATTTTTTACATTTTAATAAGCCGTCGTATTTTTCCGCCATGGATTTTTACCAAGTTCATTTCATCATCAGATATTGAAGTCTAAATTCTGAGTTTAAAGTCTCAGTTCTAGATAGAAAAATTATGTGTGTCTATCCTACACTTTCGTAAAAAGGCTTATTCAACAAACAAATAGAAATAGGTAACACTATACTAAAAGCATTTGCTATCTTTAATCTGATTCATTGTTTCTTCTCTCTGTACACAACCCTTCTTAAGTTTTTTTCTAGCTTGGAGAATCCATTGCCGGTTATTTTCCCAACCATCCTAATAATTTCGGCGCGCTTGATATCCTAAGTATTAATGGAAGGATCGGTATAAGTCTTTAATATCATTTTTTAAGTCAATTTTAAGTAAAATCTTGTAACTGTAACTTTAACATGGCAAATACAGGGTTATATCATGCTTATTTACTTTTCTAAATTAAATAACTCATGTAACTTTTGTGTAAGTGACCATAACTAACAAATATAGTTTTTAAAGACGGAAAGAATATTTATAATATATTTGGCTTTTTGTAGAAAGTATGAGGCTTTACCCACCAGCAATATCATTATCAAGAATATGTACGAAAGAGTATCAACTCAGAGATACCAATATTATAATAAAGAAAGGAACTCCAGTAGCTATTTCGACATTAGCACTAGGTAGAGATCCAGAATATTTTCCAGATCCAGAAAGATTTGACCCAGATAGATTCAATTCAGAAGAAAAATCTAAAAGGCATCCTTTCATTCATCTACCTTTTGGTGAGGGTCCCAGAAATTGTGTTGGTAAGTATTTTCTTTATTCTAATATTTCACAAACCCTGTATAAACATTAATATTTACAACATGGTTAAATGCCAAGGCGGTCAAAGATTTTTTCTTTTACCGCGAATTGATAAAATGTTTAAGGGGCAGTAAATATTTTACTTATTTTACTTCCCATGATATGGGACCGCAGGCTATCATAAGGTTTTTAGGTCGAAGCATTCTATAAATTAGACACCATTTATTACCCTTGGTTAATAAATAAATAATGTTATTTGGCCTAGTGAATGCAGCTGCAGCATTCCAAAGAACAATTAATCTGGTTTTTGGGTCTGTAACGACGTTTTATTACCATCTCGCACTCTGCATGATGGGTTTGGTGCATTAGAGTCGATTTTATTATTTCAGTACGCAAGACTTACGTTAGATCTGAATAAATCTTTTTTTTTATTAAAAAATAAATACTTAGGCCACGAAACATTGTCTGAAGGAATACGATCCCGAAAAGATAAAATTACTGCCATGTAAAATTTCCTCACTTCACGAAGAGTACACGAGTTACGACAGCTTCTTGGACTTGCCACTTATTTTCGCAATTGTGTTAAAAATTTCATTTATATAGCCCGACTGCTAACTATCATCACCATGAAGGACAGCTAACTATTATCATCAAGGAAGATCAATGTTTATTTGAGAGCAGGATGAAGCAAGAGCGCTGTAGCCACTAACGACATTTTATTCACAGGCCTGTTCTTGTCATCTATGATCAAGAACTGGAGACCGAACTTCATATAGCTGTTTCTAAGTGGGGAATTGGAGAGATACTTCAAAAACAAAAAAATTTGGCTAAAATCACTCATACGGCTTGAAAAATTTTTCTCTTGTTAACAGTATGCAAAGGTTACGTATGTATCTATTGTGTAGGCAGTTCAAAGTTGTAACAGACTGTAGTTCGTTTCTCGGTAACTTCACTAAGAATGATCTAGAGCTGCAGGTAGATCTTGGTAGATGAATATTCTGAGGTCGAATTTTATAGTCAAATATCGTCCAGACTCTAGAATGACCTATCTCGTTGGATTCAGCAGGAATACTGTTTAAAATCATTCCAAAAAAACATCATTATCATTAACATAAACATTAGTGAGACATATAGGGTACTCTCGGTACAGCTGCATATTACTGCACATTAGATTATATCATCCTCAGAAATCATGTCTGAGTGCATATTCCTCGCACAACAGCCTCAACTCGGCAGTCTCCCATGGAAGCACTTTTGCAGACGTCAAGCTAATTATTCTGAAGGACTTAGGGGCACTTTAGTCTTTACACTCTGCCTTGAGGATGATGACCATATTTGCAAACCTCTACGCTATGAACATATAGCCTAGCGCTATGTTTGCCCAAAACGCCCTGTCCAAAGTCACCCGTTTTTCTGAGCGGACAGGATGTCTCAAAAATCTTCGTCCTCCAATGCGTCTTGGAGACTAGAGGCCCTCACATTTCGCCCATGAACTCGTCTGAAAACAACTATTGTCCACCTTAATTAAATTTTCCGTTGAGGGTTAACGTGCAATATCGTACGAAATTTATAAACTATCTAATATTACTTAGAATCATTTAGCTTTTATCCCTTATTACCGCTGTATCATTCTTGGCGTTAGCTGCGCCAAGGATGTGAGCTGTATAGCTCCTTTCATACCATAATGCATGTTTTGGGTCTTTCTTCTTCTTCTCTGTACGTCTAGACCTCTTAATCAGTAATGAAACAAAAAGGGGTATCTGTATAGTGTGTATATTATCCAAATCCGAAGTTATAGCACAGCGCTTTAGATTAACTAGTCATCATCAATGATACCTACAAATAAGTACATCGAGTAATAAAACGCTTTAATTATTAAAATAATGGACAAGGCCGAAAAGCCGAAAAGAAAAAAATGTTGAAACAAACGATATACTTACTATTCAGTGAACAGGCAAAAAGATACATTGTTCTAAAATTAGTGCACTTAAAAGCTTTTTACATGTAACAAAGACAAAATAAAAGTTGACAAACAACAAATTACATTTTAAATTGCTTAAAAATCAGACATATTTTATGTAGGCACGATGAAACAGAGAAATGAGTAAATTTCTTCAACAAAAGACAAAAAATTAAAGTTACCGAGGTGGCCAAATTTACACGGAATTAAAGCAACTAAAAGTTGTGCTAATATTGAAATTCTTATCTATAATAAATTGTAAACAACCAATAAAAATTGACTACAAATCTGATTGGAGACCCCGGTGTGACGTCATAACAACAGAAATGCACTGTTTAAAGATAAGCAGTTAAATACTGACTTGGCCACTTAGTTAAAGAGGGCTGTTAACTAATAATAAGTAAATACATTGGAAATAAAAGACAGAAAATGTGCAAAAACCTGTGTAATGCCAATAAAGTACACCAACTCTAAGAGGTAACATAAATGTTTAGATGTAATACAAAAATAAGACTAATAGATATCTTATACTATTTAAGAAAAAAACGACAATAGTAACGAGTTGGTTCACATCAAAACAAAAACAAAGAATACGTGGATAGATTGAGAGGACCGAGAAAATTAAATCAATAAAAAGTAGTTTTTAAACAACTATCGAGTAATGACAAAAATAAATGCATTGTTACTACTACTTGTCATTACTCGTCAATTGTTTAAAAGCAAATTTTTATTGATTTAATTTTCTCGGCTCTCTCTTTCTATCCACGTAGACTTTGTTTTTGTTTTGATCTAAAATAACCCTTTACTAGTATCGTTTTTTGCTTAAACAGTAAAAGAAATCTATTAATCTTATTTTTGTATTACATTTATGTTGCTTCTCACAGTTGTAGTGGTTTATTGACATTACACAGTGTTCAGGATCCGCTCACATATTATTTATTAAGTTTTATTTGTAAGGTATATTAATTAATTAGAAGTATTTATTTTTATTTTAATCTTGGTGAATTCGCAGGAAACTGCATTTTGGGATTTATTGTGAATAAATTAATCTCCGCGTTTCTATATATAAATATGCAGTTGAAATTGCACATTTTTACGGCGCATTGTTGGAGCGTCGCCGCAGACCAAGAAGATTGACCAGTACAGTACTAAAAGTCACACGCACAATCTCGCCTATCGGCCACCACTAAAAACCATAAAAATAATCCGAAAAACGCTACGTTCTCACACATCGTGATTACATAAATGTTGTTGGCGAACTGAACATATTTCGTAACGGTGCCGCGCGGCAATGCGGCGCAGGTCGCAGATACTGATTAGTGATTGTATAACATAACATGGATTGAAGGCGCCAGGGCATTATCATCAAGGTGAGTGCAATCTTCAACTGTCGCCATTTTACATTTAAACCTTTCTCAGCTAGGGAACTTTTCTCTTTTAACGTTATACGTGAAATTTTTGGTCCAATTCGAAGCCGGATATTTAATTTCTTTTTTTTTTTGCAAACGCAGTTCGATTTTTAACTCCTTTAATACATATAAAATATATTTCTATTTGTACAAACGAGACCATAAACTTGTTTTTTTGAGCCCCATTCCATTATACTTTTTTATCTCAACGCCGAGCTGTTTATTGGGAACCCATTTATTGTCAGGGGATCAGTTAACCGATTTACGAATCAGTTAAATTGTCTAATTTACTAGTTAAATTCGCAGTACTGATACAGGTATAAATAATTTTTTTCTCACTTGTCGACTTGCCGTATTTAGATATTGATTTGAAACTAATCAGCTGATTTTTATTTTTATTCCTTGGTGTGTGTCACCTGCAGTGGCTATTGTTACTTGTTATTTAATAAATTTTTTCGCATATATATAAAATTACATCTAACGCAAATAAATTAAAACAGTACAAGGCACTGCGTGAGATGTGTTTTGATCAGAAGAGCGAATTAAAGGTTTTCAAGGTTTACAATTTTGAATGAAGATGAAGAAGCAGTTAGAAAAGAATTTGAATTTTATGGAGCATATACGTATGCTATTTATTCATCATTAATTTAAAATCAAAATAATAATAAATCAGACGCTAAGCTACCTAAGGTTGAAATACCTAAATTTTCGGGAAATATTAGACAATTTCGTTCGTTTATTGATATGATTAATTCATTAGTGCACGAAAATAAAACAATTTCGAATACTGAAAAATTTAATTATCTTTGCTCTTTTCTTGAGGGTTCTGCACTCTCGCTCGTTCAGTGGACTCAAATGACATCTAAGAATTATCCAATTGCATACGATGGTCTTATTAAACGCTATGACAATAAACGGCTTATTGCATTCACTCACTTGCAAGCTATTGATAATGCACCAATTATTAATAATAATAACATAAAAAACGGTAGTACTCTACGCTCTCTTGTTGATATTTTTACAGAAGATTTGGCAGCTCTAAAAAATATGGGCTTGGATACTGAAAAATGAGATTTCTCGTTATTTTATATTTTTTCTAAGCACCTAGATCGGGATACAATTGCAAGATATAAACTTGAAGAGAATTTAGATGGTACTAGCATACCTACTTTTGAGTCACTAAAAAACTTTCCTTTGAAGCAATGTAATGCTTTAGAAACCATAGAATTTTCCTCAAGCAAATATTCGGCCAAATCTAATAATAATAATCAGAGATCAAATTTTAGTGCACAAAGACAATCATTTGATTTTAAGTCAAAAAGTATTGTCAAAAGCTTTTTAGATAACACAAAATTTTAATTTCAAATCTCCACAGGAACGCTTAATTTTTATAAAAAATAATAATTGCTGGTGTAAATTTTGTAATTCACAGTCAGTATATCGGCTTTGTAATTTTAGACACCACTCTCTTTTACATAACAACAATCGCTTTAGTTTTCAAGGTCGTGGTTCTCCAAATCATAATATTAAGAAGCCTTTTACGCAAATTTCACCCTTAACTACTCAAAATATTGCGACTCCTTCTACCTCAACGCAACGCTCGCCGCCTAACCAAACGCCTAACGATACGCAAAATACTTCACCCCTCTCCGCTTCAGATACGCACTGTGGAATGGCATCTACAAGTCAAAGTGTTGTGCTAAGTACGGCCTTAGTTGAAATTTTAGATGCGCAAGGTTTTTATTATAAAATTCGTGTGTTACTAGACTGTGGTAGTCAAAGTAGCTACATATCGCAAAGATGCTACAACAGGCTAGGTTTATCTCGCTATGATTTATCTCTTTCTATTACGGGTTAGGGGAAATGAAACAAGTTACTTACAGAGGAGGGGTAACTTGCACTATTCGACCTGTAGGTAAACAGGCACCATGTGTTTCAATAGACGCTGTTATTTTAAATAAAATTTGTTCAGATCCCACATTCCCTAAACCGTCAGGTATAGATATGCTTTTGGGCGCAGAAGTTTTTCCTTATATTCTGCAAGATGGTCGAATTTTAGGTGGAAATAATATGCCGGTTGTAATAAATGCCATTTTGGGTTATGTTGTTATGGGTAAACTTGATTATAATTTTTCCAGTGTGCCAGAACTAAGCTTTTTTCCTCATTTTATGAATCAGATGTCGTTACGCTTGAAAAAACTATTAAAAGATTTTGGGAAATAGAAGAAATTCCAAAGTCTAATATTCTATCCGCGGAAGAGGAAAAGTGTGAAATTAATTTTCAGAAATCGCATTCCAGAGATAATACGGGTCGCTATCATCAACTTCCTTTTAAAGAAGATTTTCCAGAATTCAACTTAAACGTTTCTCGAGAAATTGCTCTTAAACGTTTTATCTCTCTTGAAAAACGTTTAGTGTCTAATCCGCATATTTATAAACAATACTCCGATACGATTCAAGAATACTTAAATAACGATTTTTTTTCCGCCTATCTCCGAAACCAATAATGGTTATTATATACCACATCACTGTGTAGCTAAGGGTGATAAGATTAGAACAGTATTTGACGCTAGCTCTAAAGTACAAAGTTTTTCTCTAAACGGTAAATTATTAGTAGGGGCTAAATTACAAATGGATATTTTTGCTATTGTTTTAAATTTTCGTCTTGACTCAATAGCTTTTACATGTGATATTAAGGGCATGTTTACTCAGATTTTAGTGTCTCAAAAACATATCGATTTTCAGAGAACGCTTTGGAGTTTTTCTCCAGAGGATGATATAAAAGATTTACGCTTAAAGAGAGTGACTTTTGGGGTCTCAAATTCGCTTTACCTGGCAAATCGCATAATCTTGCAGTTAGTGACAGATGAAAGCCAGCGCTTTCCACTAGCTTCGGCGATTTTATCTCGTGATATCTTTGTAGACGATTGAGTAACGTCTTGTAAGAGTTTAGCAGAAGCTGTAGAGTTACGTAATCAATTTATTGAGTTATTGAAGTTAGGCGGATTGGAACTTAGAAAATTTGCATGTAATAAGTTAGGATTTCTATCAGACTTACCCGATTCGTATTTACTATCAAAATCTTTTAATTTCGATTCTGAGTCGGATTTAATAAAAATGTTAGGTCTACATTGGCTACCTAATTCTATACATTCTCGTACCGCCTTGAATCGCGAAATCAGGGTTGTACCGAACGCACAATATTATCCGAAATCGCCGCTTACGGTATTTGCTAAAATCTTAATTCAAACATTATAGACTTTAAGTCTTGATTGGGATGACGAACCCAGTATATGCAGTATAAAACCCAACAACTTCTTTTGAATTTTTCACTTTCACACCGTTTTATTTCGGATTCATTTTTAAGTATCGAAATGCATTTACATATTAGCGCGGTTATGCTTGCCGATTTAATGTTTATAGTTTTACAAACTTTGGCGCATATTTTACAATTTTCAAGGATAGTCACTTGGTCGGATTCCACAGTCGCTCTGATTTGGATTAAAATTCTTCCTACCGCTGGAAGACTTTTATCGGGTTTCGCATATACAAGAACAAATTTCTCCTTGTAATTGGCGTCATATTAATACAGACAATAATCCAGCCGATTGTGCTAATCGTGGATTATTGCCGGCCGAACTTATAAATAATACGCTATATGGGCAGGCCCCCCTTTTTTATGTCAGATACTTCTTGGCCTATTACTAAATTTGTTGAACCCGAAACATCTTATGAAATTATTTGTGGAGAAAGAAAAATAACTTTGGCAGCATTTATTGACGAAAATCGTTTAGATTATCTCTTAAATAAATTTTCTTCACTTTTGAAAATTCAAAGAGTGCTATCATATTCTCAGCGTTTTATTTTGAAGGCTAAAAAATTAAATGCTTGTACAAATTTTATCAGTTTATCAGAACGAAATAACGCTTTATCAATTTTGATTAAACATATTCAAGCGCCTAATTTTTCTGACGAAATAACCGATATTAAAAACAATAAGTTACCCTCCAAACCATTTCGCAAATTAAATGCATTTCTTGACTATAAAGGTATTCTCAGGGTTGGAGGCCGACTTCAAAATTCTCAACTTTCATATGATCAAAGAAATTACTTTGCTGCGTAAGTATCGGTTAACTACTCTAATATTTAAACACTACCATAAAGCTTATATGAATCCCGGGGCTCAAACGTTGCAATTTTTATTAAACCAAAATTCAAAAGCACTATAAGATCGATTATATCTAATTGTTAAAAATGTTGGAATCTTTCTTCGAAATCATATCAACTCCCTATGGGAAATCTCCCTAAACAACGTATCTCTCAATTAAAATGTTTTAGCTGCGTCGCCGTTCAACCGCCACTTCAACCCTTATCTATATTGCCAGATGGTGACTTGTCACATTTAAAATTAAATCGTTTAAGCCGCTGGTAATTATTGCAACGTTTACATCAGGACTTTTGATCCAGATGGCACCGAGAGTACCTACGTACGCTTCAGCAGCGTGGGAAGTAGCTGGAACTCAACTCGCCACCGCTAAAAACCATAAAAATAACCCGAAAACGCTACGTCTTCACACATCGTAATTACATAAACGTTGTTGGTGAACCGAACATATTTCGTAACAGTGCCGAGCGCCAAGGCGACGCAGGTCGCAGAGACTGATTAGTGATTGTATAACATAACATGGATTGAAGGAGCCAGGGGATTGTCATCAAGGTGAGTGCAATCTTTAACTGTCGCCATTTTACTTTCAAACCTTTGTCAGCTAGGAAACTTTTCGCTTCTATCGTTATACGTAACACACAGATTTTTGCACATTTTCCATATGTTATTTCCCATGTATTCACTTATTATTAATTAACAGTCCCCTTTATTCAAGATTGCCAAGCCACTCTTTAACTTTTTATCTTCGAACAGTGTCTTGCTCTCTCTATAACGTCACACTGGTATTTCCAATCAGATTTGTAGTCAATTTCTATTGGTTGTTTTCACAAGTTTACAACTTATTTTATATTTAAATGTCTGGTTTGGTTATACGAATTAAGATAATTTGTCAAATTTGAATAAATCGTCTATTACACATAAAGATTTCAAAATTAGAATTTCAATTTTTGAACAGTTATAGTTGCTTTAATTCCGTGTAAATTTGACAACCTGTTGACTGTGATTTATTAAAGAGATTCATTTATTTCTCTGTTTCATTATACCTACATAAAATATGGCTGTTTTTAAGCAACTAAAAAACATTTTGAAATGTAATTTGTTGTTCATCATCTTTTGTTTTGTCTTTGTTACATGTAAAAAGCTTTTAGGTTTTAGAACAATGCATGTTTCTGCCTGCTCACTGACGAGTAACTATATCGTTTGATTCAACCCTTTCTTTTTTTTCGGCTTTCTTTATAATGGAATGGTTTTATTACTCGATGAAGAAATTGATGTACTTATTTGTAGGTAGCATTGCTGATGACTAGTTAGTCGAAAGCGCTCCGCTATAATTTTCGATTTGGATAATATACGCGTTATACAGATATCTCATTACTTTCGCACGTGTATGCAGTTTTCATTCGCTTAATCGGTTCCTGAATAAGGACAATTTTTCTAGTCATGATATTAGCCAGTTCGGTGGTAGCAGCTCTGCAGTTCTGAATATTTATTTAACTCACCCTTATCTGCTCCATCTGGGTTAAGCGGATAGGAGAGAGTAGTCCTAGACGAAGTCGATGTCATCTTTCTTTGGCTTGGAGACAACTGTTGAGATGCCGGCGCCGCGCACTTCGTCTCCCTTATGGATGGTCATCTTAACCACTTCTTAGTGAAGCCGCCAGACGGCCTCAAGCTTTTTGATTGCATCCGTGCTGCATACGAAAGTGAGGCGCGCTATACTAGATTCGCCGATTGTTTCCAGATGTTTCCATTCCGAAACATTCACTGTCCCATACTGGAGAGCATGCCACTCCACGTCGTCCTTAGTCACTGGTCTATTTGGCACTATGAGCTCGAAGCCGATTTCAATCGTCTGGAATTTCGGTTAGGAGATATAATCGGATACTTGTAGTTTCAAGTTCAGTGATATTTCCATTCTGTCAGTCTGATCTAATCACAGCCTTATAGACTCTTTACGCGGCAGCACTGTAAGAACGAAAAAAGTTTCTTCTTGGTCGCTCTTCTCGTCCGAGCAGGCGGTGGTCGTTGCCTCTTAAAAGTGGCGACGTTTCTTAAACGTCGGATGGTGTGCTTTAATACTTCTTGCCCCCCTCCATTGCTGCGAGAGTTGAAAGAACCTGTTTTAGTTTCTATATTTTCTGATAAAATTTTAAGATTGTGGAAAAAACGTCATTTATTACCATAACAAGGAAGTATTTTACAATTATTAATAAAACCTATTACAACAAGTATTTAAAACTTTTGAGTTTTAAAGTTAAGGAGAATGATAGTTACAAAATACGTGTTCAGGAATGTTATAGACTGCATAATTCTACGAAACGCGTATTTTGTTCATTTGTAAAATCTTTTAATATGTATGCTACGTAACGCCAGCCCTTAATTAGGGAGCTTACCATTTACATTCTAAATGCAAAAACTAAGAACCATTCACCCAATGTCCACCCTTTTAGTATACCACAAATCAGTTTTGTTGCAAATGACTCTATTGATCTGATTGATCGGCAACAAAATAACTTCTACCCTCTTGGTACGATATTTGAATTTGAAAGTCAACGACTTTCTTCTGAAAAAAACTTCGACATTGTTTCATTTCTCTGTCACATCCATGCACTAGAGAGATGTGTAAAACTTGTAAGCTTGTAGCGTCGTTATGGGTTGTTGGATTAGAATAAAGGGAAGGTTTTATTAAAGCAAAAATAGAATCACGCAAACACAATTTGAAACAAACAAAAAAGACTGCATGCAATCAACAAATAATCAATGTGGACGAGGGGAGGATGTGATATAATTCGCCGAGCAGTTGCCTCCCCATGGTGAGTTTGGGTTGTTTAAACAATATTCATACCTAATTGCATAATGTTTAAACAAGCAATAACTACTCCAATGGACGTATTTTTGACCCAAGTTTAGGTATTTATTTAAAAAAATATTATTACGGTTTTCGCCACAAATAAACTTGATATATGGTATAGAGAAGAAAGTGATGTATTTCAGTAAAATATTAATTAGAGAGTATTTTTCTAATAACAAAAAATACCTATTACACACTATTCTAGCTTGAAGCTATAAGTTTTTTTTTAATTTTTAATTTCGCTAGAGGGCAAGCGATAATAAATTAAAAAAACTGAGAATAGAGATTAGTTGTTTAACACCAAATGGCAAGATTTGCGCACTATTCAAGAATATCAATGAGGTCTAATTCCTACCCCTCTACATGAAAGATAATAAAAAGTAACATTATGAAGTATTGTATACAAAAATGAAAGAGAAACCTCAATAAGCAGTTGGTTTGGTATCAGAGTTGTGATTAAAATTTAATTTTAATTACTACTATTTCGAACAAGATCTCTCTTAGATGACAAATGATTCCAAAAGCGATCGGGATTTTATGCAGGATTAATAATAAAAAAAATGTATATATACAGCGAACATTAGGAGGGACACTGTTACTGTGGTTAAAGACCTCTTTCTTATACTCAACAAATATCGCTTCTTTTAATCTCCTTCTCTTCCAATCTACTGTTGTTCATCGTGAAATATTAAGCATAACAAATAGTCCATTATCAATATTTCAAGTGTTTGAAATTCCTTACTTTATCGCACAATTTGCGCGATTCGCTATATAAACTCGTAAATTTAGACTTAGTTGTAATTTAAAACAAAAAAACGCTAAAAAAATCTGACAATCTAAAAGATAGAATCACATATTTATACTTGGACTAATTGCTTATTATATATTATTTATTTTAGGTCTCAGATTTGGTATAATGCAATCTAAAATTGGTTTAATACGGATTTTAACCAATTTCAGGTTAACCATAAGCCCTCAGACTAAGATGCCACTGACAATTGACCACGCTACTTTTTTACTTAAAGAGAATGAAACACTATACTTAAAAGCCGAGAAAATTTAAATTAATAAACATTGTTTGCCATGATGAAAATTAATTAGTACCATAGACCCTCAATATATTCTTAGTAAAATATTTAGAAGAAGTAGCTTAGAAAATTAAGATTGTTTATTAAAGTTTGTTTCCTCAAAAACTTTTTGTTTTTTAATTTGACAACCCTCGAAGGCCAGAGACGTAAGTAGCATGAAACTACTTTTGTTGCCTTAATAACACCGCACACTTCATGACAGCAGGCAGATTGATGTTTAGTAAACCTCGTCAATGATGTATTAGTATCATATAATATTTTAATACGAATACGCTAGGAATATATCATATAACTACAATAATTACTATCATATTATCAATCTGTCCTAACAGGTGGCTCAACCAATGTGTTTGTATCGTTCTTTGTTTCTAATTATTTAAATAAAATAAACGACATAGACGATTTTAATTCTATTTATGCAAATCTCCTCAATCATAACGATAGTAATAATAATTTTAGATAGCTTAAAAGTGACATTTTAAGCTTTGTTTTGTACGTTTTGAAATCCATATACTTATAATTTCCACAATCCAATATTTGTTCGTTGGCAAAAAAAGTAGTTTTCAATGAAGTTTATTAATTTAAGATAGCGTATATCTTAATTTGGTTGTTAATATCAATGTTTCTAATACTCGTTTAATATCAGCATAGCAATGGAATATTAGCTTCAGTTGATATTAATAAATAAGATAAGAAATTTAATTCAGGACAAAAAATCTAAATACGATATCAATTTTAATAAAATCTTTCAAATCAAGAACTTAACAAAAACGCGGATCAAAATAGACAGACAAACGACCAAGAAGTATGTCTTTACAATAAAGGAACGTTGCGTCTTATTATGTTTATATTGAACTATTGGATCAAAAATTTCCAGGTAAATTAGATTCAATTAAAATAAATATGAATATTTTTTCGTGTCATCCAGAAATAGACGAAAAAATTAAAGAAGTGGAATCAAAAAAGTCGTGTAACATTTGAAGATTTTAAATCGACTATTATATTAATTAATTCTAGATCTACTTAAAAACATATAACATAAAACAAAAAATTGTAAAAAGTGTTTTGATTGCCCGGGACAACATAATATATCTGACTATAGAAAATGTCCTGAACTTAAAAGAAAAAACTTATAATACGGAACTGGAAAATTTATCTTACCGTGACTCACGTGCAAGTTTCAAAATATTCTTATGCTGAATCTTTAATATCTAACTCTGAAAATATCATCTCTTTGAAAGATAAACAAATGAATTTAAACAATAGAGGCCCGACTCAAAATAGTTTAAATAAATATAACTTTTCCGGTTTTGCTTCATCGGGCACTTCAGCGTCCTCTAGCAGAACATTTAAATATTTGAAAATTTTGCCCAGTAAGAGATCTTGTGACTCCAGACCCCACTTTAATGACCCATAAAGCAATAAAGGGGAGGGTATAAGAAATGATACGTTCTATAGGAGTATTCTACTGGACTCCTTTGTAGGGGAAATGGTTACTCATAAAATTCTTGATATTGTTGCGAGACTAGCCCTAGTTTTGTTAAGTTTCAGGTGAATTTATTTATAGTAGGGGAGCTGGCCCGAAATCCAGTGAACGAGAGTTATCAAAATTTTAACTTATGGAGTTCGACTTTGGATTGACACCTCAGGTTACTAAGGGGCGGCTTTTAAAAAGAGGGGCTGCTTACTATATGGTAAACTACACTTATCAAAAATAATAAATATACACTTGAATTATATAGTCGATCCAAAGTGCTTTTGCACTACTAAACGACATTTATCAAAAATGATTTTTACGCCATTCGATTCGTAATGTCATGTATTACCTGAAAAAGACATGGCAGACGAAAAAATCATGATACATTTTCGGGCAGACGCTGACAAAGTGACGGGCTGAGATTGGGTAAACGATAATTATAAACGAAAAATTTAACATTGTTGGTAAAATCGTGAATATGTGAATAAACTGTAATTCATTTCAATTTTTTTTAGTTTCTAATTTATTTATTATTGTTATTATTATAATTACTATTTATTTGTCACAGGTTTATTTCGTTTTATAGCACTTTAATTTTAAAATTCTACAATTTATTTATATTCGGTCTTTCCTAATGAGAAATTAAAATATTGGTTTTAATTTTCACTCATTTTCCACGTTATTACACAATAGTCACAACTTGGGGCAGGAATGTTACCATCTTTCGTGTCAACGAAAACACCTACCAATCGGTAAATCAGCCTTTCGTATAACATTTATTTACAATGTTGCCAATTCTCCCGCTTATGTTGTGATTCTTACAGATTGTCGTTAATGATTTTCTTAATTTGCATATATTTTATGTTCTTCTTTATATATCAAAGAAAACTTATGGTCCTTTGACAACAAAATGATAAATACGATATTTTTGACAGTAAGCCAACTCTGAATAGGCCAATCTACTGTTAATCCGGATAATGCCCTTTTTTTCCATGAACGCTGCCAATTTAGCAAGAGGCCCACATTTAATTTCCACCTTAATATACAAATTAAGAATCTTAGTCCCAGAATAATAACTCTGCACTCATCTTAAGATAACTTCTTCAGAATATTTTAGTTCATCAACTGATAACGGACCATTTATTTTGAAACCTGATTTTAAGGAGTTATTAACAAATCTAAAGCAACATGTCAAACCTCTTTGAAAACTTTTAAAACTTGGAAATATAGAAAATATCTGAAAAGCATCAGAAAACGAATTTACAACTACTTACAGCCTTGTCTTACTGTTCTAAAAGCCCTAGGTTAGATAAATCTGATACCTTATCATACTCTTTGAGGTTAAAATTATGATCATACAAAAACTGAGAACCGTTTCACCAAATAGAACAAGAAAATAGATCAGAGGGATTCAAACCTCGCGAAATATGATCAGCAGGATTTTTATCGGTTGTCGCATGCAGCCAAATGGCATTTGCAGCAAACTCCTGGATTTCGGAGACTCGATTGGGGACAAATGTCATCCGCCTATCTGGATTACTCTGTATCCAACACAGAGCCATTTTGGAATCACTCCATAGAATTACTTTGGAAAACTTAGTTTTAAAAATACTACACGGTTTGTGACAGAGCCTAGTCATCAATACAGCACTGCAAAGCTTTAATCTTGTAAAGTCTGAGTCTTTGGAGGAGCGACACTTGACTTAGAACAAATTAGTCGACAAGTGACTTTGTTACTCTTATAAATGTGGGCAAATAAAAACATGTTCTATAGGCCTTTTGAGATGCGTCCGAAAATCCATGAAGTTTAAAACTCTCAACCTCTTTCGAATCAAGAAATAAACGTGGAATTTTTTCAGTTTTGCCAAATAAGGTAAATTTTTTACAAATACTAGCCAGACCTTACATATATCCGACGGAACAATCTCATCCCGTTTCACCTTGCTTGTCCAAATTCTTTGCATCAGAATCTTAGCTACCACGATGTCCGGGCCTATAAATCTTAAGGTATCGAACAACTTGGCAATATACGACAAAATATTTCTTTTAGTAAATGTTCACTTAAAGGAAAGTCACCTTTGTAAATTACCTTAAAACTTGAAATATATCTTCAAAAAACTCGAAACATTGGTGTTTACTCCATAATCCCCTAAAGGTCCGTATCACCATAGCAACGTCGAGGTAGGACGACGAGACCCGAAGAATTGTTCGTAAAGAATCTAAGCGCAGCTCTCCGGTCTCTCCATGACGCAGCAGCGACAGAAAACAGAAGCAGTATGCTATTCTCATATTATTTACTAAAATTAACAAGTTTAAAGTTCTAAAAATAAAATTAAAATAATCAAACCAAAATCCTCAGAGTGTTACTATTTCATAACGCTATAATAATTGGCATGTATTTAAAACATATGCCCCCTTACTTATACTTATTATAAAAATCAGTTTTCATTTAAATACAAGTTCAATAAAAGTTTATTTAAAAAAATATTTCCTTATTGCCCGTCTTTAGTCCTTTTCTTTAGTAATTTTTATTTAAAACAAGTTAGAAGTGAAATTAAAGCAAGTCTCATGCAGGGAAATAATAACTATCTGACCTTAATGTCCATTTTATTTATTCCTTGTGAGCCTTTTCATTGAATCCTCAATCTTTTCTTATTTCACTGCAACTTTATACCATGAAATTTCAACTAAAAACTTCAGAGATCCGTCTCGAAGTGTTGGCGATAATATCAACATTTCCTTGCTTTCAGCTGATTCCCTTCCTTGGCGTGGACTATATCCCTTAGTTTCATGACCTTTAAGTTAAAGTAAAACGACCGCCATTATTCTAGAATACGTATATTCAAAACACAACCTTTACAACTAGTTACAAAATCCACCTATAGTAGATACCTTCTACAAACGTAGTAACGTAATAGATAACTACTATTCACAAACTATCAAAATGTGCACAAAGTGCCTAGGTTCGAAGAAAAAACCGGACATTCTTTGACGATACTTGCCGCGATTCCATTACGGAATATTTCTTTCTCCCGCGCCAGTCATTGCTCCGAACTAGCCTTTTTTCGGCGCATAGGATTCTAGCGCCCTCATGCGATTTTGATTGTCACTAACTAGCTAATAGCGGTTATATGTTCTAACCCTCGAGAAAGAATAACAAAGGAGATGTCATTGTCGTTTATCACGTACAAAAATAAGGTTACCACTAGACAGCGCGCTAAGTGTGCTAACAATATAGCGGCTTGGACAGAGCAGAACTGCTATTTTTATCTGATTTTCTTGAAAATTGAAACAATGGGAGTATACAGTTTTGTCTCTTAGAATTAAATTTTCATTTATCTAGTAAACAATTACCTAACTTAAAAAAAAAACAAGTATTGTTCAATGCAAAAATTTTATTGACTTAATAACACCATTTTGTTGCTCTGGTGTATTATGCTAGCTCCTTTATTTATCTTACTTTTGATACATAACATTTTGAGGTTCTATCAAAATACTGCTCAGAGAAGTGTTTGGAACAAAGCACACCATACTTCGTGGTTTGTCAACTTCCTCTATTTACAAATTTTAACCAAGCTTCTTGACGTGCTGGATCTTTGAGATGCAATTTAATAAAAATAATAATAAATATTACCAAAATTAGGCAAAAATTAAATTTGTAATTTAAATTTCTACTCCACGCAGATTTTGAAAATTTTGTCAGAATTCTCTTTCCACAATACAAAAATAAACATACGATTTTCTTAAAAGATAAAGTGGTACATTATTGTCAGATAATATTTCATTAAAAAAGTTTTCATTAAGGTTGAGTTGGGGGTCTACCATACTAATTATCTTTTATTTTTGTAAAAAAATGTTTTTCATCGAACAATGTGATATTTTTGAAGGAATATTTGGAAAATTATGCATCGGTTTTTATTTTCAAGGCCCCACCATAAATGTTCTAGAAAGAAATACAAAAATCGTGTAGTATTGCATTAATGTACAAAATGTTATGGACTCGAACTTGTTCATTGTTTATGCTAACCTATGAAAGTTATTCCCGTAGATTTCTTATTATTTACACCGTCTCTGCTACAACAACTGCGGACAGCACGAGACGCCATAATTGTTTAAAATAAAAACAGCTACAAAAATCATCATAAATAGTCTAAAACAAGTAAAATAGTCTAAAACCACTTGAAGACACAACAAACACGCAATTGACAAGTGAAATGATACAAGTGTCGTATCAATATGGCCGACCTGAACCAACATCGAAGCCTGGAAACGGGCATCGATGAGTCATAATAAGTATATAAAGTACACCATACAGATTTAAAATATCGACGAAAGGGGGAGATATGTCAAAACCAGGTCGTTTCCATGGATATACAGAGTTGTAGCCAACCGCGAATGATCATTGCACCGTTTCTATAGTTACTCACATTATTTTCATAGACTCAGATTCGTGTGGCAAACTTTAGTTATGGAGTTGTGACGTCATGGCGGCCATATTGTTAGGTACTGTCTTGTCAATGTTAACTTTCCAAAGTTTGTTTGCATTGATTAATCGTAAAATAAGTTCTTTTTCTTGGTTTGTCAAGTGAATTTTTAGTTTTTGTTACATGTAAGTATACTTATGAATGACTATAAGTGTATATTGTCGATTTCTAATAAATAAAGCTTGATTTTTACTTAAATAACCATAATAGAGTGTGTTTTGGCTATGATTCCTTTTTACTTTTTTTGTTTTAAAGCAACGAAATCAGTTATCAGGTTCTCAACAATAATTCAAGCTTTTGCAAAGAAGAAGAAAACGCGGTAGAATCAAACCATGTGGAAGACATGGTTTTGATGGGAACCTGCCTATAATCAAAGGGAATGCTCTTAGAAGTATAAGAGAGATCGTGTTTAGAAGGTTGAAGTAAACGCTCTTTATACACTTTAGGCACATATTCATATTGTTGAAAATATTTAATGTGTTAAAACAGTATTTAATTTTGAAAACATTGTTACTGATTTTAATATTCTTTGTCAATAATATATTTTTGAATTTGTTACTTGCAGATTAAACTTGCGGAATGACATTGAGGAATCTATGTGCAAATACTCTAGAGGCCAATTGTTGTGTCATCATATGGCTACATTGCTAATATTTGCATACCACAATATATCTGTAACGGATAGGAGTAATAACTATACATGATTGTTTGGCAGAAATTAATACACGGAAGAAAAAAATTTCTGAAATACGCCAGAGAAAATAAAAGGCCAATTATCAAATGAAACCTGGTTTGTCGCAAGGAAGAACCGTTTGACTTCCAAGAATTTTGGTTCTGTCCTGTATGATAAAGAAAAAACTCCCACCTTCGTTATATAAACCACTCATAGGTAATATATATTTTATTTTTAATAATTATTCATTCACTGGGTATAGTAATTTGTAACTTTTATTGAGCTTTAAAAAGTGTGTTGTGTTTCAGTTACTAATTCTGTTCTATGTATGTATATATCTAAATTATATTAAAAAGTTACTTACCGAAAACATATTTTTTACAGTTTTCTCAAATGAAAAAAATTTTTTTTCACTACTGAACATCTCAACTTAATGATTTTTAGCTTATTGGGAGTTGGATATAATGTTTTATGGGTGGTAGTTGTAATCATTGATTATACACGTCATTTAAAAATTATTATCAGTATTGTCACTGCTATTCTATTGAATGCACTTACCAAGGCCGTCGATAAGGGGGCGCACTTGCCCCACCCTCCCTGTATTTTGGAAAATGTCCTCTAATCGCTGAACTTTCATATTAAAGACACACCACGCTCCCGTGTCTGAACTTTGTTACCACACCTGCGAACGATGATGATGTGTTTGTAAACTCACTAGTAAGAGCTGGATCGGAATTAACCATTTCAGCAGTCGAACTGAGAATTGTATGCTTTAATAACTGAAAAGTATTAGAAGGGTGATTGATTCAAGTGTTTATAAAAATTTAAACTGGTTTTATTGTATAAAAAATTATTAAAATTTTTTTGACAAATATGAAATGAATACTTTCACTGGCTATTTCCGTTCTGTCATTTGCAAACTAATGAATATTTATCTGCTGCCTCTAGCTTTTTTAAATTATTTTCAGTAAGAAATACTTTAGATGACATGAAGACCTTACAATGGGGGCAAGAACAGAAAACTAATAGGAATATTTGAAAAAAAAAACGAAATGCTACCGTTGCTCCCACAGCATTGGGGATTTATAAGAGTGGATTTATTGGAGGGAGTACTGATGGCCTAACGCCACTTAAAAAGATATGTATCTACTTAAATAAAAAAAATATATTAGTTTTTTTTATTTAAGTAGATACATATAACTTTTAAGTGGAAATGTAAAACTGTAAAATATGTTTATTTTGTCATTAGTCCCTACAACAAATTATATGTAATAAAATGTTTGAATAAACCTTTATGTTGTATTTAATTATAAAAATGTACTTTTAGTCAGTTATTTAAATTTAATATAGGCTATGCTAAATCCGTGTTCTCAGAGGTAGTAAATTCAAACCCTTCCCACCAGTTTACGTAAGCGACAAAACACATTTTATAAATCAGCATTGGGAAAGCTATACGCAATACCTCTGTATAGAAGTCTAATAGTATATTACATAAGTGTTGAAAGTGAAAGTTTTCAAACGTTGTAGGTCATAGGAAAAATAGTAAACTATTTTTCTTACAACCACAAAGAGTCAAAATTAGGCTTTAGCTTTTTTTTTACTTCTACATTTTTCATTGATTTTTTTAAGAAACGTCTTGTATAAAGCACTCTCTAGCGAAGTAAATAGTGCTTTTTTGTCAGTTTCATAGGTAGCTGCATGACAAAAAATTTTGTCTAATAAATTTCCTTAAATTCCAATTTGTAGGAAAACATAACGCAACAAAACCAGCTTCTGTAAAATGAGTTGAAAAAAGAAACAACCAGTTTTTTTTTAATGAATTTTCTAGTTTTTGTAAAATCTTTTTTCTTTGCTGTCAGAAGACGGATGTTTTTAATCGGAAGTAATAATATTATTTATTATGATAAACTAACATACCAAATATCTTTATCAAAGTGAAACAATATCTACATTTGTATCACACTTTTATTAGCAGGTTAATTAACAGATTCACAAATATATACATACCTACATATGTACAACTTAAACTACGGAAAATATTATATATATTATATAATTATAATATTAAAAAGCCAATAAGATTTTATCAAAATAGAAGAATAATAGTTATATAAAATATACAATGCTACATAGATTTAGATGGATTCTATTCTTGCTATCAGAATCTGCAAAAAATCGAGAATTTTATCATGTTTTAAATTTGGCAGAAAGTTTCAATGCTAAAATAAGAATTTTGGTCCTGGGAGATTTCAATGTAAATTTTAATAAAGTGGATGATAGTTATAGTAAATCTCAGATGTTATCTCAACTATTTTTTTCTTTTGGCTTCACCCAGCTTATACACGCCCAACTCTTGAAAAGTGAATTGTTTAGACAATATTTTTATTAATTTTGAAATAAATGGGGTTCAAAATGGTGTGTTCTGATCGTAAGGCTCAGATTGTGGAAGTGGGATTTGTCTCAATGGGAGTGTGTAGATGTATAAGCATATATAATATAATCCAGATAAACATGAAACCTTTTATAATTACCTTTTGCAAGAAAGTTGGTAAAATGTGTATGCGGCTGATCTTTTCATGAGACTTTTCATTACTTTTACAAAATTTCCACCAAAATTAAATAATAACTGAGGCCACATAAATTTAATATGAATGGTTGGGTTACTAAAGAGGTTAGGGCAGTAAAGCACACAGTTATGTTATGGCCATGTGGTGCACGTGTTGCCTGAACCTGGTTTAGTCACGTGATGGCGTCTCCTTTTTTATTTTTTCTCGATGGTTCTAAGCATTTTGAAAATGAATGTTTTTAACAAATTTAAAATATCTTGTTTTCTTCCCACCATGATTGTTTGTATTCCTCGCTTCCATGATAACAGTTAATGTGCTGCACTGTAACGAACGTAGTTTGCGTAGAACGAGTATACGAGTAATATAAGTTAGCAGTGCATGATTTTGATTCAGTTAAGTTTGAAATTTCGAAGTGTTAACCAGTTGAGAATGACAGGTTTTAGGTTCCTTTTATTACCATTGTTAGCTATAACCAGTTTTTACCTGTTCTACCTGTAAGTTGTGTGCTGAATAAAAAGAGTGCATTCAGAAACTGCGTGTTTGGGTACCGACTTACATTACTGTGGTTAGCTCTCTCAAAGACAAAAATAGTTTTAATTTAGAAATAATGGTTCTTGGGATAATTTTAATATTAATAAAATAAATTTGGCTATACTCATTAAAAATAGGTTTGACCTGAATTCAATTTTTAGAAATGAGTAGGTTTATTTTAGCCCAGTGAAATTGCAGATCAGCTATTTCGGATAATGCTATCCTTGTAAGCCAATGGAACATTTATTAAGTTTATATAACATTAGTATTGCCTTGATTTCCGAGACGTTATGTTAACCGCAAAAATACGTAAATTTTTAAGTAATAGAATTCTGTGATCCTCCTGGTGAAGAGGAAGGGACAGCTATTTTAATTAGAACATTGTAGGCAATGGCATTAATCCCCCGCTCCTGGTGGAGGGGGTAGATGCAGTGGCAATCATATTAATTTTAAGATATAAAAGATCCGATGTTTTAGCAAAACAAATTATCAAAAGAGAGAAAAGAAAGAGTTGGTGTGAGTACTGTTCTACTCTTAACAATAATTCGAACTTAAAAGAAGTATGGAATAAAGTAAACAGATTTAAAAATCGAAAACAAAATAATAGAATTACAGTAGATATAAATATGTGCGAGTGAATATATGAATTGCATGATAAAATAGCTCCATGCTGGGAAAAAGCTCTCCCTAAGCAAAATGCGTACTTATCTAAGCCATTCTCTACTACAGAACTAGAAAGAGGCCTCAAAAATAATAGTAATACATATCCAGTTTTACAAACATGAATATAACATTGAGGTGGTGCAAAGATACTACAAATTTCCTTCATTCCCCAACTTTCAAACAAACTACAATTATGTTTAAGGGGTACAAATGGTCAGCTTGCTCCTTACAAGTTAAAAACAGTTAAAAGTTTATTTTCAAAATTAAAAGACAGGTTACTAGAGGGGAAAAACTCAGAACTGGTTTACCGCATACCTTGTTCCCAATGTACAAACAAATACATTTTAAATTCGTCAAACTAAGCAATATTTGTCTGAAAGAATCAAACAGCATCAGACTGACTGCAAGAAAATTAATAGGGCTGACTCAACAGCGTATAGTAGCCAATGTTTCTCCTCACGTCAAGTTTTGTCTTTGAAAATACTGTTGTATTGGACACAGAGTCGAACCAATACAAATGAAATTTTAGCGAAATGATACACTTTAACATAACTCACACAGCAAATTTTAAAACAGATATATGCAATTTAGGCATTATATATTCAGGTGTTTTACACAAATCCAAAAAATTTACTACCTGTGTCATAAAAAACATTGTAGTATTAACATAATATATGAACTAATAACAAATAAGAAAAAAAATAAAAGATAATATTAAAAAATGGATAAGTAATATAAATATTGCAATCCGTAGTGTGTAATTTTGTCGATTTTTTTTTGTTGTACGTTTGTTTTTTATCATTTTAATCCTAAACATGACTTAATAACTTAATGAGACAGTATGGCGGGAACTTGATCAGTGTGTAGTACGCCAGAATCGCGGCTCAGTTTTGCGTATGCTGAACCAAATTGTGACTACATTTACTACGTAATGAAGTGACGCCCTCTGGTAAGACACACTTCATACTATTTTATTGTTTTGATGAATAAATTAGTTGTGTTGTGTCTCTAACAGGATTACCCCTGATTACTATGCACGTTATTGGTGATAAATACCTATATCGTACCTACACCCTACTCCATAGATTCCAGTTTTGCATTACTAAAAAGAAAATTCTGTTTTAGTATGGATCCCTTGCGGTTTGGTACTGTTAAGTTGAGTGTACATGTGTCGTTCTCATGTGGTTTTTAGTTTTTTTGGGAATTTGGAACCATACACGGTATTGGTGAGTTATTCGATGCTACCACCTAATCAATCATATCTCAAATATTGATTTTAAAATTGGAACTCAGTCAAAAAAGTCAGCTGAAAAGCTTTTAGACAGCAATCTATGGCCACATGGCGTAGTAATAAAACGGTCAGCTGTATCCGAACTTACAGAAAAATCTACACCGAACCTCCCATCTCCCTCCACACCGAAAAAACTGCCCACCAACTCGAGCTCCGTCAGTTCACTGGTTGTCTCCTCTCCAATTTCTCAAAAGGGCACTATAATATCTTCTGACAAAGAGGCCATTGCTGCCTGCAAAGCAAATGTCTTGTTGAGCGACAACTGCTACAGTCTTTCCAAGAAAGCTCCTACTGACCAAGAACCTATTTTTGATCCAATGTCTCCCCCAACAGTGAAGCTTACGCGAACCGAAAAAAGTTCTGATAACCGTTTCCTCATGTCTAGACTAAGAGAACCAGCCATTTTAAAGGCCTTCAAGTTATATCTCGCCTTCCCAGCACCAGGCTGTTTTTGGCTTCTGAAGGCATTCCTATAGATTATAGAACCCTACATAAGATATATTTCGATTTTCATGCTGTTTACGGATTTAACGCAGCAGAAGTGGAAGCGGATCTTGCAGCCTATGGATCCTACATATCTTCGGAGAGATCGATTCATCTTCAGAGGACCAGAGAATGCCATAAAAACTATTTTACCAGCAATTCTCCCAAAAAAAATTTTTAGAAAACACGACGTGTCCTGAGGAACTAGATTCCTCAAAACTTCCTGTTGTTACTAGTCTTAATATGGTTCTAATTAATATTGCTTCTCTAAGAAATAAAACTGACGAGTTGTACCTATTTCTGGAAGAATTGGAGTTCCCCCAACTTGTTGCAATTACTGAGCACTGGCTGAATCTAAACGAACCCTTTTATATTGAGAGGTATACCACAGTAGCTAGATATGACAGAAAAAACTCAGCTCATGGGGGAACACTGATTCTATCCCTAAATGGAGATTTCATGTCGGTATCTAAATATGATCATTTGTTAGCGGATAGCTCTTTTGAATTCTCTATAGTATATAATCAAAACCTTGATCTTTATGTAATTTGTATTTATAGATCACCAAACTCTGATGTACAATCATTTTTAAATAGCCTGGTAAGTTTGCTAGACAGCCTACCGATTAAAGGTAAAAAAATTCTATGCGGGGACTTTAATATTGACTATGCTACTGTTTGTGCCATCCAGAAATATCTAATTTCTATATTCGACTCTTTCGGTCTTTCAATGCATGTATCCTCGCCAACTAGAATTTCAAAAAACTCTTCTTCTATCATCGATTACATGGCGTCTGATTTTTCTCCATCAGAGGTGCAATCACAGGTCTATAACTCAGGTCTTTCCGATCACGAGGCGGTAATTTCCAGGTTTAGTTTACCTATTAGGCCCTTACCAAGATCTCGCCATCGGGGCAGAATTTTCTCGGCCGCAAATTTCTCAGTATTTCATAATATTTGCTTTAACACCAATTGGAATTTTGAATCTAATAATGTCAACACAAACTTCAGAACTTTTTTAAATAAAACTTTAAGTGCTTTTAACAAAGCCTTCCCGCTTAAGAATATCAAACCTAAGCGGCATAAACCGTGGACCACGAAAGGAATACGAATTTCTGCTAAAAATATGCGCTCGCTCTCATATATAAAAAAATTCACCGACTCCTTTCTTATTCTCGACTATATCTCTAATTATAGGAGGATCTACACTACTCTTATTAAGTCAGCAAAAAAATTACACTACCGAAAACGTCTAACAAACTTTAATAACGTTTCAAAAGAAACCTGGTCCATCATCAATAACCTCAGAAACAAATCAAACCCTGTGACTCAGATCTTGCCAGGGGCTAATGATCTAAATGATTATTTTATTAATGTAAGCAAAAATGTTACCTCTAGCATCTCGCCAAGTTTGGACCCTCTTTCGTTTCTCCCTCCTTCAAAAAATTTAGCTGATAGCTTTTTCTTAAGTCCCGTTAGCAACACTGAACTATTGAAGGTAATACATAATATCAAAAGTAAATCTTCGTGTAGCACTGATGGCCTATCAGTTAGAATATTCCTGAACTTGCCACTCCCAGTCATAGAGGCCCTTACAACATTAATAAATGAGTCCTTTATAAAAGGTGTATTCCCTTATTGCCTTAAAACATCTATAATTATTCCACTTCATAAAGGCGGCGAAAAAACTAACTCTTGCAATTATCGCCCAATTGCACTACTACCAGTGCTATCAAAAATCATCGAAAGGCTACTGAAGAACCGTCTTATGCCATTTCTACTGAAACATCAGATAATATCCCCGGAGCAGTTCGGATTTCTACCCAACAAGTGCACCAATGACGCCATGTTCACGTTGCTTAGAGGCGTCTACTTATCTCTCAATAACAACCACCCAACTGCCTCAGTTTTTTGTGACTATGCGAAAGCCTTTGAATGTGTTACTCATGAAATTCTGATAAACAAACTAAATTTTTATGGAATTCGTGGTACTTCTTTAAATTGGTTCAAATCTTATCTTGGATAAAGGCAACAACTTGTAAGGGCTAATGGTTCCGATTCTGATTGTAAGTTGATTACAAGTGGAGTCCCTCAAGGTTGAGTCTTGGGACCTATTCTTTTTTTGTTATACATTAATGATATCACGAACCTTAACATTAATGGAAGAATCTCCCTTTTTGCTGATGACACAAGCATAACATGGAGTGATTTTGATACAACGTCTTTACACTCTAGTATCTCCAAAGACTTGGTTATAATTAAGGCTTGGTCCGATTCCAATATGCTTTGTTTTAACGTCGATAAAACGGTGGCGTTATCTTATAAGGGAACTTTACAACCACTTCAGGTACATAACAGCAATATTGAATACGTAGAGTCGGTTAAATTCCTGGGTTTAAATATAAATAGCAACCTAAAATGGTCTAATCATATTGACACCTTAACTAAAAAACTTTCTACCGCCTGCTTCGCCATTCGATCAGTTTCAAAAGAACTAGACGTTCCTTCTGCCAGACTTACTTATTTCTCTTTATTTGAATCCCACCTCCGCTATGGCCTTCCCTTTTGGGGCTGCTGTACCACCGAGCAATTTCGTAGTATTTTTATGCTTCAAAAGAGAGCCATTCGTTATTTGTTTGGTCTAAATAATAGAGCTCACTGCCAATACTATTTCAAAAAACATGAAATATTAACACTTCCTGCATTATTTATTTTGGAAACGGTATGTTTGCTGAGAAAACATATAAACACCCTCCCAGAAAGGCCACAACATGTATACCCTACCAGAAACTCTAAGCATGATATTTATCTTCCCATTCCTTCCACCGAATTAATAAAAAAATCAATTATTTACAACGCCATAAAACTTTACAACAATCTGCCAGTACATTTAAAATCTATCCCTATGCTATGGCTTGTTTACTTAAATCTTTTGTGAGTCATGTCCTAACTCGTAGCATAGAATTTTGTAAATCATTATATAGGGAAAAGAACTGTCGAACATTCACTTAAAACTTAATTATTTTTGTTAGGTATTGGATTAAAAACAATATAATTCTTTTTGTATACTACATTCTACACTAGTTCAATATACCTTCTGTTTAACATCACAATTATTTGTATAACTATAATAACATAGAGTTTAAGGTCGCATAGTTGCAATTTTGATTTCAATGTCATCGAAATTATTCACCTCGTACATGTGTGTTTGTTTACTTTTATAAGGTTATCATGATTCATTTACTGTTTGCAATGTTATGTTATATTCTAACGTGTGTTTTACGATTTGGTAAATTGATAATTTACATTTTAAAAAAAAAAGCACTGACCTGTCGAAATTATTTTCGATTAATGTTTTGATATGTCTTATTTTTAGGTATATTTTGCTTTGTCCATAAAATTGTAAAATTTTTCTGCGGCAATAAAGCATACTTTTGTTTGTTTGTTTGTTTGTATTTTGTATACATTTTATGTATTAATTTTCCACATTTTCGTATGTTGGATTTTTCGTTTAGATTTGTAAGGTCTCTTTTGACTTTTCTGTACTCTACAGAAGAATAGAATTTTGGTTTTGAATGCATAGTTCTGAATCCCACTATGCTACACACTTATACAATATGTAAAGGGCGCTAAAAGATTTAACGACACATCTTCAAAGTATTTTTTATTTTCGAAGGATAAAATCAAAAATAACTATAAAGCCTTGGTTCTCAAGTATTAGTAATAACAAAAATATACCAACCATAATATTTAAAAGGTAACCTTTTCTATATCGCAAATAATGAGATTAAATTACACATGTAACGAAAAGTAACACAAGAGAATGGAAGAGCTTCATTACGTCAAATCGTCTTCCTCTGTGGACAGAAGCTCCTTTACCGATCTGAGCGGGCCTCAGGCTGCATAGTTAAATTGGTGCGACATATATAATTCACAATTTTTTGACATGGGATTGCATTTTTCGTATTATAAAGTAAAAACTATGAGAAACTATTGATTTTCTTAAGTTTATTTTTAAAAATTCTCAAAAACAGGGTTATTTATATCCTCCAATTGTCACAAGCAATGTCTTTAGATGTGGAGCATATTAATTTCTCTGATTCGAAATGGGATTTAAGAACCCGTGAAACTAGACTAAAAATACTATTTTAAGGACCCACGTCTACCAAAACATACTAAACAACATTTTCTGCAACTTCATAACTCAGAAGCTAAGTTGCAAGGAGTACCGTAAACACTAAAACTACAAAATATAAGAGATTAACTTTCACCTGCTCTCACAGAATGGTTGAACGATTTGGAAGAATAGGAGGTTCTAAAATCGTGGAAACCCTACTTTTTTGAAAAGCAACAAATAAATTCGCTGGGAAACAATAATAAAAAAATTTGCTTTCAGTCATGCATGTCAAGAAATTAGGAAGTACCTGCTACGCCAAATCTCAAACTCACTACTTTTCCATCAAGAGACAAACGCTCTAACCTCAGGTGAACCGTTGCCGTAGAGTTCTGATAAGGTATCTTATTTAAAGAAGTAACTTAGTTTCAATTTTTCTGTATAAATATGCACCTAAATCAAAACTTTATTTTGGAAAATATTTAACATTTCTTAATAATCATTTATGTACTAAAAATATTAATAATCCTCACGTTTATTAAATTTTGTGCAAGGTACTAGGTCGCCAGGATTTTAAAATAACGTAACTTATGATACGAATCTAGTAATATTCTCTTAATAAAATATTTTGTTATTTTGTAAAAAAGACAATATAAGTTTTAGCAAGAATAAAAATTTCTAAAAATAAAAAATAAAACCCAAACTTATATAAATAAAAAACGCACGTGTTTTTTACTTTTGTATCTTATGTCGAGGTAAAACAAGTATCACAATTAACATGGAATCTGTTCATTTTACCTCCTAAGTTAGTCTGGGTCATAATACTTCGAGATCAGAGACTACGTTTCTTTAAATGTGAAGATACGGTCAATAAATATTTATTCTAAAGACCAGTAGCACCTGTTTACCTAAAGGGTAGCTACTCGAGGGGATCGTTTCTGAAAATCGACTTACTATATCTAAAGCAAATTTTTTAAGTTACGTTTGCGATCTGATATTATAGGATGTTTTAAATCATTGGAGGTTATTATTTCTAAATCGCTTATTATTGAGTTTTTAATATTTTATCATTTTAAGAATATTAATTGGCAACATAACTAGTTCTATTTATATTATCAATATATATATATATATATATATATATATATATATATATATATATATAGAGTAGGAAATAATAAAATAATTATCTATCATTTTAAGATAAAATTATATGATGTGTATTCATTGCGGGTGTAAATCCACTCACCCCTCTTATTTTGAAAAGAACTATTTTGCTGACGTTTAGTCCAAAATCGCATTTAGCATTTCCAAAGCTTCCTCTTTGCTTATTAGTAGCTGCGTAGTCCCTTTCTGTACACCCATCCGGGCAATAAATATATATACATACACATTGCTTGCAGCCTTGGTAAAAAAATGTGCTTTAAGCATTTGTCAAAAGACATAGAAACAGAAGCATAATGAATTCGTGTTTTACAATTTTAGAACCATATCTTGAATGTGTATATATTATATATATATATATATATATATATATATATATATATATATATATATATATATATATATATATATATGCAGAGTACCCTAAAATTTTGGTGACGTTTCTGACATTTTTGAAATTTTGTTTTTCGAATAGAAACTCATTCGAGTTTTTTCGACGCTTAAGAGTCTCTAGATTACGAAAAACATAGGTATTTTTAGAAAAAAAAGCTATGATGTCTGGACCGATGTTTGTGTGTGTGACTGTGTGTGTGTGTATGTGCAGCATTAACTGTGGCAAACTGTGTCTGCAGTAAACTCAATTGTGGCGTACGCTTTACTTGTGGCAACACACATTCGGACGTCACAGCAAAAGTAGCCATAAATCGGCTATAAACTATTTATGTGTGTCGCTTTGAATACATCGCGCCTATGAGGATAGTTCCGAGAATGTCCACTACAAGAAAGATGCGTTATCGTTTAAGACATGGCGGGAACTTGATCAGTGTGTAGTACGCCAGAATCGCGGCTCAGTTTTGCGTATGCTGAACCAAATTGTGACTACATTTACTACGTAATAAAGTGACGCCCTCTGGTAAGACACACTTCATACTATTTTATTGTTTTGATGAATAAATTAGTTGTGTTGTGTCTAGAACGCCATAACCATATATAGACGTTTTAACAGACTGTTGTACCAGTGTTACCAATGCTCCGACACGAAAATATCCTCCATTCCTCTCAAAAAATCCGATTTGTATCCGATTTTTGTTCAAAAACCTCCCAGACAGGTATGGAAAATGAATTAGCTGAAAACTTGTCGATAAAATTAAATTATCGGTAGGTATGCCCTAAAAAAAACTTTTTTATATTGTTAATAAATACTTATGTAGACGATTTATTAACTATTTTAAAAAATTCTGTATAGGTTGTTTTTTTAATTTGCTGTTCGGAATTACGAAAAAATATTCCAGTTAAACTATACTATCACCTTTGATCGAAATGATCAGGAGCTCAAATCTTGTATATTTTACAGTGTTGCCATATTATTTCATGATTATTTGTAAATAGTTGCTTTAACATAGACTCGGAATTCTTTACAGCAAACCTAACCAATCCAAGCCTAACCTACCTAATATATATTTTTTACTATAGATTTTAGTTAAAATAAATATAAAAAGTCATGGCCTGCGCGGGACGGAGATCTATTGCATTCAAAGTTGAATGCCTCGTCACTGTTTCACGGCGAAAGTTTAAGGAACTTTGTCTGATATCTCTAATAATTAAGCAAAATGCCGCGATCACTGAATATACAGGATTTATGCGTTCTTAAAATAATCTTCAATATGTCCGCACCATAGATGTCCGCATTAGAAACGTGACCGGAGTTAGCCAATCAAATTAGCAATTGTAGTCCGGATCCGTGTCGCTTGTGTTTATATAAATTTAGTATAAACCACAGTCATACTCAGGTACTTGAAAAAAGTATATACAGGTAGAATTATACAAAAACTGGGAATAAAAGTACAAGGAACAAATAGCATTTTTTATACATGAAAAAATCAAGGAATAACCAGTGTTGGCTATTTGCTTCGAACATCCAAACACTCTAAAATCTGCAAATAAATAGAATAATGGTCTGGTGGACCCGCACTCCTCTCTCATTTCTTATTTATTGCCATTTAAATAATGTGTTAGAGAAGGATGGCAGTCCTACATAAAAAGGGAATACATATATGTCAATTCGCAACCAATTTTATTAGGAAGAAAGAAGTATCGACTCAACAGATATTGCGCAGTTGCCGGCTGTACCTATTTATCTTCATTCCTCCCGGAATTTTTAATAAATTTCACGATTGTCGTCGCTTATTTTACATAATTTATATTAGAACACAAAAATCCGCCAAATATCCACTTTTTAACAAAATATCCGAAAAAACTCCGCAATATTTTAAAATCCGAAAAAAATCCACAAGCTCTGAAAAAATCCGCAAATCGGATTTTAATCCGCTAATTGGTAACACTGTGTTGTACAATTTTTTTGTAACTTCGCATTTTTAATAGTTTTTAGTATATACAAGGTTAAACTGGAATATTTTAGGAAATGGAAACCAGAAGCAGAAAAATATTAAATATGTTGCAAGCGGAAAATAGGGAACTGAGCAATCGTTTATTAAATTTTCCGGGATATGAAACGACAAAATGTTTGCAGAAAGAATATAGAGAGCTGGCAATTAAAAGTAAGTAACCATTTACCATCTTAACAAAAGGGCAGTAAAAAGATGAATTCCCTCGGATATTTTCTTGTGTAACTAGTTGATATTATCCACACTTTTCAATTTTGATGGCGACGACATTCAGGGCATCTAGTGTATTTATTTTTAGTCTACCCAAGATATAACTTTTTCATTTGGAAGACCTTCATAGGATTATCAAGAAATCAGATTCTTCCCTACTATTTTTTTGATTTTAAGAGGAATATCTCACTCAACTTGTAACTATTTTTCATCAATTTTCTGGAAGGTTTTATACGTAGGCTTTGCGTAATTTCTGTAAAGTTTTAAAAAAGTTTTGCTGATAAATAGCTAAACTATAACTTTTTAATAACAGTGTTTTTTGTAATTTTTAATATTCCAAAACCAAGTGTCAAAATGCCCATAAACAGCTTAAGTTGCGAACCAAATCACGTAAAAATAGTAAATTAGTTTTAAGACAAACGAAAATAAAATGCATTTCTAGAAATTTGTATACATGTCGGATGAAAATGCAATATCATCGTTCATTAAGCTAATCCAGCGCCGTATTTAGGGGAAGAAGCCTGAATTTTGCATGCTAATATAATGCATTTTTAGCGTATCATAGAGCTGCCCCAGGGCCGTTCTTTAAAGAGGGGGGGGGGGGCAAATTTTAAATTTAAAGTACTTCTCGGTGCCCAATTAAGCTAAAATGTTGCTTGTGTCTATATATAGGTCGGTTGACAATGCAATATTATATCAGCTAACCAATATTTGTATTTAGAGGAAGGCGCTTAAATATTTAACCGACTTCAAAAAAAGGAGGTTCTCAATTCGTCTGGGATGTATTTTTTAACCGACTTAAAAAAAAGAGGTTCTCAATTCGTCTGCGATGTATTTTTGTTTATTTTTTTTATGTATGTTGGCGGATTTCTCCGGAACGCCTTGACCGATTTTAACGTTCTAGGGCTCATTTTGTTCCGGGGTTCTCCAAGTTGGTCCCATTTTTGTACTACGAAATTCCTAAGGGGTGAGGGCAAAAAGATGGTTAATTAAAAATGAAAATTTTTTTTGGAAAATAATCGAAAAATGTAACATTTTAATGGTGTTTTGATTACGCAATTTTTCTATTTTATGATTTGACGTTTTATTAAAAAAAATGAAGGGGGTGAAACGGATGATAGGGGGTAAAAAGGACGAAAGGAGGTAAAACATTGGAAATATTTGGAAAATAAAATTATATATAGTCAAGATTTTAGGCCAATCCGTATTTATTTTGTCACACGGAACCCTCCCCCTTAAGGGGAGCGGGAGGGGGGTAGTAAATTATAAAATATAATGTTGCATGTCATTTTATAATTTTTTGAGGTCAAATAATTCAGTTTCGGGGATACAATATGCGTATATAGCTTTGTTAGCTTTCTGTATACAGGGTGATTAAAAATATGATAGGGGGTAATAACGGCGATAGGGGGAAAAAAGAGAAATGTTTCGAGTATATGTAGTAAAATACAGATTCATTATATAATCAAAAATTTAGGTCGAGCCGTATTTATTTGGTCACATGCAACCCTCCGCTTTAAGGATAGCGGGAGGGGGTAGTAAAATATAAAATATAATGTTGCATGTCATTTTATTTTTATAAGTTTTTGAGGTCAAATAATTTATTTTCAGAGATACAATATGCGTGTATGCCTTTATTAGCCTTCTGTATACAGGGTGATTTAAAAATATTCACCCATTACAATATATATGCATACATAAGACATCGAAAAACACGTTCTATACAAATTTAGTGATATTCTGTTAAGGACATTTATTTGGTGTTTAAATCATAAAATTTACTATACTGGGTGATAATAAAAATAAAACATCACTAAAAAGTTTAAAATATTTTTTTTTTAATAAAAAATGAACCGCCTTCAAAAAATATAAACCAAAAAGTAAAAAATAATTTAAACAAAAAATATTATTTGGTGCTGTAAAATTTCAGCTATATACATCGCCGCCAACCCGATGCGATTGTTGAAGTCGCCGCCAATTCAATCAATATTTCTATTAGGTATACCGCGGGACCGCCTTGACCGATTTTAGTGCTTGGTCTCATTTTGTCCAGAAATTCCCCAAGCTAGCCTCATTTACTACGAAATTTTATAAAGGTGGGGGTAAAAAGGAGGTTAACTTAAAAATTGCATTTTTTGTAAAATAATCGGAAAACAACCTTTTAAAGATGTGTTTGTTGCGCAATTTTTGGATTTTATGATTTGAAATTTTAATAAAAAAAATGGAGAGGATGAGAAGGTTGATAGGAGGTAAAAAGGGCGAAAGGGTGTAAACATTAGAAATGTTTTGCAAAATATGGAGTAAAATAGAGTTTCATTTAATTATCCATATTTTAGGTCCGTATTTATTCGGTCACCTGCAACCCTCCCCCTTAAGGGAAGAGGGGAGTAAAATATAAAATATGTTTCATGTCATTTTATAAGTTTTCGAGGTCAAATAATTTATTTTCGAGGATGCAATATGGGGATATACCTTCGTTAGCTTTCTGTATACAGGGTGATTAAAAAATATGATAAGGGGTAAAAAATTAGAAATGCTTGGAAAACATCAGTCCGTATTTATTTTGTCACATGCGACTTTCCCTCTTAAAGGTAGCGGGAGGGGGAGTAAAATATGTGGTTACATGCCATTTTTAGGGTCAAATAATTTATTTTCGGTGGATACAATGTGCGAACCTTTATTAGCTTTCTGTATACAGGTAAACAAAGGTAAATATGATAGGGGTTAAAAATTGTAAATTTTTGGAAAATATGTAGAAAAATACAGTTTCATTATATAATTTTTTAGTTCAGCCCGTTTTTATTTTGTCACATTCCACCCTCCGCCTTAAGGGTAGTGGGAGGGGGGAGAGGGGTAAAATATAATATTGCGAGTCAAGTTTTTGAGGTCAAATAATTTATTTTCGGGGATACAATAGGAGTATATACCTGTGTTAGTTTGGTTTAAAAAACATTCACCCATTACAATATATTTAACATACAAAAAACACATTTTGTAGAAATTTAGTGTATTTCTGTCATATTTCCATTTTTGCTATCACAAAATTTACTATACAGGGTGATAACAAAAATAAAAAATCACCTAGAAGTTCAAAATAATTTCGTTTATTAAAAAGTGAACCTGTTCAGTTTTTACTAAAAAAATATATCTATTTACCGTTTAAGCTTAAATTCTGCGTACCTATATAAGTCGGGTGACAATGCGATGTCGGGATATAATAGAGCTGCTACAGGCAGGATCTTTCTTAGGAAGGGGAGGCCAAATTCATAATAGTTCTCGGTGTCTAAAAATCTAAAATTTTGCATGCATTGCGATCGGCAATGCAATATTATCCCGTATTTATGGGGAGGGGCTTAATTTTTACATTTTTTGTTTGGGTTGAGATTTAAGTCAAGTGACAATGCAATATTAGAATATCACAATGATAGTTCAGAACCGTTCATAGAAGAGGGGACTATATTTGAAATTTAACCTACTGCTAAAAGTTTGCATATGTAGATTAGATAACACTGAAATATTACGGTTGCACTAAATTCATTCAGGGCTATATTCAGGGAAATGGTGAATTTAAGGGATCTCGCACTGGATAATGCTAAAATATAACTTTGTTTCTGAATTTGTGTATGTTGAGCCATCAGGTGTTTTCAAAAACTTGAGCAAGTTTAAATGGGTTCTCATGTCTAATTTTCTTTTATACAAAACATTATGTTTTTGTTTTCTATAGTATTTTAAAAATAGCGTAAATAGGCTAGGCTAATTTTTTTGAAAATCGGCATTTTCATTTAACTAGATTTTTATTTCGGCCAATAGTATCCATAGGGGCTCTTAAGGCAAATTTTGGCAAAAAATATACGCCAATTTTCGATGCTAATATTGTTTTTTTATCCGGTTGAATAAAAATATTGTTTTTTTGTCCTTTTTGTATTATTTGTCTTATTTTCGTATTTTGATTTGTTTCTGCGAAAAAAAAAATTTCCTTCAAGTCTATATACAGGAATTGTGGAAAAATCGAAAAAATAGCGAACAAATTATATGACAACTTCTGAATGATGTCAGTGTTAATGTGCATTCAATAAGTTGTTATAAGTACTACACAGCGTGTTCCAGGAGGAAAGGTAAACATATTTAAGAAAAAAATCTTATAAAAACGTTTGTCCGGAAATACTCCCTTTCCGAGTTATAGGCTGGCAAAAAATATACAAAAAAATGGCGAGATAAAACACGTCTCTGAACAGTCGAAGGGACGTTCGCGGCACCCAAAATTAAATATTTTTAACGAAAAAAAATGGACGCCACTAATGTTCATTAAAATGTATCATTTAATTCTATTGTTAATTCTAAAGGAAAAGATCCATTGAGATTTTCTGTCAAAACTCGATACCCCCGCGGCCACTTTTTGTTGCAAAAGAAATCCCGCAAATTCGCTAGAAATTATTATTGAAATATGCTTACTTTCTACAGTGTCCCTTTAAAGTATATCCCTGCACTTTTAAACCGACTGATATTGCAGTATTATTTGGATAAATATATTAAAAACATGAGCTTTATTTTCAAATAAAAATGCGACAATAAAAAATGTCAAGTTATTAGCGAGGTGCCATTTTTAAAGAAAAAAGTAAATAAAAAGGGGGCCCAGTGATCTTATTTGAAAAGTCCTCTCACCCTTATGAAAGATTGAATATGATTTGAATTCGCTGTCATTTTCCCAGTCAAAATGGGGTCATGTAAAAATATTGGAAGTACCCGTATAAGTATTCAATTTTATTCTTATAATTTTGGCATAACATTCTGTAAAAATATTGTTTATAATTTTTAAAAAATACAACCGTCACAAGTAACAGTTGTCATATAAAACACTGATTTTTCGGCTACTTTAGTTTTTAATAAAACTTTGGTTTAATGAAAGCCCAAACTTAATGCTTGTAATGATTACATGGTTACCATGCAGCTTAAGTAACTAGGTGAGGGTCCATTTTCAACTTTTGCAATGTGAGTTTAAAGTTAGTTTTAAAAGTAAAATTTTATTTACTCTCTAAAATCATACTTTCTCAAATGTATCCTTTTTGAAAGTGAGTGCACCACAATATTTCTCAAAATAAGATAACACTTGACCCATCTTATCATTTATTTCTTTTTTCTAAATGTCGCCCAGCTATCAGCTTTACATTTTCCAACTGTTCTTTTTTGTCTCACATAAAATTTTATGTTCTTAATCGTTCCAAAATTCAATATAACACCTATTAATGGATTCAAGCGTTATTGTTCTACAGTGACCGGCACTAAGTAAGCATCATATGGGAAACTTTTTTTATAATTAGATTTTGACAATTTTCGATATGTTCAATCGCTTCTGCATCAAAAGTAAACCAAAAAAAAAAATGTTGTAAAGTGTCGTTCGTCATTTCGTGTTTGGCGGGAAATTTAAAAAAATAAAAATTATGTCTCAAGATACATTTATTTGGAAAAATATCAAAAAATGTTATTAGGAAAAGTTGTTTAGAATGACATTATATTGCTATGTACGGGTAAGATTCGCATGCTATTTCTATTTTATTCGGAGAAAATTTGAAATCTGGGAATTTGCTATGTCTTCAGCTGCTTCATACGAGGTCACTGAAATATCTCTGAGACATAATCATCCTGATACTGTTTATTAATAATATAATCAAAGACCATGTATCTACGCAATTTTGATTTCAAGAGTTTTTTATAATTCCGGAAAGTGTACAAAAAAATGGGGTTAAACTACCAATTTTACTATTTCTATCGTAACAAGTACAAAAAATTAAAACAAATTTTTGAAATTGCAAAACATTTTTGCTTTTTTTACAAATATTGAGTTTAGTTTCACATACCCAAGTAAACAAAAATTTTATTGAAGAAATTAAAAAGAAAAATGACAGTTAAAAAGTAGGACATAGGCCTAATTTATTATAGAGTTTGGAAACGACAAGAAGATCATAAATACCTGGAAAATTAACCCACCATATTCGGTGCGTGAAAATTCAATTCTTTAGTATTTAAGTCGAAATGGATGCAAAATATTGACCGTTTAACTAAAAACAGATTGCATATTTTACAATTGTTGGGCTTTCTAACATATTTTTTTGGCTTTATTGCACAGCAAATGGTTTTTTTTTATTTCGAGTACAATTCCAACAATTTGCCAAAAGTCATTTTATTAATCGTTCGAATAAAAAATTAAATTAAAGTTGCATAGATACATGGTCTTTTATTATTAATAAACAGTATCTTATGAAGCAGCTGAAGACATGGCAAATTCCCAGATTTCAAATTTACTTCGAATAAAATAGAAATAGCATGCGAATCTTTACAAAATATTATTTAAAATATCACTGTTGGCTATACTAATGAGTTTCTTTGTCAGAAATATATTTTTCAAAACTGAAAACTTTTTTATGGCAAAAAATTGATTTTTATTTTTTTAGCTCAGATTTTTTTTAAACCCTTATATAGCAATATAATGTCATTCTGAACAACTTTTCCAAATAAAATGTTTTGATATTTTTCCAAATAAATGTTTTTTGAGGCATAATTTTTATTTTTTTTTAATTTCCCGCCGAACACAAAACAACGAACGGCACTTTACAACGTTTTTTTTTGGGGTTACTTTTGATGCAGAAGCGATTGTACATATCGAAAATTGTCAAAATCTAAGCATAAAAACATTTCTTATATGATGCGTACTTAATGCCGCTCACTGTACCGGGTGACAATGAAATCGTTTCCCAGCCTATAATTTCGATATGTTTTGAGATATCTTTTTCAAAATTGGTACAATAAAATAGTTATTTAAGAAGCTCATTTTAGTATGAAGCATATTTTTGTAGTACTTCCGGTTTAGCAGGAAGAGTCGATGACCTTGAAAATTTAAATGAAATGACCCATATCTTTTGAACCTATTAAAATATTCGTGAAATTCCCTACAATTTGATATATCACACCGTTGTTAAATGTCAACGGTTTCCATGGAAACTGCATTTGAAAATTTGGATATGTTCACCCTTATTCGTGTTTTCCGAGAAAACAAATGAAACTTAGAAAGAACAAAACACGTTATGGCATCTAGTATGCCTTGGACTATTAAACAAGAGTCATAAGATCGTGATAAAAATACCTTTATTTGTTTTTACTTTTAATATCAAAAAGTTCCATAGGCGATTTTTAAAAATACCGATTTTTGAGAGCTAATTTGTATAAAAATAAAAAGTTGGTAAAAAGTAAGTTTGGGAAGTAAAATGATCGTTTCTCTATCTGAAAGTGTTTTCTCAAAAAATCTAGTTAAAAATCAATTTTCTGATATTAAAATTTTGAAAAAAATAAAGATATTTCTATCACGATCTTATGTCTCTTGTTTAATAGTCCAAGGCATACTAGATGCCATACCGTGTTTCGTTTTTTCTAATTTTCATTTGTTTTCTAGGAAAACACGATTAAGTGTGAATATTTCCAGATATTCAAATGCAGTTTCCATGGAAACCGTTGACGTTTGACATAGGGTATGTATATCAAATTGGTAGAGAACTTACGAAGATTTTAAAAAACTGAAAAAATATGGGTCACTATATTTAAAATTTCAAGGTCATTGACTCTTCCGGCTAAACCGGAAGTACTACAAAAATATATTTTATGCTAAGATGAGCTTCCTACCTAACTATGTTAGTGTTTCAAGTTTGAAAAAAATATCTCAAACCATATGAAAATAATAGGCTGGGAAACGATTTCATTGTCACCCGGTATATTATCAAAGTCAGAAAATAGACCTTTTCGCTAATTTTAGGAAATCTTTAAAATTTTCACTTGTAATTTCACAAGAGCTCAAATTATTTCCTGAAATTTTTTTGAGATGACGAATATTTTGAAAATTTCTTAAAATATTGAATAGAATAGAATGCCTAGGATTTATGATTAAAAAGCATCTATGATCTAAGATGAGCATGCATGAGAGATAAAAATATATTGAGCTCTGAAAAATCAACAAGACTGCCAGCAGCTGAAAGTACTTCATTACTAAATGGAATCTATGGACACAACCAGACAGAAGATTTTCGTTCTAATGTTTTAAACAAATTGCGAAATGATAAAATATCGGATATATGTCGCAAAGATGACCTTATATTACGATTTGGAGCGTTTCTTTATGAAAAATATAGCAGCACACAAGCAGAACTAATCGGGCAGTCTATGCGACAACTTGGGCGGTTAACAATAGAGCTCGTTAGAACAAATACGGATGCGCACAGGTTAGTTGACGCTCTTACACCTGAGAAGTTTGATTCTGTTGTCTTAGCGACGAAGTCCCTTTGTGTAACATCTAATGAAAAAGAACTGAATTTGGGATTCCTTCTTTAGCCTTGAAAATTGGGTATTCTATTAAAAAGTGCAATGGCATTGAAAGAGGTTCATGTTTGCGAAAAGGTGACTTAAAAAGAAATGAAATATTGTTGGGTTTCTTGTCAATTTTGGATTTGGAGTGGAGTGTTAGAATTTCGTCCAATGCATTAGCTACTTTGCAATCTAGAAAATTCAATTCCGTCGATTTACTTCCAGTTACTGGCGATTTAATTAAATTAAGCAAATTTCTAGAATTCATGATCCAAGAAACAAATAATGATATGGAAAAAGAAAAGTGTTTTCAAAATTGGAGCAAACTAGCATCAATAACCTTAAGTCGTATAATTCTTTTCAATAAAAGGCGTTCAGGAGAAGCTGCAAGAATGAAAATTAAACACTACACGAAGAGACCGTCATGGCAAAGTCAAGGTGTAGCAGAAATGAAAGAATCTTTAACGGAATTTGAAACTAAGTTAGCAAATGCTCTAATAGTAGTAGAGATAGTAGGAAAGCGAGGAAGGAAAGTACCAGTCTTGCTTACTAAAGAAATGAAAGAATCTGTCGATTTTTTACTGGCAACTCGTACAGCAGTGGGAATACCCGAGGGGAATCCTTTTGTGTTTTCACGGCTAGGTGATTTAAATTCCTATATGAGGGGCCACGATTGTATCAAAAAATGGTGTTCTGAAGCAAACTTGGAGTCGCCAGAAACAATAACAAGTACAAAGCTGCGAAAGTACGTAGCTACCGTTTGCCAAGTCTTCAATCTTAAAGAAAACCAGTGTGATTGGCTAGCGCGACACCTTGGCCATGACATAAGGGTCCATCGGGAATTTTATCGTCTCCATGAAAATACAATTGAACTAACCAAAGTTAGCAGGTTGCTTCTGGCAGTGGACCAAGGGAAAGCACATGCTTTTGCTGGGAAATCTTTAAAGGATATAAGTAAAAGGTCAGGAAAATTATAAATATTATTATCGTCAATTTTGTGAGAAGGTTGATTTAACATGGTACGAAAGCTTTCACGGCTGGTGGTTCTGAAGAAATCATTGTTCTTGGTTGTAGAGAGTGTCAAATTGGAATTACTTTCCCACGTTTGGACTGCGATTGCATGAGGCATCTTCAGGGATCTTCACTGCACTAGATTAAAACACTGAATTCAGTGTTTTGATCTCGTGCAGTGAGGTTGCCTTGTGCAATCACAGGCGAAACGTTAAAAGATAATTCCAATTTGACATGGTCTAAACCCAAGAACAATGATTTCTTAAAGTTGACAAAAGTTAAACATGTTTGAATCTTATGTATATAACTAAGAAAACATGTTAATCAGTACAGAGTGCGTTTAAATAAGGACAGGGCATTAAGAAAGAAAAATTAATACAATACACTTATTGCTAAACTATCCAAATATAATATTTTCTTAGATTTCCCACCTATAGAAGAAGATGATCTTGAACAAAATGATGATAAAACTGATGATGGAGAGGATGAAGAAACTCCAGTATACAGTACTGAGGTTTCAGGTCGCGGCAGTCCGAACGAAGAGGAAGAAATAAGATCTGAACCATTTATTGAAAAACAGAAAGAAAAATCTAGTACGTAACTTTATTATTGTAATTTTAAAAGGTTGGGCAACAAAACCTGATTTCTGACCAAAGTCTAGGAAGGTTTAAAGAATTTTCTTTATGAAGCAGTTTATTAAAAAGATACACAATAATAGGGATTGGGAAAGGTTTTATGTATAGATAAACCGACTAATAGGCCAAAAATAAAATTGACCATTTCTCCATGATATCATCTATACGGGGTTTAAATAAGGCTCGGAGCCAAACTGGAATGATTTGAATATTTGGATATTCAAATATCCAATATTTTTCCTTAGAATTCTTCATATTAATAATATATTTAGATATTTGATTATTTATTATGATTTAAATGTGTGTAATTCTTTATAAAAATCAAAAGGATTCTCTATTTATTATGTTACCTAATTGAATAGAGTGAGCCGCTACATGGTGAAAATTAAAATCCATATTGGTGGTTAATTGTATACAAAGAGTTTCCTTAGTTTCGCTTTAATCAAGAGGTATCTAGTGGCATATTTCGCTACATTCTAGCTTCATCAGGCTTAATGATAAACTTGCAAGTCTCCATTTAAATACGTCGTACAATAAAGAAACAGATACCTGAAGTCGCATTATAAACAAACAAGCAGTAACGACAGTTGTTTCAAATTCTTGAATTTTTTTTTACCATTAACCATCATTATCTTACCTAATTATCTAATACCCAAGTGCAAAATATCTAAATGCTAATTTTAAATTGAACATATCAAAAATTTGAGAAAATATTCGAATACTGATTAATCCAAATATTTGAATAATAACGAAATAAGTATTCGGATATGTACTTAAATTTAAAAAAATCCGAGCCCTACTCTATTCAATTGCAAGGTCATAGTTTAGGCATCATATCATATATTTTAAAACAATCAACCTAAAAGAACGAAGAAAGAAGCGGCTTTAGGTAAAATCCTGTGGAATGAATCTGAAAAGGAAATATTATTGAAGAAATTCAAAGTAGAAATAAAAAATGAAATCGTGCCAAGAAAGGACAAGTGTACGAAGATTAAACAGGAACATAATGATATACTTAGTCGCAGATCATGGACCGATATTAAATTTTTTGTTAAAAATGTTATAACCAGAAATAAGAAAAATAAAAAATAGTTAGTGAAAACTGTAATATTTATTACTACTATTGCTCTTGTCATCGGATCGTCTCAACTTAATGGTTTCATGTTATACTGAAAATGTAAAACTACTTTATTAATCCAATTAATAATAAATTATAAACAGGGTGTTCACAAAGTAAGGTAAAAGATGATAAGTAGGGATTCCTTAGTTAATTTTAAGACAAAAAAATCATATGAATACATGTTCGAAACGGTCTAGTTTTTACGATACAAGGTGTACAGTATTTTTAAAAAATCATTTTTTTTTCAAAATATTTACAAAACGCGTGCAGATATTCTTTTAAAAATTGCCACAGGTTACTATCCCAAAAGGAGATACTTTTATGCCCTGTTAAATTTGTTTAATTTTTATCATTGACTTGCGCGGGGAATACGCATTTAATAATAAAAAAAAATATTTAGGAAAATGGTCGGAAGATGCACGCATTGAAGAACATTTATTATTTTTCTCGCAAATGGTACATTGTTGCGAAAAAAACATAAAAGGGCGTTTTTGTACATTTCTAATAGGTCAATCATAAAAAGTTGTTAGATTTTTAAGAAAGCAGTGGCGTACCATATTTTTCTTTGTAACAATTACTGCAAACAATCAATTCAATCAAAATATCCTCTAATCCCCCGGATCCCTAATAAATAGATTATCACTGGCCAAACCCAAAGATCCTTCAATAGGGTTGATGCCGTCCTTTCGAGAAATCATATGAAGGTCCTAACTGGATGGAAAGTTCCTCTTTCGGCACGGTGTTGATGTGACGCCTCTCATTATATTGGATGTAATCTGAAAAGAAAAATTGTTAACAGTCATCTTACCATGGTTGTTGCTGATTGATTTCTAGATATTCTTTGTGCCCTCATTTCTTCTCTTTATCCGGTTTACCGCTGCCAAGGTCCTACTGTTCCAAGACTGTCTCCGTTCAAACCCTGTTGTGGTCTTCGTCGATGTCATCTCCTTGAGCCTCAGGGATACTGCTGTTCTGTACTCCATGTAGTGAGGAACTAAGGAGGGGTCTTCTTTTGCCTCAGACTTAAATGCAGCTCAAACCGGAGTCAGTTGAGGTACGCATGGCGGGTAGCAGCTTGATTTTGAGTCCTGTTTCACTTCGACATTGCTATGAGATAGTAATGGATAAGTTGACTCATTGCTTACCTGGTTTTTATTCTAGTTTAGTTGATATGTTTGATCAACGTCAGACTCCTGTCTATAGTCATCTAAAGGTACTGGGACTCGTTAGTCCATGGGATTTCTACATCTCCAACTTAGACTCTGGTTCTAGGAGCCCTTCTCCGTTGTTGAAATACGATAGCCTGGGTCTTCTGGGAGTTGATCTTAAATTTCCATCAGGTGCCAGTCATAAAGGTTATTTATGTCTATTTGAGGTCGTCTGCCCATCAGCTGCTTTGGTGTAGAATGATGTTTGTGTTGTCGGCGCCATACCCTCTAATCTAATCGTGGTGGAAGATAAAGTACAATACGGGTCCCAGCACTGGCCACTGTGGATCTCCTGTTGTTAGTTCTTTTTGTTCTCAGCGTGCTTCGTTCATTTTCACATTGAACAATCTGTCGTTTAGATGGCTGCGGATAAGTTTGATGCCTCTTCGTTCGTAGCCGGCTAGCTACATTTTGTATACCAGGTCATGGTGCCACATTCTGTCAAAGGCTCTTTCGATGTCCGGTATCCATTTGTCTATAATTGTCCAGGCTTCAAACGCTCCAAGAAGCTAGCGAAAGGCTTAAATTAGAGACAGCATTCGAAATTTATTAGTTAATTGTTAGCAGGCTTAAAGTGAAAACATAATATGGGGATGCGGAAACATATAGCTAAAATGTAATGACTGCACGCTAACTACTTACTAGACTAGATAAAAATTCTTGCCACTCAATCTGGCTTCCGTCCAACCTGCGATTTAGCATGTGTACAATACGATCGCAAGATATCATTTACAGATAATATCCTTCCAGAAGGAAAGTCCTCCAAGATTTCAACACTTTGGCTTGCTATGATGAATGGCCTGGGAAATTTTTGCTCTATTTACTGAAGGCCGACCATGGACAAAGTTATTTTTCTTTATGAGGCTGTCCTATGCTAAATCTATTTATTCTATGATTGTTTTTGAATAAAATCAAATAAACAAATTTATGTGCGTTGCTAACTTAAAAGCATTGCAAATAAAATTTTTGGTAAGATAAAGAAAATAATCTATTAAAAAAATTGTCGGCCGCGGCGTGGAAGGAATCTTGTCAGATCGTTTTAATCTGCTTTTATCGAGCTGAAATTTTACGTATGTATGATGATTGATAACAATATTATAGTGGCATTTTTGATGAATGATCCCGTGGGAACCCACGTCCTGTTGTCTTTGGAGCACGTTTTTTTGTTTGAATTTAAAGCCATCTATAATAAATATATCTGATAGCCATAGCGCGATTATTTTCGTCACAGAATCCAAGCAAAGATTGGGTTCTGAATGAGTTTCTGGATTTGAACATCATGTATTTTTATTGTTATTTGGGCACGAATATTTTGTGTGACTAAATTTTGATCGACAACACTTAAAAAGTAAAAATTAATTATTGAACAACAATAAATATGAGGTATGCTGTGTTCGGGTGTGACGTGAATAATCAGGCAAAGAATTTTATGTTTTTTACTTTCCCTAAAAACAAAAAATGTTTAGGTGAACGGACAAGCTTATGCAAACCCATACCTACAAATGGGACTTAGTTTCTGTACTTATCAAAAAACACAGATATTATAGCATTTTTTTTGTTTTAAATCGAACTAAATATAAACATGTATAATACAAAAAAAGTATAAAATTAAATACTGTCGGAATTTATATAACCTTAACTCTTTCTTTAGTGTGTTTTTTTGAATTTTTTTTAAATAAATATATAACTACATGTCGTAAGTTTTTTATTCTAGTATTCTAATGTTTCCTAAGAAAAATATTTTTAATTGAAAATGATAATATGATGTCTAAACGCTAGAAAGGACATGCATGGCCATAAGAAATTTAAAAATCTGCACACGCAATGATGTCACTGCGCAAACCGGATACAATTGAGATCGTTTAGATTTCATAACTTTCGTTTATTATATAATGAAGTGTCTGTGTGTAGGTGTGTTTAGGTGTGTGTGTCTGTGTATGTAAATAAAATTTCGGCCAACGATAACTTGAGAACACTCCAACCGATTCGTATTCAAATTTGCATTAAGTTCTGCGTGTCCTGGGCGTAGATTTTCGATATTTTTAAGGGATATAATTATGTAAAGAAAATCTCGAGAAAGCACAAACGGTTAATAGGTTAATTAAAAACATAAATGGCTGGGATAAATGTTCCGACATTGAGAAATTGTGGAATTCATTGGCATAAATACTTGAGCTTCTTTTCGATTATATATATTTAAAATAAGAGTTACGTAATATTTCGAAAAACGGCGAAACATCAAATTTATTTGATTTTTGTATGCAAAACAACTTATCCTCATATACAGGGTAGCATAAAAAGAAGAGGCATTCCTTTAGAAACGGAAAAAAAATTTAAAAACGATGAAATATGTTAATTTTTTTTTATTTTTTTATATAAAAACATTGTTTTCAATTATATAAAATAGCTCTAAGAGGATAAAACAGCCACCTGAGAATTAAAAAAATATATTTCAGAGCCTGCTAAAAAAAAAGTGAAATTAAACAAATTTCTTTTATTTCTTTGCGCATAAATAATTTTTTAACTACACAAGGTAGCCTGAAGAAGATGAAGGTAATTGTACAGTGTAGCCGTAGGCAGACGATACAGCCCCTTGGAAACAAAAAAAACGGTAAAACATGTCAAATTTCTTTTATTTCTTTTTCATTAAAACATTTTTTCCACAATACAGAATAATCCTAGGGATACAAGTACCTTAAAAATATAAATATTTTTTATTTCCATAATGCTTAGCTTTTTTATAAAACGGTAAACAGGGCAAAATAAGTATCTTTTTTGCATACATAAGCAATTTTTGCCGTATATAGGGTTAATCTAAGTGGGCGAAAAAGCTCGCAAAAAACATAATTATATTTTAAAGGGTGCAAAATCCAAAATTTGAATACATAAACTATTAATATTTTAAAAAAACGACAATATACGAATAATGTTAATACGAGGTTTGCCAAAAGCTATATTTAGATTTTTCTGTATAATGTTAAAACATCCAAATATTTTTCAAGCTCTCGGCATCACAAAAATGTATTCCGATCTTTATTCGGCTTGTTATCTATAACCAGAGAAAATATAGCTTAACGCGTTTAGCTATATTTTCTTTTATATATTATAATGTAGATTCTGCTAAAAATTTACGGAAGTTACATGGATCTTTTTATTTGTGGCGACATTGAATGACCTCTATCTAGGGTCGCGCACTGAAGAAATTGATCCGTTCCCTTAGATCTGTCACCGTCACCCAAGAATTTCGGCCTGTGACATGCGGACCGCATGATTAAGAGGCGTTAGACGTGCCGTCTAACAATGCGTTTTCTTTATTAATCGCACCGCATCAGCTCATCGATCAACCGGATCAAAGAAGCCGACGACCATAATCAAGGAAATGGTTAGTTGACATACATGGGCGTACATCGTAATATTTTTTGTATATTGTATTTTTAAGTGTTACAGTGACGTGCAGTTAAATGAGAGTGAATGTGAATGTATGTTTTTGTCAGATAAATCTAAACCCGACGGACTCTTGATTTTTTCAGTCGATATGCACTCATGCTTTTATAAATAAAATGGTTGTCAAAATTTTTTTCACAAATTTTCTAAAATTTTTTACAGTTTTAATATTTTTATCCATTTTTCATGTTAAGTGCATAATCCTTTAAAATATTGGCCAACTGTTTAAATGATGCTATTTAAAACAGCCCTTTTCTTAAATAAGTCGCGAAACTGTTTCTTAATTAATTTGTGCCTTTTTTTGTTTTATTGGGAGTATAGTATTCAATTTCTTCAAAACGTTGCATTTTAAAATCTTTTTAGTTTCAGCCCTCGTTGCGAATTTTTCTAAAAAAGCATGTTGTAATTGTATTCACGGTAAACGGTTGCTATGGACACCTGACTACCCGCTGTCAGATTAAGTTCGACCGGCCTACTCATTTGTTTAACTGCCAAATTGATAATTATGTTTTAGAGCAATCTAATTAAATTTGATTGGTAGATACCGTGTATAATAATCTAATATTGGTGCATTTATGGTTAACGTTAATAAAAATAAAGTATAATAAATGAAATATGAGTAAATTCCGCCCGGACTGACAACAAATTCTCTTAAAAAAATGTTTACAAAAGCTAGACTTGGTGTATTCGCTGATAAATTTTAACAAAAGTCGTTTAATCAGTGCAATACCACTGTCATTGGTTAAATTTGACCTTTTTCGTAATTTGATTGGTTGGTTGTATGTAGAGGCTAAAAAATCATATTATATATTTTTTTTAAAAGGTTTTCTTAATAAAAAAATTAATTTATCTTAATAAAAAAAAACCACATACTTTTACTAAATAAAATAAGATGTTAAAAGTCAATGCGTTTTTCAGTGTCAATCGCCATATTTTGCATTGGGCTAGTTATTCGGCTCGTCTGATAGCCTAAACAGGTTTCTGTCGATGACCCACGTTGACCTATAATACTGCAGATATCATGGGATTTATGTGCAGTAGCAGATTCGAGAATTTAAATTCCGAATACACAAATGACAAATGACGGTAGAAGACGTCTGATGGTAACATCGGTGCAATATTTTGACATTTATCTGCACCTATTTTTTGGGCTTTCGTGAAAAGTCCAAGTATGTCTTTAATATGTGAGTTGCGTACTGGTGTTCTGCTAACCAATGCATGTAGCCCTCGTTATAGGATTCAGACTGGCTTTCGATCTTTTAAGTCGAATATACGTTGAATTAGACATACTTTGATTTGATGAAATGATCCTCAAAAAATGGCAAAAAGCAAAACCAACAGGGGGAAACAAGAAGGAAATGGGCATTATGAACTTTTAAAATTTTATGTTGGCGAGAATTGAAATAAGTGACGAAAATGATATTTTGTGTGAGTACAAATCATCTTTGCCGCTAATTAAAATAGCTAAGGAAAGCTATTTTTTGTTGCTTTATAAGCAAAGTATAAACATGAGCAAATATGGATAATACTTTGAATAGATGATCGATCCAATTTAAATTAAACTAACCCCTAAATGAAGCCAGCTTTGTGTTGTATTCCATATACCCAACGCTGTTGGCCTCTCATCACGTCCAGAGTTGCCAATCCGCAGCGATCAGCTGGTTAAATTTGCTAAGCATACTTTTTGTATTGTATTTTCAAACGAGTATACGCTTCTGTCAACACAAAAGCACATATTGCTGCTTTGTTCTAATTAAACTGCCAAACTGATGTCTATTCGAAGTATAATCGGATTTTGGTATAAGTATAAGTATAGCGAACTTAAACACATTTTCTTAAAAGGCAAGCCCACAAGAAATATAAAATAACAAAATATGAATTTGATTATCATATTTTTAGCACACTTAGGAGACTTTGTAAAGAACAGTCGAAGATTTGTTACACCATACGGGACACAGAGAACAGAGTGTACAGCGACTCTCAGAATATCTGTTTTTTTAGTTTATGAAAACAATCTGTCGGGGGCTTTGGAGGAGGGCTGCTTGTTGATTCAATATACACAGACTTCTCTAAGGCCTTCGATAGAGTTAATGTTGATATTTTATATTTAAAACTAAGAAACGGCAAAAGCGGAACAAAATGGCGGCCAAATAAAATATTTTAGCGTTCCTAAATGGCAAATATCACGTTTTACCAATTCCATTGATCTGTCTGCCTGTTAGTTTGCTGCATAGCATAAGAACCACTTACCTGAGCGATTTCAAATTTTGGTCAAAATTTAATGGTTATATGATGACCTAGTAATATTTTGGTAAAAATCCAATAAGGCGCAACAAGATGGCGTCCTAACGAAACTTCAAAAAGTTATTACTGAAAGACTAATTATCCAATTTATCTCAAATTTGCACGAAAATCAAGTGTTATATAAAAATGAACTGATAACATTTTGGTATGAACCCAAGATAGTAAAATAAAATGATATAGAGATGAATTGGTATAATTAAAGTAAGAATTTAAAATGGCGGAACAAAATGGCAGCCAAATAAAATCTTTATCTTCATGTTTTAGCGTTCCTAAATGCCATGTTTTATCAATTTCGTCAATCTGTCTGTCTGTCTGTCAGTTCGCTGTATAGCTTATAAACTACTTACCCGATCGAGTTAAAATTTTGGTCAAAATTTAATGGTTATATGATGATCTAGTAGTATTTTGGTAAAAATCCAATATGGCGCAATTAGATGAAGGCCTAGTGAAGCGTTAGAAAATTATTACTAAAAGACTAATTATCCAATTAATTTCAAATTTGCACAAAAATCAAGTGTTATATAGGAATGAACTGGTAACATTTTGGTATGAATCCAAGATAGCAATAAAAAATAGGAACCTAATAAAATATTTAAAAAATCAGTCTGAAAAAATTACTTACTAGATTAATTTACAAATTTTGGGCAAATATTCAGTGTGGTATAGAGATAAACTAGTAAATTTATGGTACGAATTCAAGAAAAAGAAGAAAATTGGAGGTCAAATCATACGTTTAAAAAATCAACGTAGAAAATTATACAGAAATAAACTGGTACGAATTTAACATAACGGACCAAAATGGCCATGTGTCACTACTCATTCAATTTATTTCAAATTAGGTTAGGTTAGGTTAGGTTAGGTTGAAAAATCAAGTGTGCCATAGTTAGAAACTTGTAACATTTTGGTAGGAATCCAAAATGTTGGGACAAAATGGCGCCTAATAAAAAAGTATCTGTTACTAAATGACTTTATACCGAACTAAATTGGGTCACATTTCTGTGTGCGTGTGTTAATAAATTTTTCTGAGATTGTAACACAAAAACTGTTCCATGATGACGAAATAAAATATATTAACAATACCTATAATTTATAATTTGAAATATTTATAATATTTGAATAAAACTTTCTAACATTATTAGGTATTTTATCCGGTAACGCCGATAGGTATACAATATTATAGACAGGAACCCGATAACACCGATAGTAAAATTGAAGACCTTCTTTGTTTTTCTCTTTGAGATATTTGGCTCTCGAACCACCTTTGAAGCAAATATTCGCAATGTCGCAATGAACTATCAATAGGTACCTACTGATAACTTAATTTTATCCACTAGTTTTCACCTATCGATAGGCGGTAGGAAAATTCCATTCCGCCTATCCCTAGTTATCTTAATTTTTTATAAATTCAGCGTACGCTATTTTGACAAGAAGCCTTATAAAACCCGTCATCACTCCGTTATAAGAATTCATCATTTATAGTATATATACTTAGTTAAACAATAACAAAAATGAGTATTTTATTTCTATATATGTTCTACAATAATATATGCATACAGTTAGTTAGTGATTCTATATTAATTGAACAATATAAGCAGTTTAGGCTCCGTGCCGGATTTAAAATGGGGCTATGCTATGGGACTATTAGCCCCAGCGGTAATTTTTCGAGGCATTAGAATCGCTCCAGGAAAATGTACAAGTAATTTTACAACTACGTACACAAATAAAATAATAATTGCAATATAAAATAAAAAAATCGGTAAATTTCTTGTACCCGGAACTTTTCTCTTTATGATTTTTTTTCCATTTGTTAGGAATAGTGAAGTTTGACCCAATTTAGTTCAGTAGATAGTCACAGTATATTTGTGTTACATATATTGCCTTTTCATTTTTATTTGGGCGCCATTTTGTTCCGTCATATTGGATTCTTAATTTAAAATAAATTCAATAAGTAGTTTTTACATTACGTATACCGCTATTTTGCTACGTCATGTTGAATTCGTACCAGTTTATCCCATTTTCGCATCTAATTTTTCTGCAAAATTTAAAGTCAAGATTGTTTTAATTGATGAAACAATAAAGTTGCGAAACGTCAACAATTAAAAAAAGTTTTTTTCTTTACATGGATCCTAACCCCAAATAATACACAACTCTAAGATAGCAACAAGAGGATCGTTAATGAAAACCATAGAGACTTAATATTTGGGAAATATCTGCTGTCCAATAGAGTAGGTAAAGACTGATAATATTGGGTTAATGCAGGATATAGATTCTATGTGTCCTGAGGATGCAACAATAAAGTTGAGAAACGTCGACTATTTAAAAATAGACTTTTGTTTTTTTGTACGTATTTTCCTTTAGCGTCATAATCAATTCTAGACAATTTCTATATGGATGATTACATTCAAAGTTCAGATATGATTAAATTCAATGTTCAGACAGGTTCAATGAATTAAATAGGCTACAAGCAGTTTTTTTTTCTATTTTAAACTCCAGTGGATTTTTGGCGCAAAAATGATTAACAAACTAAAGTCTCAAAAAATTTAAATTCTAAAATGTTTACTATTTTATATGGCATTCTTAATTTAGGCAAAAACGATACCTGAATATTGGGAATTCAATGGGTATGTCAGTTCGATATTTTGACATTTCAAAAATGTTTCCCTAAAAATATAATATTCGGAGTGACAAATGTTAGCAGATATTTCTTGTGACCCGCTTGGGCTTTTATGTCCTTACACTATTCTGACTAAAATTTTTATACAACGATTATGGTCTACGAAATTAGGCTGGAAACCATATATTTAAAATGGCTTGAAATACAAAATCAAGCTTTATCTAAGCAAGCTAAGGATTCAAAGATGTGTAATAGGTAACGATTTTAAATTAGTAATGTTCATTGTTTCTGTGACTTATCTCAAACTTCTTGTGCAAAAGCGAGAATGGGCCTTATAAAGCCTATTTCCATACCTCACCTCGAATTATACGTTGCACTTTTAGGAGCAAAATTATTAGAAAAGACAATTAAAATCCTAAATTTAGAGAATATAACGTGTTATTCCTGTTCTGACTCTGAAGTTGTTTTATGGTGGACAAAATTTAGGATTAAACAAATATTAGTTAATGATTTTATGTAAAAGGTGCAGAACATCCTGTAGTCTTAGCTTCTAAAGGAGTTTTGCCAGAAAAAGTACTTTCATCTGATATTTGGTGTTAAAGCCCTGAATTTTTAATTCTCTGAAACTAAAAATTCCTATTTATAAAGAGACTTTTAAAGTAAAAAAAAAAACTATTAAAATATTAACTAGTAAATATAATCGAGAATGTCTGCTGTTTAAAGGAGTTTCTTCTTTAAAACAACAACATTAAAAGGGGTAGCTCACTGCCATCGTATCAGTGGTAGTTTGAGAATTAAAAAATAAACACTGCTTGTCTTAAACTTGTAAAGATTGCTCAAAATGAGATTTATAAATCTGAAATAGAATTTTAGTCTTCTCAAAATTCGCAACAGTTTTTAGACAATAACAATTAATTAGTTCCATTAGTTCCTTTCCTTGACCGAAACCGGTATTTGCGAGTGCACGGAAGAATTCAATTGTCATCTTTATGTTACTGTTAGAAATGGATTTTAAATTTTCTGAAACTAAAATTCCTATATATAAAGATATTTTTGAAGTGAAAAATACTATTAAAATATTTACTAATAAAAATAATGAAGCAAGATTTTCCTCTTTGAAAACATTAAAGCGGGTAGCGGCTCATTATTATCGTTTTTTAATTAATAGTAAATCAAACAATAACTAAGTAACTGACTGTTTGATGATTAATGAAATAAACAATGCTTAAACTTGTAAAGATTGCTCAAAATGAGATTTATGTATCTGAAATAGAATTTTTATCTTCTAAAAATTCGCAAAAGTTTTTAGGCAACAACAATACATTTGTTCCATTAACTCCTTTTCTTGACCGAGACGGGCATTTGCAAGTGGGCGGAAGAATTCACTAGTTATCGTTATGTTACGATATCAAACACCCTACTTTGCTTTCTTCAAAATATCCACTGGCATTGCCCATCGCTCAGTGTGAACATAAGCGGCAATTACATGCAGGACTGCAAATGCTGCTGGCTACTATTCGTCAAGTAGTAGCAAAAATCTTTGTAAAAAAATCGGTAAATTTCCTTTACCCTCGTTATGAACCTTTTATTAGAAATAGAGAAGCGTGACCCAATTTAGTTTAATACATAGTCATTTAGTAAAACATTTTTATTGGGCGGCATTTTGTTCCATCATATTGGATTCCTAATATTTTAATTTAAATTCAATATGTAGTTTTTACATTGATACGCACCGACATTTCTTTAGTAATATTGGTAACTAGTTTTTAAGCTATGCTGAGAACTGACAGACAGACAGTCAGATCGACAGGCGGACAGACACACGGACAGACGGACAGACGAAACGTGAAGATATGTAAAACCTGAGAGGATGATTTTTTTTCACATTTAACTACAAACATTTTATTTGGCCGCCATTTTTTCTCGCCATCTTGAATTAGTACCACAATCTTACTAGTTCTACACCACAATTAGTTATGGTGCACAATTTAAAATCAATCGAACTAGTTTTTTTAGGCTGAGTATTTAACTATTTTATTAAGCCGCTATCTTGGATTCGTATCAGAATTTTTCCAGTTAATTCGTACATAATACTTGATTTCCACGCAAATTTTGAGATACATTGGATGTGCAGTTATTTTGTAATAATTTTTTTTAACATTTCAGTAGGCTGCCATTTTGTTTTGTCATATTGGATTTTTACCAAAATGTTACCAGATCAACTCCATATGACCCTTAATTTTTGACCGAAATTTAAAATCAAACGCGTTAGTATTTTTTTAACTATGCCGCGAACAGCCAGATCGATAGACAGACAGAGAGACCGACGGAATTGAGAAAACATGTTTTTCGGCACTAAGAACCCTGGAACGTAAAGATCTAAAAAATCTGAGTGATTTTTCTTGAATACAATACTTCTTTTTTACGATGGAATAAAAATTGTTCGAAATTGTGTAACCTGATATAAACTCAAACTAATTCCTGTAAAGTCACCAGTGGGACTCTCGCGAAAACACCGGAGTTTGGTGTCTCTACCTTTTATGACTACCAGTTAAGTTTAAAATCAAACGCGTTAGTATCTTTTTAACTATGCCGCGAACAGCCAGATCGATAGACAGACAGAGAGACCGACGGAATTGAGAAAACATGTTTTTCGGCACTAAGAACCCTGGAACGTAAAGATCTAAAAAATCTGAGTGATTTTTCTTGAATACAATACTTCTTTTTTACGATGGAATAAAAATTGTTCGAAATTGTGTAACCTGATATAAACTCAAACTAATTCCTGTAAAGTCACCAGTGGGACTCTCGCGAAAACACCGGAGTTTGGTGTCTCTACCTTTTATGACTACCAGTTAAGATTATATGAGACCATTTACTATTAAAGAGAGGAAAGGAAGGGGCCCAAAATGTATTAAACCCTCTGTTTGTGTTTTTTTGTTTTTCAATAACAGCTATTCAATTCGAATTAGTTACAGATTTAACGACAGACATTTTTTTGACATGCTTTATTTCCAGCACCATTTATTCCGATAACTGCAATACTTTTTTAGGAGATTGAAATAAAATGAATGATCTTGCTAGATTCTTTTTAAAAAAATCGGTTAATTTTCTTTACCCGGAACTTCCCTTGTTATGAATGTTTCTTTTTATTAGGAATAGTGAAGTCTAATCTAATTTAGTATAGTACATAGTCATTTAGTAACACATATATGCTGTCTTTTAAAACATTTTTATTTATAGCCATTTTGTTAAATCATATTAGATTCTTACCAATATTTTACCAGTTTCTACCTATGTCACACTTGATTTTTGGGCATAATTTGAAATAAATGTAATGAAAATGAAAAAAAGTAGTTTTTATATTAACACACACCGCCATTTTGCTACGTCATATTGAATTCGTATCAGTTTATCCCTATATCGCATTTAATTTTTCTGCAAAATTTAAAGTGAATAGGATTTTTTTTTAATTTTATTTGGCCGCCGTTTTGTTCCGCTTCTTAAATTCCTACCACAACTTTACCAGTTTAACTCTATATCACATTTAATGCTTGCACAAAATATGAAATTAATCTAATAAGTGGTGTTTTCAGGCTGATTTCTTAAATATTTTCTTAGACTGCCATTTTATTTTGCTATCTTATATTCATACTAAAATATTACCGGTCTATTCTATATAACACTTGATTTTTGTGCAAAATTTGAGATAAATTGGATGGAGTTTTTTAATAATAATTTTTTTAACGTTTCGCTAGGCCGTCATCTTATTCCAGCATATTGGATTTTTTCTAAAATATTACCAGGTCATCCCCATATGACCCTTAATCTTTGTCCAACATTTGAAATCACTCTGATACGTAGTTTTTAAGCAATGCCGTGAACTGACAGATAGAGAGACAAATCGACAGACGCACCGACGGAATTGATAACACATTTTTTGGCATCTAGGGACGCTAAAAAGTTAAGATATATAAAACTTGAAAAGATGATGTTTTCACGATTACAAATATTATATTTAGCTGCCATTTTGTTCCGTAATCTTGAATTAACACAACAGTTTACTAGATCATCTTTATACCACAATTATTTCTGGCACGTAATTTGAAATCAGTCCATTAAGTACTATTTCAGCCTGAACTTTTAAATATTTTTCTAAACGCCATTTTGTTCCGCCATCTTGAGTTCGTACCAAAATTATACCAGTTGATTCCTACATAAAACTTGACGCGCAAATTTGAGATAAATTGGATTAGCAGTTTTTTAGTAATCATTATTTGATCATTTCACTAGGCCGCTATTTTGCTTAGACATATTGGATTTTTACCAAAATTTTACCAGGACATCCCCATATGAGCCCTAGTTTTTGACCAAAATTTAAAAGTCAATCGGGTAAGTAGAATCGTAAAGATCTGAAACAATCTCGGAGGGTGATGTTTTTACGAATACAATACTAGTAAAAATAAAGATACAATAATTACTCAAACCTTTCAAGTTAGGATATCGTGGCATTTTATACCACCTTATACTCCTAATTTCGGAGGATTTGGGAAACAGTTGTAAAAAGTGCCAAATATCATCTTAAGCGAATTTTACTTAGGAGTATATCTTATGAAAAATTTGTAACCTTACTCTTTCAAGTTAAGGGTATACTCGGTTCAAGATCTATTTTTTTTCCGATATCCAAACAATTTATCTCCTATAACTTCCTCTCATATTTTGAGTAAATTAATATAGATCAACAGTCCAAAGCAGACTTAACGAAAATTTCAAAGCCAAGGTTATCCCGACTTCAACATGTCCAGCAGCTGTTGCATCAATTTTCGAAACGATGTCATGTTGAATGTTTTCCAAATTAATCAGAAATACCGGTAAAGAATTAACCTTTTGGTCAAAGATCAAGCGTTGCTTGTTCCATCCCCATGGAACGTTAACATTTTAGTAGAAATCCAATATGGCGGAACAATGGATCGAAAATGATAAAAAAATACATTTTAAAAACTATATATGAGTATCGAATGGACCTCAAATTGTGCATAAAAGTCAAGTATGACGTATTGATGAACTAGCAAAATTTTTAAGTCAAGCAATTATGTCGAAACGAAGTGGCTGCCTTATTAAATGTTTTTAAATTCAGCTCATTGCTTATCCAGTTGATTTGAAATTTTGCACGAAAATCAAGTGTGAAACGAATCGAATCGAAATTAGTTTTAAGATATAGGTACATAACTGTTTTTTAAGAACAAACAAATATATTTAAAATTTTATAAATTCATATTATTTCCCCTAAGTATTCAAAAACACTAAAAAACTATGGATAATTAACATCATAACAAGATAAAAAATAGCCGTTTTGGGCGTGGCATTCCGAATAAATTTCGGCTGCGGCGTTGATTTTACCTGCGTAGCTGTGCACCTAGCTACGTTGCGCTTTAACCGTTTTTAAATCCACGAGCCGCCACTGCCTGATACATTTGCAAATCAAAGTCTCTCACACAAAAGAACTTTTGAAAGGGTTGATCGTAGCTTAAGAGAAGCAGGTAAAAGTTAATTTATAAAATTCACTTAAAAGTGAATATTTTTTACGTTTCGGAAATCACCTAAAAGCAAGAATGTTAAAAATATAAAAGCGTTGGGTTTTTCATTATCCGACGGATGTTTTCTCATTTATTCGTGCTTTGTGTGTATTATTTCATGAGGATTTTCTTCATGCGAGATATGTAAATTATGGCAATTTACTACTTGGTCTCGGGTGAAACCGGCTTCGTCCGTGAACAAAACTCTACTAGTAAAATTTGGATTTTACCTAAATCGTTTTAAAAATCAATTTAATAGGCTTAATAGGCGCTTGCACGATATTCAGCTGCAGATATTGACGTGATAAGAATGTAGCAGGTGTTCTCTAAGGGTCTCATCGACAATCCACTTTGTCGGATGACCTTTGACCGAAAGCTTTCTTACACTATTAGAGAGATTTTCAGAATACTCATTCAGAATTTTCTCGTTGAACTGATGGTTCCTTGCTCATCTTGGGGGCCCTTCTCCACCAAGATGCGGCCAAAACTTACTAAAAGGGATTAGCAAAAAATGACACATATTTAGCATTTTTTTAAATTTCCCTTGACTTTTTATATATGTCTCTTAAGCTAATGTGTGTCATAAACATCCATTTGGAAATATTTTAGAATAAATTCTTCTTGCCTTCACACATGGTAGCATATTTGCTATAGCAATAATGCTTCCTTACATAATTCTTGTGTATTTAATTAATCAGACAATTTTGTAAATAACACAATGTTAAAAAAATAGGAAAGCGACTGGTGTTTTATTATAGTATTCTGACTTATTATTTCAATAACCTGCTATAAAACGGCTAATTTTTTCGAAGCAAATCTAAAGTACCTTTTAAGGAGGAATAACCAATTAGTCTAACGACTTGTAAAAACTTTTTAGAAGTCGGTTCAAAAGTTAGAGCCGAAAAGGTAAATGGCTGGGTAGTACTTTGTGAGCCCGTATCTTCATTAAGGGACACTACGAATTTTTTTTATATGAAAAACTATACCATTACAAACATTTAATTATTTCGTAATTACTTTATACAAATCCTATAAACTGTAATTCATATTTCAATTTTTTTAAGGTATTACCGGACTATGGATGGATTTTTAGAATTTTTAAAGTATTATTATTATTGTAGTAGAGCTCTGTGCGGGGGAAGTTGTGGGTAAAAGTAATTTTACCGATTTTTTTTGTATCGAATTAGTATACAATTTATTAGACCGCCATTCCAATCCAATATGGCGCAATAACCATATCGGATTTGCAACGAAATATTACCAGTTTATTCCTGTATCAGACTTGATTTGAAAGTAGAAGTCAATTTAATATGTATTTTTGGAACTGATTTTTTTTAAGTTGTTAGTAAGCCCCAATTTTTTCCGTTATGTTAGAATCGCACCAAAATTCTAACAATTTATTTGTACATCCCGGTAGACAGTCCCTATGCAATGTTTGATTTTTGTAGAGAATCGGATAACTGGTTTTTGAAATTATTTTTTAGTTAGGCCGCCATTTTATTTAGCTAACTTGGATTCGTTCAAAAATGTTACCAGTTCATCTATATATAACCTGTCATTTAAAGGCATTTTAACAAACAGTTTTTTAAACTATTTATTAGGCCGCCATTTTATATTTTTATCAAAATTTGACTTGTTTGTTCCCACAAAATTTTCGATTTTAAAGCATAATGAGAAGTTAACGGAGTCCCCGCAAATACTCTGTTTTTATTTATATAACTCAAAGTAAGAAAGGGAGAATAGAAAAAGTTAATAATTAATAAAGGTTAATTTTTTATCATCTTTATTTTGATTCACTCTCTTTATATCTATTTGCAAATTTGTTCTTGATAACAAACAATAAACACAAATATTGACCAACTGTGCAATATTATCAAATTTCCGTATTTGACGCACCGGTTCAAATCTTTTACTCTTTAATATGGTTATATGTCATGAGGACATTAAATACACTTTGGTAACCTCTTGCTAGCAGTAAAAACAAATTAAATGCTTTTAAATGTATCTATTATTATTATTATTAACTTTAAAAAAATCATATAACATTGACGTAATTGACATAACTGCTAATTTTGCTTTAAAGAAAACAAGATACGAAAATAACCGTTTATAATAGTTTTGCCTTCCATAGTTTTATTTTTGTTTTTTTTGTGTTTTTATTTCAGAAACGTAATTTATAAAATTAGACATAACCTATTTTTTATGGGATTATCATATGAGTATTGTACATATATTTGCTTTGATGCTTCAACAAAAAAACTAATAACGATGATGTTAAAGTAATAAGAATAATTAAAATCATGAATATACATAGATACTACAATGATCGTATATATTTGTGCTTGCAATTTAAAAAACCGGAAATTTCTTCTACCCGGAAATTTTGTGAATTTTTCGTTTTATTAGGAATAGCGAAGTGTAATCCAATTTAATTCCGCATATAGTCATTTAGTAACACGTATATACTGTCTTTTCCGATATATATATATATATATATATATATATATATATATATATATATATATATATATATATATATATTGAGCGCCAAGTTGTTCCACCATATTGGATTCGTACCAATATTTTACTAGTTTCTATCTATGTTACCTGATCATTTATATGTAACAATTGATTTTTGTGCAAAATTTTAGATAAATTAGCTAATTAGTTTTTAGTAATATTTTTTTTTACATTTCGGTAGACCGCCACTTTGTTTTTCAGCGACGCCGCGAACTGTCAGACAGACCGACAGATAGACCGACGAAATTAAGAAAGCATCTACGGACACTAACATCTGAAGGTATGTAACACCTGGGACTCCTAGGGGTTGGTGTTTTTCACGATACAAACATTTTATTTGGCCGTTATCTTGAATTCGTACCGCGCTTTTACCAGCTCAACTCTAGTCCACAATTAAAATTCTTTCCAAAATTAAGTGTTTTTTTCAGGCTAAAATTTTTAAATATTTTATTTAGCCGCCATTGTGTTTTGCCACTTTGGATTCGTACCAAAATTGTATCAGTTGATTCCTACGTAATACTTGACTTTTGTGCACATACCGCGAACAAAGAGTTCGACTGACAAACCGACAGACTGACGTAATCAAAAGATCTGAAAAATCTCGAAACGCGATTTTTCCACGATTATAATTCTTCCCTTTTACGAGGGAAGTAAAAAGACTAAAGCAGTGAGTTCATATAATAACATATTCTAAATTTATATGTTTGAAATAGAGACGTCAAAACAATTTTTGCACATGGGCGGCAACTAGTACAATAATAAAATAAGCCCTATTAATTAAGTTTCCCCTCAGGTAATGTTTTAAATACTGTTTTGCCTATTTAAATAAATTCGATTTTGTTTCAATTTTTTCTTTAGTTTAATACTCAATAGTAAAACACATCAAATATTTTTTAGATCTCTATATGCTTTTACTTCCTAATTTTTGAGAAGAAATTGCTTTCCAGTACCTATTAAAAAGTCAACCGAACTACTGACTTTAAAGCTTTGTAAGTAAATGTTTCTTTATCTGGTGCCGCCAGCCCGCCGCCGACAAGTAGTTGGCAGGTTCCCTACAGTGTGGGCGTGGGTGGTAAATCCGTCTTTAACTCAGGACAAAATTGATTGCCGGCTTCGGTTTAAAACAGCTCAACGTGTGAGGTAGTAGTTAATATAAAATTGTTATATATTCTCTTTTACTAAAATTTATTTCAAGATGGTTAACCTTAGTTAGCTACAAATTATACGATGAAAATAAAAAGTGCGAAAGTCGATGTAAGAGTTTTGTCTATAATTTGTAGAGAAAATTGCAATATTTTCCTAAAACCTTCTTACATGATATTTTAGTAGTTTATAAAGTTCTGATCCTATATCTAATAACCAAAATAACAAAAGGGTAAATTAACCACGTTTTGGGACCACTGTTGTCAACAGTACGTAACAGAAAGTACAAAATACTAGAACATTCGACTAAAATTAGAGATGCAGCCTTTAACTGCTTTGTTATAGACCTAACGTTGTACCGATATTTATGTAAACAGGATGACCTGATTTGCACCGAAATATTACCAGTTTATTCCTGTATCAGACTCACTAAGTATGTACTCAGATTTGTAAGTAGAAGTCAATTTAATATGTATTTTTGGAACTGATTTTTTTTAAGTTGTTAGTAAGCCCCAATTTTTTCCGTTATGTTAGAATCGCACCAAAATTCCACCAATTTATTTGTACATCCCGGTAGACAGTCCCTATGCAATGTTTGATTTTTGTAGAGAATCGGATAACTGGTTTTTGAAATTATTTTTTAGTTAGACCGCCATTTTATTTAGCTAACTTGGATTCGTTCAAAAATGTTACCAGTTCATCCATATATAACCTGTCATTTAAAGGCATTTTAACAAACAGTTTTTTTAAACTATTTATTAGGCCGCCATTTTATATTTTTATCAAAATTTGACTTGTTTGTTCTCACAAAATTTTCCATTTTAAAGCATAATGAGAAGTTAACGGAGTCCCCGCAAATACTCTGTTTTTATTTATATAACTCAAAGTAAGAAAGAGAGAATAGAAAAAGTTAATAATTAATAAAGGTTAATTTTTTATCATCTTTATTTTGATTCTCTCTCTTTATATCTATTTGCAAATTTGTTCTTGATAACAAACAATCAACACAAATATTGACCAACTGTCCAATATTATCAAATTTCCGTATTTGACGCAACGCAACGGTTCAAATCTTTTACTCTTTAATATGGTTATATGTCATGAGGACATTAAATACACTTTGGTAACCTCTTGCTAGCAGTAAAAGAAGTTTCCACAAATTAAATGCTTTTAAATGTATCTATTATTATTATTATTAACTTTAAAAAAATCATATAACATTGACGTAATTGACATAATTGCGAATTTTGCTTTAAAGAAAACAAGATAGGAAAATAACCATTTATAATAGTTTTGCCTTCCATAGTTTTATTTTTGTTTTTTTTTGTGTTTTTATTTCAGAAACGTAATTTATAAAATTAGACATAACCTATTTTTAATGGGATTATCATACGAGTATTGTACATATATTTGCTTTGATGTTTCAACAAAAAAACTAATAACGATGATGTTAAAGTAATAAAATTTAACCAGAATGACAAAATAGCGATTGAATTTTCATGCTTAAAATTATTATTTAAAATTTTCAAAAATGTCATATAAAGGGCTGATTCAGAGAGCTGAAAAACATCAGTTTTAAATGCCAGCTCTTAAAATCATAGTAAATCTATTTTTTAGTAATTTTACATACAAAATGGGTAACATACACATGGCATGTTTTTTTCTTTTTCAAAATTCTATGTTTTTCTAAAGTAAACTAAAACTCAAAAAATTACGCAATATTTCGAAAAATGCCGAGCCACGCCAATTTATTGTATTTGTTTGTTTAACCAAATAAATTTTATTCAGTTTACGGGATAGCTCAAAAAAGATGAAACAGCCTCTGGAAACGAAAAAAAAAAGTATTAAAAAAACAGTGAAATATTTTTCGCACGTATATAGGGTATATAGTAATTATCTTCCTTAAAAAACAGTGACATACATCAAATATATTTTATTCTTGTATATAAAATAGTTTTTTAACTATACAGGGCAAATATAATTTTTGAGTATAGTATCAGACAATGACATTTGCGTACATCAATAGAAACCGGAGACAAAATTAGAGTCGACATTCAATGTGCCCAAACGGATAAGAACATATTCCGTTCAGATCAGGTGAATTAGCAGTCTTCAAACAAGACGAGTACTCTATAAAAAAGCGGTAAATTTTCTTTACCCGGAACTTCCCTCGTTATGAGTCTTTCGTTTCATTAGGAATAGTGAAGAGTGACCCAATTTATTTCAGTATATAACCATTTAGTAACACAAATATACTGTTTTTACAGTGACACATCGCCATTTAGTTACATCAGGTTGAATTCGTACCAATTTATCCCTATATCACATTTTATATTTCTGCAAAATTTAAAGTCAATTGAATAACTTTTTAGGTTGATTTTCCAAAAATTTTATTTGGTCGCCATCTTGAATTCGTACCACAACTTTACCAGTATTATTTTAAGAAGTATTTTCAGGCTGATTTATATCTTAGATTCATACTAAAATATTACCATGCATTTCGTTCCTATGTAACACTCGATTTTTGAGCAAAATATGAGGTAAATTGGATAATTAGTTTTTTTAGTAATAATTTTTATTAACTTTTCACTAGACCGCCATCTTGTTCCGGCATATTAGATTTTTTCTGAAATATTACCAGGTCATCCCCATACGACCCTCAATTTTTGACTAAAATTTCAAGTCAAACTTGTAAGTAGTTTTTAAGCTATGCTGCGAACTGCCATACAGACATACCGACGGAATTGATAAGACCTATTTTTTGGCATCTAGGGACGCTAAAACGTGAGGTTATGTAAAAACCTGAGAGGGTGATTTTTTACTATTGCAAACATTTGATTTGGCCGCCATCTTGAATTAGTACCGCGTTGTTCTAGTTCATCTCTATACCACAATTAGTTATGACACACAATTATGAAATCAATTCACTAAGTAGTTTCTCAGTCTGATTTTTTAATAATTTTATTAAACCGCTATTTTGTTTAGCCATCTTGGATTCGGACTAAAATTTACCAGTTAGTAATATTTTTTTAACATTATCACCATTGTTAAAGAAATGGGTATATTTCTTTTACCCGGAACTGGCCTCGTTATGAATCTTTCCTTTTATTAGGAAGGCCTGTGACCCAATTGAGTTCCACACATTGTCATGTACCAGAAATATATGTACTGCCTTTTCAAACATTTTTATTGGGCGTCATTTTGTTCTACTATAATGGATTTGTACCAAAATTAAATGCCGTTATTTATTAGTTCGTGTATTAGTACTCATTTAATGAGAAATGATTTTTATAGTCCATTAGAAGTTTTAAAATGTCTTTGGAATCAATTTTATTGTCAAATAGTTTACAGCCAAGTATGCCAACGAACAAATTCAAATTTCATACAAACTGTTAATTGTCATTTCAGAAAAGGAAAAGATAAAAATGTGCATTTTCTTTATTTTCGAAAGTTAAATGGTGAAATTTATGTAAAGATATGATACTAAGGTAAAAAATGGGAAAAAGTGTTGTTAATGAGAAATCCAGTTCCGAAGAATATGCTAGTATGTTCCACATATTTTAAAGATGAGGATTATTGTACTCGAGGCTTGGACAAAAGATTAAACAAATACTAGCATACAAATATGAGGAGTGCTATATCTAGAAGCACAATTCATATTTTTGACGTATCTACCAACCTTCTACATAACAATTTAGCATGGCTAACTTTGCAGCTAGTCATATTATATATTTTTTTAGGTATAGAATTGAAAAAACCAAAATTAAGCAAATTTGTTGTTCCATCCCAGAATCTACCGAAGAAAAGGTTTAATATAAAGGACAAAAAGGTACGTCGTTTAAATTTACGTAGGCAACTACTCCAAAGTCAAATTGTATCTGAGGAATTGACAGTGACGAGTGACTCAATTAGTGATTTGCCATTATGTGAAAGTATAGAGAATAGACTAAGTATTACAGAAGCAGCCCAAAAATATTAAGATTTAACAAAAAGATTAGAGATTAGTTGTGCAGATGTTGTTAGATTTTGGCAGTATTAGTGGTAATTCCAAACTATTTTTTGAAAGAGTGGTGCAACTTTTAAGTGAGGATAGCATTAAATCAACCATAAAACAAAACTCTCACTTAAACTCAGTAGCTGGCCTACCGTCTTTTGAACTTCCATATTTCCTCCTTATTTAGTAAACAATTTTTTCCCAGACATAAAAACACACATGTTAAATGTTTAAGATAGTCTTATATTAGTCTTGTTGAAACTAAAAATGGCACTACAGTCTAGTATTACATATATTTTATTTAAAATATCTCCCTCAAACTCTAAGAGGCATTTTGTCGAATATGAATAGGAATATGCATATTTGAGCAATATTTTGAAAGCCTTTATATACTGGCCTTCTTACGTTTGTTTCTAAAAATTATGATGGGAGAAGTTCGGATAAAGCCATTTTTACTCAGTCAATCAGTAAATAAGTTAGATCCAAAACGTGATAGCAATATGGTTGATGATCGCTTTTTAATCGAAAATGTTTGTAGATGTCATTTTATTAAAATAATTAGGTCCCATTTTCTAAAAACAAAAAAAAAACAATTTAGTGAAATCGAATCCAAAGATAATCTTTTAATTTTTAGGGCTAAAGTTCACATAGAAAGAATAAATCAAAAATTAGAATATTTAACGTCCTAAATATTCCATTAGGTAAGACTTTGATACCTTTAATAGACAATGATGTTATAATAATTTGTGGACTGGTAAATTTACCAGCTCCAGTGTTCGCAAAACATATTTTAGATCTTAGTTGTAAGTTTAACAGTTTCGTAACCTGATCAAAGGTAATGGGGGGCTACAACCAAAATGAAAATATCTGACTTTATCTGAAAAACTTTTATTTTACCCATGTATTTATATATATTAAATAAGTTATGTCATGCATAATAAATATCATTAGAATATCAAACATTTAAAAAAAAATCTCTTTCAACGAATTATAAAAATTATAAAAATAGAAAACTTGTGCTACTGAATTCATTTCGTTTTTACTTGCTTATCTTTAAAAACAGGTATATGACAATAAAAACAAAAAAATAATATCTGTACTAAACTATGTGAGAAACTTTTGTAGTGTAGGTACAACTATGAAGGCGTAGAAAAGCCACATGCAGTTATATTTTTCATATTTTATTTTACACTTAAAATTTAACAAAACATTCTACACCGTCGTATAAAACTGTGTTTATATTTTGTTTTACAATAAGAGACATATGATTTTGCGGATTATATATTAAGATGGCACACCTTTAAATTTACCACTGCTATTCCTAGCTGGACTTGGCCATAGTATGTATGTTTCTTCTTTAGGACTTATTGGTAAATATGTAAATGTGTGGACAAAATGTATACAATCTTTCTTCAATCTTGAAAATAATAATTTTATAACAGTCTTTTTGTCAGATTTGAAAGATATAAAAACACATTTACACAAACTAAAATGTATGTAATGTATGTATGTAAACTTGACAATTTTGGAATTATAATGTAAAAATTTACCATACAAATAGCATTAGAAAAAATCATATGGACATTTTAGGCCCAATCTTGAAGGCGATCCATTCATCAATAAAATTCCCCTGTAACCATGGGAATTGCTTACAAAGGACCAGTCCAATTTGACACACATCATCGTTATTTACTGTTTTGCATCTAATTAAAGCTTCATCCTCCAATTTGATTCCATGCTCAGTATATTTATTGGATATTTCTTTTGGGCCAAACAAAATTAATTGTTGGCTATTATTTTCCAATCATTTTATGAAAACATATATATTCCATCGCGTCTGGAGCCTAAAAAATATTTACTTTTATAAATAATGAATTTTTGTTATATGTAACAAATAACAACAACTGAGAGCTAATCGTGTAAAAAGATAACAAAGACGAACTCATTTCAAGTTAAAATGTGTGATCTTCTAAGAGCTGTAGCTAAATAATCAGCATCTAGGGGTAAACCACCATGGCAATATCTTCGGTATTGCCCCAGAAGACTGGAAATCACTGTATATTTTGGCAGAAATATTTTGTATTGTTGTTATAGGAAATACTTGGAAATCACATTACAAACTTTAGGGAGACGGCGTGGTTTGCCCCTCAATCAGCAATAAACTATATTAATCTAAGTAAACTACTTCCTAACTATTCCTTTTCTGAAGGAACACACTTGATTTCTTGCAAACCGAAGTTAATAAAGTAAAACATTCTTGCTCCTCTCCAGTTACTTAATTTAGTTTGGCATGTTCCTACTCTAGGAGAAAAGCATGTCATCTCTAAAATAGGTTTTGTCTCATATTCCTCCTCGACTACTTTTTCTGTTCGCGCCAGAGCATTTTTTTCGCAATTTTGGATTTGTACAAAAATTTTATCAGTTGATTTCCGCTTAATACTTTTTTGTGCAAAATTCCAGGTAAACTGGATAAACAGTTTTATAGTAGTATAGTATACTTCAACATTTCACTAGGCCGCCACTTTGTTTCAACATATTGGATTTTTACCAAAATCTTACTAGATCATCCCCATATGACCCTTAAATTTTGACCACAATTTAGAGTTAATCAGGAAAGTAGTTTTTTATCTATGCCGTGAACAGACCGACAGATCGACGGAATTGAGGAAACAAGTTTTTCGGCATCTGAGAACCCTAGAACAGTACAATTTGCAAAAGCCGGCGTGGGTAATTTTTTCATGATTAAAATACTCCCCCTTTACGAGAGAAGTAATAGAAAACTTGATACCTGTTCAGATGTTTACCTTATACGCAACACCCTTTACACATGAGAGGAAACATAGTTTATTTATTTTTTATGTCTTAGAGCTTCTGACATAGAAGTAGGTAGTACGTCATCTTAAATGGGAAACTCAGTATATGTTTTAATTACTGTGACCAAAATGTATATAAAATGTAAGTATTCGGAGCATTTAGTCAGTATTTTACATATTAATTAAAAGTTTTAATATATTAAACATCTAAACAACAATTTCCTCTTTGCTGAAAACGAACTGAAACATATTTCTTGCCAAATTTCTAAAAAAGGTTAATATAAGAAATAATCCGTAATGGAATCCTAATATATTTTAATTGCCCAATATAAATAACGTTTCAAAGGAGTCAAAAGTTAAATATCTTAAATGGTTTGTGGTGATTAAAAATCAATGATGAAGATAGTCCTAAGTCGGCGTCTTTCAATAAATTAAGCGGTAGGTTTTGAAGTCAGTTTTATGGCTACCATTTGGCATTTAAGATTATAATATGTATGACATAATTCTTTGCGGTGAATTTTCCCTTTGAGATGCCGGTAAGTAGATACTTACTTGAGAAAAAAAATAGGTTTCAGATACCGCATATTCCTAATAAAGGCCGGGTGAAGGATTCGCTTTATTACCAACTGTTTAAACTCTATACAATAAGTCTAAATGATCATACGTATTTTTAATAAATTTAGATGTTTATGCTGGTCCTATAAATTATTTTGATGTTAGAATGTTAGTTTTATTAATATTCCAGAGCGTATAAATAAATCATGATTTAAGTAATATTATTTAGTAACTATTTTAAGCACTAACTAAGCGTTTTAAACAGCAAGATAATAAATATTGTCCAAATTTATCAAACTTGAAATTCTTGCAAAGTCAATAATTCGTAGGAACAGAAAATCGGTAAATTCCCTTTACCCGAAACTTCCCTCGTTATAGTATTTTTCTTTTATTAGGAATAGTGAAGTGTGATCCAATTTAATTCCGTATTTTAGTTTTTATTGGACGCCAATTTGTTCCACTATATTGGATTCGTACCAATTATTTACCATTTTTTACCTATGCCACATTTTGGCACAACTTAAAATAAATTGAATAAGCAGTTATTGCACTGATTTTTTTTTTTAACCACTATTTTGTTCCGACATGATCAATTCGTACCAGTTTATTCCTATATAACATTTAATTTTTCTGTAAAATTTGAAGCCAATTGAAGCAGAACATTTTTTTACGTTCATTTCTTAAACACTTTATTTTGCTGCCATTTTGTTTTGCCATCTTAAATTCGTACCACAATTTTACTGTTTGCCACAAAATTTAAAGTTAATCTAATAAGTATTTTTTTTACAAGCGTTTAGAAAACTTCACTTTTCCGCACTCATGTTAGTTTAGAAAGAGCTACTTTTCCGCACTAATGAGGAAAAAATAACTCCATTTTTTTGAAACATACTTACTGATTTTAAATATTTAAAAATATATTGATACGCTGATAGGTAGCAAATGATTTAAGAACATAAATTTGCTAGAATCCTGCTATAATTTTCAACAAAATAGAAAATATATAAAACGTGTTTTAAAAAATTGTTTAATGGCTCTCGTATTATGCCTTATAAAATCAATGTTAAGCGATAATAAACACCTTATTTGGCAGTCTGAATCACCATAGACACAAAGTAAAAATACGCGTGCCATTCATTGTCAATCTAAACCAATTTTGCTGTCGCTGATTTTTGTCGTAGTAAAACCTGAGTAAAGGTGTTTCTAATGGATTTTTCAAACGAAGATTTGCCAGAGTCAGTGCTGGAGCAGCTAGAACTGCAAACTTCAATCTGCTGCTATCAAAATCTCGTCATAGGTATGGAAAGAATATATTTTGTTTAAAACCTGGTGTCAAACTACAGGCATCAAAACTATGAAAGAACCCGTTTTTTTGGAATATTTCGCCGAACTTTCCAAAACATGTAAGCCAAACACGCTTTGTTCCAGATACTCACTCTTAAAAAGTATGATCAAACTCAATGAAAACATGGATTTAAGCAAGTTTTTCGAAGTAACGGCCTATTTAAAAAAAACAAAATATTGGATTTAGGCCAAAGAAGGCGAAATTTTTTTCAAAAGAGAAAATTTCTAAATTTATAAATGAAGCGCTTGACGAAATTTAACTCCATATTAAAGTGACTAACATATTTGGTTTGGCGGGCGCATGTCACCGCGAAGAACTAACAAAAAAATGTCATTGAATCATATTGAAGACAATAGAAATATTTTATTAATAAATATTCCAGACACAAAAAATTACCGTTCTAGAAGCTTTGTACTATCTCATGAAGCTGAAAGCAGAGAATAATTAAAATTACTCAGAAAATATGCGATTTTAAGAAACCCCACATAAGGGTTTTTTGTAAACTACAAGAAAGGAGCTTGCATAGTACAATGCATCGGAATAAACACCTTTGGAAAAATGCCATCAAATATTGCAGGTTATCTGAAGCTCCAAGATCCTAAACTATATACAAGCCACAGTTTCCGACGTTCAGCCGCCGCGATCCTTGCAGATTCCGGAGAAGGAATAACAAATATCAAAAGCCTCGGAGGTTGGAAATCTTCAACCGTGGCAGAAGGTTATTTAGAAAGCTCAACAAGTCTTCAAAAGAATCTATCCAATAAAGTATTGAACTTCAATGCCATTCCTTCCACTAGTCACCAAGCTTCACCAGTGTGGTCTACCAAATCGACCTCTTCCAACCAAAAAGTTACCCCCTCGGCGACGGTTACGACAATTAGTATTCGTGATAGAGATCTGGAAAATCCAAGTCCCCGAGTTCCTTGGAAAAAATCTAGCCTCTGCAATTAATTTACAAAATGCTACAAACTTTATTATTCATGTTGTTAATAATAATTAATTTGTGATTATGTATTTGGTATAAATAAACGATTGTTTTTAACATTCGGGTTTTTCTGCACGCTTGTAAAAAAGATAGTGTACCCTACACGTGCGTAAAGTGACTTTTTCGCACGCGATTTATGGATAAACACCGCTACGCCTCTTTCGGCCAACCTCAATTGCGTAAAAGTAGCACTTTCCGCACTTGTTAGGTAAACTACTATTTTCAGGCTGATTTTTTAAACACTTTACTAAGCCTCCATTTTGTTTTAATATCTTGGATTTACCATAATCTTACCAGTTCATTATTGAGTATCACTTGATTTTTGTGCAAAATTTGAGGTAAATTGAATAACAATTTTTTTACAAATAATTTTTTTTAAATTTCACTGGGCTTCCATTTTAATGTGCCAAATTGGATTTTTACCAAAATATTACCAGGTCATCCTCATATGACGCTTAGTTTTTGAAAAAAGTTTGAAGTTAATCGGGAAGTAATTTTTAGCTAAGTTGCGAACTGACCGACAGACAGATCAACGGAATGAAGTAAATTTGTTTTAAGCATCTAGGAACGCTAAAATGTAAATATATGTAAAACCTGCGAGGGTGATTTTTTCACGATACAAAAGATTTATTTGACCACCATCTTCACTTTGTACCACAATTTTACCAATTCATTTCTATGCCACAATTAATTCTTGGATAAAATTTGAAATCAATATATTAAGTAATTTTTTCAGGCTGAATTTTTAAATATTTTATCAAGCCGCCATTTTGTTTTGCCGCCTCGGATCCGTATCAAAATTTCACCAGTTGATTCCGTTGATTCGGAAATTCCCTATATTTGAATTTTGCACCAACTTTGATGTAAACTGGATAAATAAATAGTTTTTTTAGTAATTTTTTTTAACATTTCATTAGGCTGCCATTTTGTTTTGCCGTATTGGATTTTTAACAAAATTTAAAATCAATCGGGTCAGTGGTTTTTTCACGATTACAATTCTTCCCTTTTACGATGGTTGTAAAAAATCTGTAAATTTTCCTTACTCTTAAACTTTACTTGCTATGAATTCTTTCTTTTATCAGGGATAGTAAAGTGTGACCAAAATTAGTTCTGCAAATAGTGATTTATTAACACATATATATGTACTATCTTTTTAAACGATTTTATTAAACGCCTTTTTGTTCTACCATATTAGATTCGTACCAATATTTTACCATTTTCTACCTATGCCAAATCTGAATTTTGGGTATAATTTAAAATAAATTGAAAAAAGTATTTTTTACACTGATTTTTTAAGACCGCCATCTTGTTCCGTCATGCTGAATCCGTACCAGTTTATCTCCATATCACATTTAATTTTTCTACAACATTTGATGTCAATTAAATAAATTTTTCTAAAGTTCATTTTTTAAATACTTTATTTGGCGGCCATTTGGCTGCGACTGATCTGCATCTTGAATTCGTACCACCATTCCACCTTACCTCTACATTATTCTTAATGCTTGCCCAAAATTTGAAATTTATGTAATGAGTAGTTTTTCAGACTGATCTTTTAAACATTCTATTAGGCTGCAATTTTATTTGCTACCTTGGCTTCGTACGAAAATGTGTATGTCTATGTAACACTAAATTGTGTATCTAATTAGTTCTTTAGTAATAACTTTTTAAACATATCACTAATCCGCCATTTTGTTCTGCTATATTGGATTTAACGAAAATATTACCAGGTCATCTCCGTCATATGAGCGACAGACCGACGGAATCGAAAAAAAAACATATTTTTCCGCATTTAGTAACCTTGAAACTTAAAGATCTGAACAAATCTTGGAGGGTGATTTTTTCAAGATTACATTAGTTCCCTTTTACGAGGGCAGTAAAAAAACGCTAGATTTCCTTTACCCGAAAATTCCCCTGTTATGATTTTTTTTAGGAATAGTGAAGTGTAACCTAAATACTTCCGCACGTAGTAATTTAATAACACATACCTATACATGTACTGCTTCTCAAAAAAATTTATTGGGCGCCATTTTGTTCTACCATGTTGAATTCATACCAATATTTAACGAGTTCTACCTATGCCACCCTTGATTTTTGGGTAGAATTTAAAATAAATTGAATAAGTAGTTTTTACACTGGTTTCGTGGTGGAATTCGTACCAGTTTATCTCTATATCGCATTTAATTTTTCTGTAAAACTTGAAGTCAATTAAGTTAAGATGTCTTATTAAGTAAATATTAATTTAACATTTTATTTTGCCGCCATTTTGCTGTGTCACCTTGAATTCATACCACAATTCTACCAGTATATCTCTATATCATTCTTAATGCTTGCACCAAATTTTAAACTAATGTATTAAGTAGTTTTTCAGGCTGATTTTTTAAACATTTTATTAGGCCGCCAATTTGTCGTGCTAACTTGGATCCATATCAAAAGGTTACCAGTTCATGTAATACTAATTATTATTAATAATATAAACTTTACTACTTTTCCGAACAGTATAAAAAAGCATGCACTTTCACCTATTTCCGAAGTAGATAGAAGAAAATATTATAGAGGTTCTTGTAGCCAAATAAACGCTTTATCCTTCTGTCAGAAAATAATTCCGATTACTGTTTACAGTGATCCCCAGTGAGGTTAAATTTGGACTTTAAAGTTTCAACTTTGAAAAATCGCAGTAATTTATTGTGCAAAATTTCAGGTAAATGGAAACCTAATTAGTTTTTTAGTAATCATTTTTTTAACATGTCACTAAGCCGCCATTTTGTTCCGCCATATAAGATTTTATTAGATAATAAGATTTATGGCCCTTAATTTTTGATAAAGTTTGAAGTCATTTAGTTTAATAGCTTTTTAGCTACGTCTCGAACTGACAGAAAGACACACCGATGGAATTAAGAAAACCTATTTTTGGCATCTAGGGTCATTAAAACATAAGATATGTTCATCTCCACGAAAAATTAATTCTTATGCAAAATTTGAAAACAGTCTATTAAGTAGTTTTTTTAAGCTAAATTTTTGAATATTTTATTAAGCCGCCTTTTTTTCACCCACTTGAATTCGAACCAAATTTTTACCCGTAGATTCCTACGTAATAGTAAATTAGATAAATAGTTTTTAAGTATAATTTAACATTTCACTATGCCGCCATTTTGTTTCGCTATATTGGACTTTTACCAAAATGTTACTAGGTCATCTTCATGTGACTCTTAATTTTTCACCAAAATTTGAAGTCATTCGGTTAAGTAGTTTTTTATCTATGCCTAGAATAGCTAATTATTATTATAGTCCATATCCCTTATTTTCTGTTATTTACTTAGCGATATTTCACTCTTAATTCTTAGAATTCTTTGCTGTCGTAGGTATCTTTAAAAGTTAATAAAGGAGATAAATGCTGCCATTCTGTGTTCTAAATGACGAGTAGAAATAGTAGAATGAATGATAGAATCTGTAAGGGATGGTGTACTATACAGTAAATTCAATATTTTTGTGTAAAATATAGATATAATAGGGAATTGATTAAGTTGCCTTTTTGGTATTGTATAGGAAACTTAAATACCATGCATATAACTATGCCAGTATAAAAAGTTTTTAGCGACAGGGTGGTGGTGAACTTGGTTTTCTAATAATTCATATGTCAATATTATATCAGAATCAGTCGTCCAAACCGTGCACCGAAAGGAAAGAAATTTAAAAATCTTACTAGAGCTATGGGTCGTTGCAGAGCTAACCGGTCCCTATCCCTTCCAAGGAAGCAGTAATGTCGAAGACGTCCAAGTTGATGAACCACAAGGTGTGGTAGAAACTCCAAAAGGAAAGGAAATTTAGGTACGCATTAACCAATGTATTATATAGTTTTTTTGCATTTGGTTTGGATTATATTTAAAAATAACTAGTTAGCTAAATATCGCCTATTTGTATATGGATTTGGTATCAATTAATAAAAGACGTTTATTATTATTATATTTATTATTATTATCGTTATTATTATTGTTATTATTATAAATATTTTGGTAGCTATTGGACTTAAAGGATTACCCAAAATTGAAAAGAAGTTGTCGAATTTAAAGTAATTCTGATCCAAACAAGTTGACAGGTTTTCCTGTTCATTTATTATATTAACTTAATTTCTTTCCAACAAATTAGATATTAAAAGATACTGGCCTTAACTTTCTTTTAGCTGAGGTGTGATATATACAGAAAATATTTTTTTTTGGCTTCTATAAAGTCTCTTGAATGCGGTAATTTCAAAAAATCTATGTAGAGACTATCAATTTTTATTTTATTTATTTATTTATTTCTTTACCTTTTTTCAGAAAAAGTGAATCGTAAAATATTTATATTTTTTTTACTTTTATAGTCTTCTGAATGCGAGACTTAAACACATTTCCTGCGGAAACTCTTATTTTTTATTATTTTAATCTACTTTTCAATTTTTTTTAGCTGAAATATTCACTCAATATCTTTTACCTTCTATAAAGCTTTCCCAATGCGGTAATTAAATTTTTTTAGACAGAAACTCTTATGTTTAGACCAAGAGCCAGATTTCCATAACGACTGGGAAGAAAATATTTCAGCATTGTTTGAATAATGCAAACCATTTGATTTAATTTCTTTTTAATGTTAAAAATTTCGTGGAAAATTAAATCTTAAAAAACACGATGTTTCTGAAAATGCATTGTTTTTTAATTTTATATTCGTTACATAACAATCAATTAAAGCAGCCCAAACTATTCAAATTTAAAAAGCCAAAAATTTATACAGTAATAATGTGTTTTATTTGTGTCTAGAGAGTTGTTAAATAGTGGATCTTGAAACAAAAAAATGACAACCATTTTTATTCAATATTTGATACCACCAAACGAACAATCGATGTCTCTACATGGATCTGCATCATCATTTATGCATGGGTAAGATTTTTAGTTTTAAAGTAAAATGTAAATTTATATTTTCAGATATATTATACAAAGCGCGTAAAAAATATATTAGTTAATACAAAAAAGTAATTGAAACAACGTAAATTGATACATAAACGAGTTTCATATTTTAACATTAAAATTCACTTTAATTATTAAATAAAAGATTCAAAGGACTTAACTCTTTTTGTCAGGAAAATTAAAAAAGATGCCAAGGTAAAATTCATTTTCAATTTTTAAATGTTTCTCAAAATTTGAAAAAGTAATGTAATTTAAACTTCTCGCGAAATTGTTTTAGAAAATTAGGTTAACCTACATAAAAATATAAAATCACTAAATACAAAGTCTTTTTTTTTTCGTTGTTAAAGCATGCTTTTAGTATAATACACCAAGTAAATTAAAAAAAATAGATTATTTAGTTATGTTATTGTTATTGAGTGAATAGATTAAACCGTAGGTTTTAGGAAAAAGAAGGGTGAAAGTAGTGAAATGTAATTTTGAATATTTTTATGGTAGATAATCAGGAACGAATCGTCGTCAAAAAATCTGATTTCAGCGTGATCAGCGGCCGAGAAACTACCGGCGCGCGGCATACCAAAAATGGTCAGAATTGGCGATGATAAGTGCAAGTAATTAATTAAGTTGAGATAAAGGTAAAAAATATATAAATATATAAATAATTTAATTTTTTTATCATCGCCATTCAAGAGGCTTTACAGAAATCAAAAAAATATTTTGTGAATATATTATATTTCAGCTAAAAGAAAGTTGAAAATTAAATAAATAAAACAAAAGATATGAGCTTTCGCAGGATTTTTTTTATTTTCCCTGTTCAGAAGGTTTATAGAAGTCAAAATAATATGTTGTGAATGTATTACATTTCAGTTAAGAAAAATGTAAAAAATAATTAAATAAATAAAAGAAAAATTGGGTTTTTCCACAGAAAATTTTTCTAATTACCACATTCAGAACAAAAAAAAATTTTGTAAATATATAACATTTCCGTTAAAAAAAAAGTTGCTCTGAACTTTTAATAATAAATTTTTCCTCAAGATTTCAATAAATGTTTTTTTTTAATATGTTTTAATTTATTAGAATGTTTTACAGATGATGCAGTTACAAAAGAGGCAACTGAACAAATTGAAAGATTATTTATGTGAAGTTTTAATAACAATTCTTTTGAAATTTATTGAAAATAGAAAGTTTATTAACTATCCCCTTTATGAGTGAAAAATGTTTGTTGGATCTATTTTTTTTATATTAAGAGGATTTCGGAATAATTCTAAAATGCCTTTTTAGAATTATTCCGACGGTGACTTTTAAACGTCTAATTAACCTATGAAGAAAAAGAACTTTTATATTTTATTTTTATTCTGTTTCAAAAAAGTTTACCTTTTTGTTTATAGAAAGACTGGAGTTTCTATTTCTATTTTAACTTTTTTTTTCAAACAACGCAACAATTTATTTACTAAATGGCGGCTCATCTTTCAAAGTCGACCGCCATATTCTGTATTTAGCTGAATATTCAGCGAGTTTGCTACGTTAATGACGTTTCTGTCGGTGATTTACATGGACCTACCACACTGCAGTTAACATATGATTTTTGTGCAGCAGAATAATAGAGAATTTAAAATTACTCCGATATTTCTACGTTAGTAACAATAAAAATAAATAACTACATCCAAATATTTCCCTATTTAGTTTTTATTATTTCTAAAAAGTAAAAAGTCTACGCTGATAAATAAAAAAGTAATTTTAATTAAAAATTTTTAAATTTAAAGGAAAAGTTTCCGAAAGTTTTCATGGGAAAGTCTCAGAGATTCGGGATTTTTACCAAACATTTAAAGGGATAGTTTTCGAAGCGCTGCTGTATGAAAGTTTCCATGAATTGAAATGCTGTCCATCACTAGCTATAGAGCCTTTGACGGCTATTGGAAACACTATTTTGTTGTTGTTGTCTTAAATGATTTGCATACGATATATTCTCGTGAAAAAGAACCTCAAACTTCATCGCTTGGATGTTTCTTCATTGTCTTCGCTATGCTGTACTTTTCAGTAATGTTTAATTAGGTCATGGCAATTTTACATTCAATATTTCTCTCTAGCCTCTTAATTTTTTTTCATAGGTTTCAAATTATAGGTAAACCTTTTATTAAATTTGTCCATTTTCTCTTTTTCAAATGGAATTAGAAGAGGGTCATAATTTTACCAACAATTGCTATGAATTACTTATTAAATAAATAGCTGAACTCTTAGATTTCTATTTTCATTTAGTAATAATATGCTCCTTGTAAAGTTGGTCCCGCCCATGACTTAAGCTGGGAACACACCGTCGGCAAGTCACGCCACGGCACGAGCTAGAGCGTCCTGTGTAAAAAGTAATCCTTCAATTTACATTGGATTATATTTTCCTCGAACACACATACAGTATGTCATGATATAGAAGCCATACCGCGCTGATGTCACAATCCACGCATGCTGCAGCACGTGGAAATCCACACACCTGCGGCACGATTGCTTTCATACCTCGGCATCATGGAAGAAATTTATTTCATTTAATGCGGTGTTTGTTATGATAGTTGGTTGAAAACTGATGAAAAACTATTAAATTATCATAATATATATATATATATATATATATATATATATATATATATATATATATATATATATATATATATATATATATATATATATATATATTATATATATATATATATATATATAACATAGAGACAAATAACATAATAAAGCAAGAACCTTGGAAAGACAATATTACTTTACAACGATTAGGCAAATTATTTTTTATCCAGAAAACGGCGATTTACCGATCAAACTAATCCAGTCAGCTAATATGAGTAGTACGTAGAGTACCGTGTATGCCCTACATGTGTTTGCTAACTTAAAATTTTCCGACACACTACGAAAACTATTAACACAGGGCGTGGCGCAGCGGAGGTGCATTCCCGCGTTTATTCTTGCTCATAGTATTATATACACTGTGGACTAGTTTCTCAAAAACATACATGGGACGCGCCAGATGGTCGACGGTTCTGAACGCTCCTTTTGAGGAAATAGTCAGCCTTGGAATGTCGCTTTACTGGCGAGAATAAGTAAAATCCGCTTAATGCCAAATTAAAGGCCAATTATACCCCGAATACAATTCTGGAAATGGAAAATAAAAGACTCTTTAAGTTTCCTTTTATCAGTAGACTTGAGATCAATTGAATGGTTTTCATTGCTAGTATTGTCAGCCCTCGGCAGCTTTCAACCAGCTCGACTGACCTTGGTTCGTTCCGCTGTCTATAGTCCTACATCGCGCTACTAGTAACACCATTCCGCTAAATATTGCTACTTGCGAGCTGCATATTACGACTCAAGTCAGGAACACACATTCGGCACTGCGTAAGCCACGCCACGAACTTGCGCGTGCTGTCCAATAAATATATTTTTTTTAATCTCCATTGCGTTATATATACCTTAAGCATAGTTTAAAGTAAGAAACAGTTCTCTCACTCCTTTGTTGTGCTCCAAAAACCCGGCTTTTTTTGCGACCGGTCGTAAATCACACCGAACACCTGCAGCTAACAGCTAGATGCGAGGTATACGAGGCCGCGCGTTATTTTATCGCAATAAATACATCTACGGGGAACGACCAATAACTGTGTTAGTTACTTTAGGTATTCATATTAATATTTAGAGTAGTAGATGTTCAACTTAACAAAAGGTTAACTTAAGGACTAAATATAATAGGTATTACCAACAAATTTAAAATAAAAATGTATTAATTATATTTGCGAAATGATGCAAAGAACTTCCAACAATTAGTTTATTCTAATTTAAATTACAAAAATTATCCGAACGACAATCAATACGTTTTCGACAGGATATCAAAATCGATTGTAATTCAAAAACATTTTACCAACTTCTTAGAAATAGAGAATGGGAATACATGTTCCCTACAAAAAGCAATATCCTAATAGCGTAACACTTAAATGGCTAATTCTTAAAACTAATAGTCGTAAATCTAATAGGTGGGGTACCCGGAACTGGGTCTTGTTTGGCGCCGATATCAAATGTTCAAATTCCAAGGGGATGATTGCTCACATATACGTAGAAACTAGATTATTTCCAACCAAAATCAATGTTTTTAAAAAAGCTAAAATTATCCACAAGATTAAACGGGTCTGCATTTAATAAGCTATATCAAGAGCAAGTGTCTTCCCCTTTTTTCAAGACCATCTCCGCACTCTAGGTATCATCTTACATTCTCCAGAAATTATAATCTAATAAGAACTGAAAGGCCCTTGCGCCATAAATACTAGGAAATAAATATGTCAGGAGGCACACAGCTTACAATACGGATTTATAGGTGTCTTAATATGAGTAAAAACACTACAAGAGCCATTGATCGAATGCAAGGGTTTTAACGTTCACGCACATAAAACCAAGCCACGAAACTGTTAATCATTTATGTTAAATGAGTTTTATATGAAAGCCCTATTGTTGCCATTAAATCCCTTTATTAAACAGTTTGCTCCCGGCAGCTATCTTAAAATATTTTGGTTTTAATATTAGCATCAAATAGTCATAAGCGCTTTGAAATATAAATTAATATGTTTTATATGTTTTATGTTCTGAGAATGCAATAATAAAGTTGCGAACGTCGACAATTTAATGAAAAGATTTTGGTTTTTTTTACTGGATCTTAACCCCAAATAATACACCACTCCAATAACATTTTTTAACATTGTTTCGCCATATTGGATTTTTATCAAAGTATTACCACGTCATACCCATAATTAACTCTTAGTGAAAATTTGAAGTCATTGGGATAAGTAATATTTAAGCTATATCGCGAAGTGACAGACAGACCGACAAACGGGCCGACGGAATTGATAAAACATGTTCTTTCGCATCTAAGGTGAAGATATGTAAAACCTGGGAGGGTGATTTTTTCACTATTACAAAAATTTTATTTCGCCGCAGTTTTGTTCCGCCATCTTAAATTAGTAACACAGTTTTACTAGTTCAGCTATGCGCACAATTGGAAATCCATCCATTAAGTAGTTTTATTCAGGTCGAATTTTTAAATACTTTATTACACCTCGATTTTGTTCCGCAATCTTGGAGTCGTACCAAAATTTTACCAGTTGATATACCTACTTAATTGATAATACTTGATGTTTATGCAAAATTTGATAAAACTGGATAAGCAGTTTTTTGATAATATTTTTTTAACTTTTCACTAGGCTGCCATTTTGTCTCGCCACTTTGGATATTTACGAAAATATTACCAGGTCATCCCCCTTTGACCCTTAATTTTTGATACAACTTTGAAGTCAATCGGGTAAGTAGTCTTTAAGCTATGCCGCGAACTGACAAACAGACAGACAGACCGACAGTCGGATTAACGGTATTTGTTAAACATATTTTTTGGCATCTATGGACACTAAAACGTAAAGATGTGTAAAACCTGAGAGGGTGATTTTTTGACGATTACAAACATTTTTTTGGCCGCCATTTTGTTCGGTCATCTTGAATTAGTATCACTCTTTTATTAGTTGATCCCTATATCACTAATAGTTATGGCACACAATTTGAAATTAAACCATTTAGCAGTTTTTCAGACTGAATTTTAAAATATTTTATTAAGCCGCCATTTTACTCCGCCATCTTGGATTCGTACCAAAATAATCCTAGTTGATTCCAACATAATACTTGTTGCATTTGCAAATTTTGAGATAAATTGGATGAGTAGTTTTTTAATAATATTTTTTTAACATTTCACTAGGCCGCCATTTTGTTTCACCATATTGGATTTGTACCAAAATATTACCAGGTCATCCACATATGACTTTGAATTTTTGACCAAAATTTGAAGTCAATCGGGTAAGTAGTCTTTAAGCTATGTCGCGAATTCACAGGCAGATAGACAGACAGACAGACCGAGTTGATAAAACAAATTTTTGGCATCTAGCGCTAAAACGTAAAATGTGTAAAACCTAAGAGGATGATTTTTTCAGGATTACAAATATTTTATTTGGCCGCAGTTTAGTTCGCCCATCTTGAATTAGTACCACTATTTTACTAATTGATCCCTATTATACCACAAGTAGTTACTGCACACAATTTGAAATCAAGCGTTAAGCAGTTTTTTCAAGGTGAATTTTTAAATATTTTATTAAATTGCTATTTTGTTCCGCCATCTTGGATTCGGTCCAAAATATTATCTGTTGATTCCATCATAATACTTGAGGTTTTTGCAAAATTTGAGGTAAATTGGTTTTTTAATAATAATTTTTTTAACATTTCACTAGGCCGCCATTTTGTTTCGCCATATTGGATTTTTACCAAAATGTTACCAGGTAACCAGCATCCCCTTATGATCCTTAATTTTTGACCACAATTTGAATCCAATCGGGTAAATAGTTCAAGACACACACACCGACGGAATTGAGAAAACATGTTTTTCGTAATATAGGGACCCAGAAACGTGAAGACCGATTACAATACTTCCCTTTTACGACAGAAGTAAAAAGTTACATTTAAACGCACTGTTGTTCCAAATTCTATATTTTTTCTCACCGCATACAACGCTCCGTAAACATGTAGGTTTAAAATATTAAGACACCGCGTACCTAACCACTGCGAAGTGAGCTGCCGATTGACCGGTAGAACCGGCAGTTCGTAGGTGCGGGAGGCGCGTCGGCAAGAGGGAAATTTATTGCGGAATAGCCAAGTGCTTGGACTATTTAGAATATATATACACGTTTCGTTTGTATAAGGCAGTTTCTAGCTCAAGTTAACAGTATTTTTTATGTCAGTCACATTGCAGAGCTACGCCAGATTGCTCTACCACAACTACTGTATTCGCACAGTAATTTAAATGCACATGAAGTAAGCGTAAAAACCGATTGGGGAGCTGGTTCTTTGTTTGCCATTGTTGGAGTTAACATACCGCCGACTTAAAATGACATTTTCGTCTTGGCGGTGACATTGTAGAACACTTAGTTTAAATACAAGAACGAGAACTTCAACAAATACAGGTAAATACAATATTTACGTGCTCTGATATATACACTACCCGGCCAAATGTTGTATGTCCTTTAATCCAAACAACTTGCTATTAGCTATGCTATTACAGTAATCAAATTGTGCCGTATTTTTTGGAATCGGCCACGTCTATTTATTAAAATTTTACAGTGTTAACATAAAACAATTTTTCTACATCGTACTATTTGAAACATCGAGGAATAAAATTTTAAATTATTGGAATCAATGTTATACAACATTTTATTTGTTTATTAATTTTTGTAATCATATTTTTTTTATAAAATGAAGTTATCTGTTTTTTTTTGCCGTAAATCACCAGAAAAAGGAATGCAGAAGAAAGCTTATAACCTCATTGTACCCTGATGGCTATTTTATCATACTTTTAGGCAACGATATTTTGTGTAACTCTTTACACAAAATATCACTTCTCGTAACTGGTTTAAATAGTTTCAGTCTACAAAATTAAAAAAGTAAAAGTAAATAAAGATATATACTCAGTTAAAATAAATAAAGTATTAGCCTGTATAAGTTTGAGTGAAAATCTAAACATTGCATATATACTTACATTCAATTTATTTTTATTACAACTTAAGTATCTAAACTATTGCGATTTATACACCTTTTTAAAAACCCAGTTCCTATCTATTTATTCCTTGGATCACAAGAAAATTAATAAATCTGTGGTTGATGGCGGGACGTTTTTGACTACAAAGCTAGCGGGAGCACAACTGTCGATATTATCGGACCGGGCCCGCCTGCCTGACTCACAATATTTATATTGCCCCGTAATTTACAAAATGAAAAATGGCTTTTTTTTGGGAAGCGACAAGTGTCAACCCGAGACCGGAGCCCAAGCCGACACACAAATCTCCTACGGGGATGAAGACCAGAAAGTTAAATAAGTGGGCGGTATTTGCAACTTGGGTGGTTATGTATATTAATAGATAATTCAGTTTTAACACAAATAATAAACTCAGTACTGAAAAGGAATATTTCCATTTAACTTCCTATTTACAAGAAATGTTGTGTCATTAATTTGTTATTAGTGTGTATCCTTAGTTTTTCAAATATGCAATCTATCTTGAAGAAAATGTGTTATTTTCGTATATAGCCTAATAATTTAATTCTTTGTATTGGGTACTTAGTTTTTTTATAATTATATTCTTAGAATTCGCACACTCAGAGAAGGTTATCAGCATTGCTGGAAGTGTTTCTGCAATGTACCATGTGACAAACGCCCTGAATTTATATATTATTAATTTAATTTGAAAAATAACCGGCAAGTCTGGGTACTTAAGAAAATCTAAACATTACGTCACATGTGTGTCACCTGAATATAATGTTATTAACAATAACCCTACAACCAAAAACAACCTCAAAAAGCATAAACTTTCAAATTACAAACTGCTAATACACACGGATTAAAATAAGTCAAGATGTACATCTTATTCTTGTTGTGTAAAAGATATATTTTATAACACTTTTAGTCGTATAAAATATTTAAAGAATGAATATTTGTGACAGATGTGAGTTAAGATAAAAAATTGGTCAACTTTTTAAATATATATATAATATATTAACTTACCTTGGTCCAAAACTTTTTAAAACTTTTTAACTTACTTCCGTCTGATATTAGACAAATACAAAACAAACATTTTTTTAGTAAAAAGATAACCAAGTTGCTTAAGGAAGGCTTTGAAGTTTTTGCTACAGTTCTGCGAAGATGATTATGTTATGTATCTTATATTTTGTAAATTAATTAATATAGAAAAGGCTAAGTTAATTGGTTTATAGTTATTTGTGTTTCTCAATCAAGTCTCAATCAAGTGACAGATTTGCAATTGTATAGTTTACTAGAGTTAGATAAAGTGTTTGGTATATATTTTTTTCTATTTGTATGCTTTGGCAATTTTTAAAATTAAGAGTAATATTCTGTTTTGTACACACACAGATATTTATCTAGGTGTATGGTTTTTATTGTAATTCATTAATGTAATCAATATATATAATATATATATATATATATATATATATATATATATATATATATATATATAATGTAATATGTGCCTAATGTACCTCTGGGTCCGTAATATAAATATTAAAAAAATCAGTTATCTTTTAAACATTCCGGTGGCAGAATTGTCTAGTAAGAAGATTTATTTTGGGAGTTTTTATTATAAAAACAAAACATCACATAGAAATATATAAAGTTTTTGATAGGCAAGAATTGTGTGGAGCTCTGAAATGGTAGTAGCCAGCATGTTTTTGGGGATGGGATTCCAGCATAGCCTATTTGGATTTATTAAGAAGAAAGGTTACCGACCGTCCTCCTTTAAGCTAATATGTCCTCAGTGCTCCAGAACTACTGTGAAGGATTCGATTTGCCCTTAAAATTCCCGCATTTTAAATTCCATATAATTCAGCCAAACCAAAAGAAAAACAATGATGATTATTGATATATTCATATTTATAGGATTGACAGGTGCCTGTCATTCTTAAAAAGTAAAGCCCTTTTTTTCAGTAATAGTTAAAGTATCCGGGATTACAATTTCTAGAAGGTGAAGACTTTTTTTGTCGACTAAACTTACAAGCAGATAAAAAATCCTTACTTTAAAGTTTAAAAGTTTAGGTTTGAACTCATTTAGACTTCTCCAGAGTTTAAGTCATTGTAAATAAAACGGGATTATTCAGAGCCGGCGGTAGAAGATACATGATGTGATATGTTGGTCGAACACATTTATAGGCAAACTGCGGAAGGGCTCACTGTATCGTATGTAAACATATTCTGACGTTATAGACGATTGCATCCCAATAATGTTTCACGCCAGTTTTATCAGGCATTGTTGGTTGCCGCAAATTTTGGTTATACTATTATTGAAAGAAACCTGTCCTTATTTGTCTATCTAAATAAAAATGGTTTTTTCCTCACAGAGCACAAACCTATTTAAGCCGCTAAATATGTCATATTTTCGGCCTTTAAAAGGCATATGGAGAAAGGTTTTCAATTATTGGAAGCTGAGAAACAAAGGAGTCATTCCAAAATCTATATTTCGATCGTTTTAAAGAAAGTTACTCACTTGCTTGCTCTAAAAAATAAAGGAAAGACTAAATCGGGATTTATAGGCATTTACCCTGCAAATAAAAATAATTTTTAAGACACTATTACAAATGGCAAATATATTAATTAAATATAACGGAACCGTGAAGGATTGAGAGAAAAAATCAAGGTTTGCCAGAAAAATCAGTTTGAAATGTGCATTTCAAAAAAAATCTGAAATGGCGCCTTTGCATTTTACCGACCTAGTGCCAGTTTATTCTAATACACTAAAATCATTCCGTCGTAATTGCATTGTCTTTATTACATTGATTTTGCAACGTTTCGAATGATAACTATCTCCAATCATTTTCAAGTGTAAACTATATGCTAACTCTAAAGCTACGTCCCCTGGTTACCTGAACCGCGAAGTTTTAGGAGGTCATTTTGAGCCTGAAGCGGCTTCCATATATTTGGAATGTCAACGCTAGGCTTGTTGAAAATACCTTGATTCCTTTTTATGAAAATTGCTTCTATGAATTTTTCTTTTTCGCCAGTGTTGCTCTCTATGCAACATTTCAGCCTCCGACCACTGCATTCGGTGCTGGTTTGACCAGACGTGTTCTGCTATGCTCGATCTTGACGTCTCTCCCTTTTGAGTTTGATGAAATTCTAATTCTAAATTCTAATACCTTGGTATTTGCAAAGAAGGTGTTTCGTAGCGGAAGCTTTAGAGTGCCAGTCTGACTACATTTAAAGAAGCCAACTTACAGTTCATTTGATTGTCATGGCAATTTGAATTGAGTTTCCCATAGCACGTAAAACGGATTTAAGAAAATCATCTTTGAACTTACTTGTCTGTTATCACTCAAAATGCATAGGCATATATAGTCTCGATCATCCGGACCCGGGTTTTCTATTATATTTGTCCTCAAGTTAGAGGGGCAAATATTACAGATATAAAAAGACAATAGGAAAGTTGTACGATTTTACCTGTATTATCTTAAGAATATAATTTTTTTTTAAAAACCTGTGTATAGACTTGAACGCGCACCAAACAGGCAAACAGCCTTTTATTTTTACTTGCCTTCGCCGGCAGGTTCATTTCTGTCGCGACGGAGCGCTTTACGTCGGTACATATCAATCGAAGAAAATTTCTACTCTACAGGGAATAAATAGGGAGCGAAGATGCAAAATAATTACTGAACTGATAGTTTATTTTAAGTTATTTGCTATTTGCATTGGACAGGGTCGCATTATCCATTAGTCAGGCCCGGGCCTAGCGCCCGTCGAAAAAAAGACCCGCCGCCCGCCGTCTCGCTGTAACAACAATTGTTTTCTTGCCTCATTTTATCAGTAAGTAGGTAATTTTTATTTATTAATTTATTGAAGGAGGGGATAAGTTTCTGCTATATGGGAGAGAGGACTTTTTTTTGGTCGTCACTTTTTCCCACGGACTCGGGCCCGTAAATTGATCGGAAATAGTTAATCCGGTACTGGCTGCAATGCTTCTAGGACATAGGGCCGATAGGGGCCCGTAATCTCAAGTGTGGCCTAAGGACCCAAAAGTTGTAGATGCGGTACTAACTTTGGGTGCTAATTGTTTGTGTTCTGTGTTAGGTTCTAGACTAAAACAGGCGTATGATTGCAGTGCTTCTGATTTTATATTTTGTTTTGTAAGTATTCAGCGTTGTAGTTGTGATAAAATGAATTACAATCACCAATCGGGAGCAGCTTAGAGAAAAAAAGCGGCGGAAAACAAAAAAAAGTATGTAAAAATAGACATTTTTTTCAAGTTATAGACAAAAAAAAACAGCAGTCAGTAGAATTATTATTATACTTTAAAATGTTGTTTTGTATATTTGCTACTTTTTTTTCTTAAGTTTACTCAGAATAGTTTATATGGAATATATTATGCTTGATATATAACCTTATTTTATTTTTCTGTGATACCTATCCGATTTGCTGGAGCTATTCTGAATTATTCTGATTTATGAAATCTCCTCAATTTTTTATATTTATATCTACTTATTATAGAGTGGGGAGGAGGCCCGGTTTTACGATTTGGCTCCAAGGCCCCACGTTGTCTTGTTACGCCACTGACTCCAATGTTCAGTAAACCTCGTCCTCCTCTACGCCTCGAGGTGTATAACCAACCTATCCACATCTGATCTAGGGTGGAGGGTTTCATGAATAGTGAGTAGCTTCCTGGTCTTGCTATACAGTTTTTTCCGACAAGGTCTATTTCACAACTCCAAAAATGTTCTAAATGACAGGCACGGCGAGATGACCAATTGCGGAGAGTTTATTCTTGGTGTTTATTTCCGTTTTCAGTATTTCCGGTGTCCTTCAAAGATACTCTCGGGTTAATTTATTTTTCATGTTTTTGTCTATGCCTTTATTTTCAGGGATATTGAAATATTTATAGAATTCATGCTGCTCTAATCACCTGATTGTACCGTTTTCTTTAATTTGTCTATTTTCTGTCTTCACTACAGGCAAACAGCCTTTTATTTTTACTTGCCTTCGCCGGCAGGTTCATTTCTGTCGCGACGGAGCGCTTTACGTCGGTACATATCAATCGAAGAAAATTTCTACTCTACAGGGAATAAATAGGGAGCGAAGATGCAAAATAATTACTGAACTGATAGTTTATTTTAAGTTATTTGCTATTTGCATTGGACAGGGTCGCATTATCCATTAGTCAGGCCCGGGCCTAGCGCCCGTCGAAAAAAAGACCCGCCGCCCGCCGTCTCGCTGTAACAACAATTGTTTTCTTGCCTCATTTTATCAGTAAGTAGGTAATTTTTATTTATTAATTTATTGAAGGAGGGGATAAGTTTCTGCTATATGGGAGAGAGGACTTTTTTTTGGTCGTCACTTTTTCCCACGGACTCGGGGCCCGTAAATTGATCGGAAATAGTTAATCCGGTACTGGCTGCAATGCTTCTAGGACATAGGGCCGATAGGGGCCCGTAATCTCAAGTGTGGCCTAAGGACCCAAAAGTTGTAGATGCGGTACTAACTTTGGGTGCTAATTGTTTGTGTTCTGTGTTAGGTTCTAGACTAAAACAGGCGTATGATTGCAGTGCTTCTGATTTTATATTTTGTTTTGTAAGTATTCAGCGTTGTAGTTGTGATAAAATGAATTACAATCACCAATCGGGAGCAGCTTAGAGAAAAAAAGCGGCGGAAAACAAAAAAAAGTATGTAAAAATAGACATTTTTTTCAAGTTATAGACAAAAAAAAACAGCAGTCAGTAGAATTATTATTATACTTTAAAATGTTGTTTTGTATATTTGCTTCTTTTTTTTCTTAAGTTTACTCAGAATAGTTTATATGGAATATATTATGCTTGATATATAACCTTATTTTATTTTTCTGTGATACCTATCCGATTTGCTGGAGCTATTCTGAATTATTCTGATTTATGAAATCTCCTCAATTTTTTATATTTATATCTACTTATTATAGAGTGGGGAGGAGGCCCGGTTTTACGATTTGGCTCCAAGGCCCCACGTTGTCTTGTTACGCCACTGACTCCAATGTTCAGTAAACCTCGTCCTCCTCTACGCCTCGAGGTGTATAACCAACCTATCCACATCTGATCTAGGGTGGAGGGTTTCATGAATAGTGAGTAGCTTCCTGGTCTTGCTATACAGTTTTTTCCGACAAGGTCTATTTCACAACTCCAAAAATGTTCTAAATGACAGGCACGGCGAGATGACCAATTGCGGAGAGTTTATTCTTGGTGTTTATTTCCGTTTTCAGTATTTCCGGTGTCCTTCGAAGATACTCTCGGGTTAATTTATTTTTCATGTTTTTGTCTATGCCTTTATTTTCAGGGATATTGAAATATTTATAGAATTCATGCTGCTCTAATCACCTGATTGTACCGTTTTCTTTAATTTGTCTATTTTCTGTCTTCACTAGCATTCCTTTCACAATGATGTTTTGACACATTTTTCGATGCCAAATTCTAAACCGATGTCTTGGCTGAACTCATTGACGGTGTTAAAGTACTGAATTTTTTGCTAATAACCTCAGATCGTCAATATGCAGAAGATCATCATCCAACCCATCTTACGTCCACTACTGAACATAGGCCTCCCCTTAATTTCTCCATTCTGTTCTATTTTGTGCCATTTGCAGCCAGTTGGTGGTTATCCTTTTGATGTCATCTATCCGCTGTGACCATCTTCCTCTACTTCTTCTATCCGCCCTAAGTCTCCAGTCTAGCAGCTTCCGCCTCCATCTCGCATCTCTCAGTCTGGCTATGTGACCTGCCCAGTTCCATTTAAGTTTAGCTATATGGGTTATAACGTCTGTAACACCTGTTCTTCTTCGCAACTCCTCGTTTCTTATTTTGTCTCTCAAAGTGACTCCAAGGATCTGTCGTTCCATTCGTCTTTGTGCTACTCTTAATTTTAACGCTGTTTACTTGGTAAGCATCGCATCGAATGCTGACCAAGCTAGTGTTATGCCGCCTTTGCATTTCGCAAGTTTGATTGTCCATACTTATCTTTATTTCGTGGCCAAGGTATTTGTATTTATCCACCCAATCTATTTTCTGATCACAGATTTGTAGGTGATTGCTGGGGACTAGATTTGTCATAAATTTAGCCTTTTTAAAGTTCATCCGTAATCCAACGGAGGTGATTCAGTTTTTCCCCATCTATAGTCAAGTCTCTTAAAAGCATATTCCAATACAATTGTAAACATTTTCGGCGACAATGTATCTCCTTGTCTTACACCAAGTCCAACTTTTATATAGTTGCTGTTGTCATGCAATTTTACTATCATCGTTCGTTGTCTCGACTTTTTTATAGCGGGAATCTATTCGAGTCTGTTGTGCTCTATGGACTTCTCTTTAAGCAGTTTGACTGTTTGTAGGTGGTTATTTGTTCAAAAGCCTGAGCGGAATCTGGCCTGTTCTCGACAGAAGATGTTTTATTTTTATTCCCTCATTTCTGCATTTGTAACCAGTGTTGGAGCTATTAAGCTTAAATATCAATGGCCACAACGAATCTTCTTGATTAATACCATTTTTGATGCTAATATCTAGAACTTTTAGTTGCATAAGTTTGATAAGCTAAGATCGACATTCCACATTTTTATAGTTTTATTTATGAAGGTTATTGATTTTTAGAGTTTCTATCAGCCAGCGATGAATATTATCAAATGCCTTCTTATAGCCAATCCAGCTGCTTGGCAGGTTTTTTTCGGCTTTTTTTTTCAATCTTTGTTCATTATTTTACTAACGAGTAAGTAGTCCTGGCACACGTGTTTTTAACACAGCCTTTTTGTTCTACAGGAAGTAAATTATTTAGTTCAAGAGTAAAGTTTCTTTCTTATTATACAGAATTTTTTGTTTAAGGAAGTTAAAGGTCTGTAATTTTTAGCATTGCTGGTATCCTTACTTTTCAGTAACGGGTGAATTTTTCCTTTAACCAAGCATTCAGATAGACCCGTTTTAGAAGGGACCACATTATTATAACATCTCAATAGGGTTTTATGGGTTGCTTTTAGTCTCTTTAGCCATAAATTGGCAATCCCATCGATGCCTTCCGCGCTCTAGTTGGCAGATTTCCTTAACACCAGTATAAGATTTTCTTCAGTTCTAGCTTTCTATAACATTGGGTTAATACTATGTGAATTTCTATTATACTCATCTCTGATCCATTTTGTTATTTGTTCCACTTGTCTTTTTAAGACAGTTGTAAAATTTTGCTGTGTTTTCTGTGAGAAGCCGGTTTTATTAGTATTACTTGTTTCTCCTGTCGTATTTTTTCTTTCTACATGTCTTAGCCAGAATTATTTGTTTTGATTTCTCAACGGCTTTGTTATAGTCTGTTTCTCTACTTACTTTGTGGTTACGGTAAAGCAGCTGCTTAGCACCATCATTTATTCACTTAGGTTTATGTCAATTTTTCTTTTAGTTCTGACAGCTATTTTCTGCTTTCAGCTATTTTTGTTCGAAGTCTCATCAAAATGTCTTAAACAAACTTTAGCCAAAACATAAATAAGTACATTCAAATGTGTTATGTTGAAGTATTTTTAGGCGAAGACTTCAATATTATTTTTAGTGCTTTATTTGTAGAGACTATACGTTGTTTTGCTTTGTTACCTTCAATAATTTTTCTAAGGTGAAGTCTTGACATTATGTTTCCTTTGTTCTCTTCCTCGACCAATTGTTCCAGTATTTTGGCTCCCGAATCCATATTGTCAGCTTTACTTAATACTGCTCTTTCCTCTTTGCGTCGCACCTGATATATTTTTAAGTCATCTGTGTTTAAGTTGTCTTGAAATGAGCTAGAATCCTGTTCATGCTGATTATTTTCTTTTGCAGTGTATTCTTTTCTTCCTTTGATAAATTTATTATTGTTAATATGGAGATATTTTGTGCTGCTAAAGAGATACGATTTAAATTTCGATTAGAGTGGGGGATTCTGTTCTTTCATATCTTGGAAGTATTTTTCATATTGCCCGCCTCTGTTGTTTCTAATGTGTGATATATACTTCGGAAGTCAATTTAATTCTAAGGGTACTAAAATTCTCTCATGCATGTTATTCCTATTGGCTTGTTCAGTTACTTCAATTCTAAATGCCTCTAGTGCTGCTGTGTTGGTCATCTTGAGTTTGTTGCTAATTATATTTGGAGTTTCTAATCTCCTTGTAGCATAGTCTTTTTGATTCTGCAGATTACTGAATTCATTATCATTACTTGTGTTTGGTTTTAATTATTCAAAATGGCTATTCTCCGGTCAGCCAAACAGATATATATTTTTATCACACGGCTGTAATTTATTTGTTTTCGGTAATATATTTGCAGGTCTCCCTTTTTTCAGATAGATGTGGAAATTATTTTTTTGCGTTTTTGATATGTACTATTCATACCCGTGAAATGTGCATAACAGTATTGATTCTTCAATTTTGTATATTCTACTACGTCATTCCAATTCTTCTGTATATAGTTCACTGCACTTTTACGCAGTTTTATGTCGTTTCTTTAGTATCCGTGCAAGAATTGACGTACTTCTCGAAACAAACAATTCCCATATCCTTTTATCAGCTTAATTAAGAATATGATATGAAAGCCTACTAAAGTGTAAAGATTTGGCATGATGACGACCTGGGGCACCTTAGACACCCTGCCCGACGCGGCATCAAGCTTTGATCTTTGATATCGTCGTTATTGTTATCCGAAGTTTGTGCTTTTTTCTTGATTTTCATGAGTGCGCCAGATTTTCTTCCACAGCTGGTACCTTAGTTCTCAGCTAACCTCTGAAGTTAATTTCAGCAAGCATCTCCTATTCGCACGGATCTGGCTATCCTCACACGGGTAATTATTATCACTACTTTTATTATTATTATTATTATTATTATTATTATTTATAATTATTATATTATATTATATTATATATATTATTATTATTTGTGGATTTTTTTAAATCAAAAAATAAAATATAAAAGTATATTGAACTAAAATTTTCTATATCTGTTTTTTTATTCATTGTCAAAGGAACTTATTTTTTAATTTCTGCCGTTTCTAAAAACGTTATTTTGATAGTATTATTTTCTACATGTAATATTAAGTTTCTGGAAAATTACACGTGTGGCCAGTACCAATTATATGTTCTCATAGTGCCCAAGACATTTTGTTTAAACCTTGCGTCACTTTTATGCAATTCACTTCTTTTGGCAATTTTTGTGAAGTTCTACCAAATAAAATTACAATCATAGAAATGAGTTACATAAAAGTGATGCAAGATTTACCAAAAGAACTTGCCCACTATCATAACTATATATAATTGATACCTGTCACACGTGTAATTTTCAAGAAACTAAAATATTACACGTAGAAAATAATACCAATTACCACCAATACAATACAAGAAGGTTTTTTAGAAATGGCAGAAATTAAAAATAATTTTTGTCAATAAATAAAAAAACAGATATCGAAGATTTAGGTTCAATTTTGCTCCTATATTTTATCTTGAGATCAAACAATATTTTTTACTAACAATAATAATAATAATAATAATACGATTTTTGAAATGAATATAAAAATACTTACCTTGGAATCGTCCACGTCGCCCCGTGGATCATCTCGGTCATGGCCGTATTTAATGGGGCGGGGGGCCAGGGGACCCGGGCCCCCCCAAATGTATTTTAAATAACACACATTATAATTAAAATGTTCTTCCAAAATTATATTATATTTATATATTTCAGTGGAATAGATTCACAGTCACAGACAATCTGGCAATATCGGAGCCGCTTTCCGAACGCCGCATCACCGGAAGGTCAAACCCGTTTAATCACGCCATATCGATCGAAATGGTTGGTCTATATATCGATTCATAATGACGTATATTGCGTAGTCATTATGCGTGATTGCGTGTTTCTTTGTTTATGGCGATCGGTCACTATGCAGATTCTAGATGATATGGACAGTATATACACTTTTAATTTTTTTAATTAATTTTTAGGCTTTATTTCTGTTTCGCAAACTACTGGACAATACCTAGCCAAAACCATAATAAAGAGTCATTGGGTATTAACTGTCATTTTCTAGTATGACAAGGATAAAACGGAGCTGCGGCAATGTCCGGAAATTTTAAAGGTATTCAAGTTCGTATAAAGGAAGAATATCCAGTGACTCAATATTTTCACTCCGTAGCTCACTCGTTAAATTTGGCGATTGCTCACTCATGTCAGGTTCAACATATCAGAAATTGTATTGGCACGGTGAAGACTGTTGGTAATTTTATTAGAGATTCTTTAAAACGCACAAATTGTTCGAAGATGAACGTTTGAAAAACTCATGGCGAATTCCAAATTTATTAAATTCACAGCTATGTGCGAAACAAGATTGGTAGAAAATCACAAAAAACTTCTCCGTTTTAAAGAAATCTATAGATGTATTGTAGGAACCTGAGAAGAGCTCACAGATGGTTCAGATTTATCAACATCTTCCTCAGAAGTATCACAACTACAGATTTCATTATTAGTTTGTGCACCGCCGAATCTTCTCATATACGTTAAACCTTTGTAAGCTGTTGCAGAAAGTTAACTATGATCTATTTCAAACTATAGAGTTAGTGGAAAATATTAGGAGTTCTATTCAAAAACATAGAGAGAACATAGAAAATTGCTTTGCAAAAATAGTTTCAGAAGGGAAAATATTACATGAGTCTGTGCGTGGTACTATTAGTATGCCAGGAATAAACTCTAGGCAGAAAAACCAGGTCAATATACCTACAAGCTCCCCGGAAATATATTATAGAGTATTCATTGCGATTCCCTACTTTAACGATTTTTTGGACCAACTTAATTCACGATTTCTACATCACAGAAATTTCATTTCAACTCTATGTTGCCTGCTTCCCGAAAGGTGCAATTTCTAAAAAATGAGACCATTTATGAGACATTGTTAAATGAAAATAGCTTGTTGTCTGAGACCAACATTTGGAAAACTTCTTGGTCGCAAAAAAAAGAATCGGATCAAATCATTCCAACTACTCCACTAGAAGTTGTTGACTATTGTAATCCGCTCGACGTTTCGCTTTTGTAATCAAAAGCGAAACGTCGAGCGAAATATAACCACTATTGTTTCAATGCATAAACCTAGACCCAAGAAATATTTTCGAAGTAATTATAAATAAAAGGTTTAAGAAACAAATTATATATATATATATATATATATATATTATTATTATTATTATTATTATTAAGGATATTCTCACTTTCACTGCTGACTACTTGTCTTACCCTTCAGCTATAAACCAAATCGACACACGGGAATGTAAATTAAGCAAGACAAAGCTCCAATTCCATCAGTTTGAGCCAGTTGCTGTAGTGGCCCAACGGATAATCCCATTTAAACTTAAAAAGAGCCATATACGAGTACCTACTAACGTAATTCAGTAAGATTGCAGGTATTTAATTTTGAACTATATATGATTGTTTTCGTTTCTTAGACTAAATCCATATTTTTTTGGATATTCGTATTAAAATTCTAGATATTTTTGAAGAAATGTCAATAATTTTGGTATAGAGTAAAATATTCATATACAGAGTGGTTGAAAAAACATTTTATTTAGTGTTGAGTTGTATAATTATAAAAATTTAAGTAACTTTACTCTGCATTTTTAATTATAAAATAATTTGGAAAGCAATATTTTTCTATATTCAATAGCTAGGAATAATTGAAAAGCCCAATATCTCTTAGATAAATCAAATCAAAAGCCGTTTTTTTTTCGTTGAATAGTTTATTGTATTAGTTAAACCCTAAGTTAAGTGGAATTGTATTTAAAATGTCACCATCTATTACATGCGGCGTTATTTAATCAAATGGAAAATTCTGAAATTTTTACTCCCTCCATTCTTGAAGAAGCAATTTTGTACTCATTTAATTCCGTCATAGTCATTAAGGAAGTCAATCTACCAGAAATTGCAGATTATAAATCAATTTTAGATTGAATTGCGGATTTTGACCGTTTTACAATATACAAAAATTTAAATTTTGGCATGTTTGTCAGTGACCCCTAGTTTTTATCAACAATTATTAAATACAAGTAAAATTATAAAAAAACTCGTGAATTTTTTATGTCAAGGGGGTTTTTGTTGTATTGTAGCTGATGTTGTGTACTATTTTATTTAAAAAAATGTTATTTTTTTGTTGTAAATAATAAATATTTATTTTTATATTTATATGTAGAAAAAAAGGTTATTATACTCAAATGAAAAACCAAATAGTTCCAAAAGAAAGAAAAATTATAACTATTATTTTTATTTTTAAATAAATAATAAGCTTTATTTAATTTTTTAAATAATTTCAGTAAAATAGATTATTAATATTATGTTTGAGTATGAAATATTTTTTTTATTTAAAAATAAATTTTTTTTTTAAATCAATTTTTGTAATTATTTGAATTTCCTTTAAAGTATAATTGCTTCATTGTCTGCATATAAATATTAAAATAAAAATTTGAAACAAAAAAAAATAATTTTGAATATTTTTTAGTTAAGAAATTTAATTGATTTTTTTCATATAAATCGTTTTTTGCTGTCTCTCAATCTGGATGTTTTTTTCACAAGTGTTTTTCAACATTAATTAAACAAGTAGAATTACGAAGAAATCTTAGAAATTATTTATCTCACGCAGTTTTTGTTGTTTTGTCGGTTATAACATAGACATTTGAAACAAGGGCAATTTTGAATCTGAAAAACATACTTACGCTGAAAATATAATTATTTTTTATGATACCATCCAGTGATCCCCCCAATATTTTAACCGGTTGGCAAAATTTCAACTTATTGGTAATATAATATTCAGCTCTGTTGACAAAACATACATTCTTATCCACTACAAGGAGAGCTTACACTACTTTTTTCGAGATCTGCAAAAAAACGTTTCCTTATTACACGATATAATGGATGTGGAATTATAATCCCGTATTTACTAAAAAGGTTTAAGAGATAGACCAGGGGAGCGATTTTGCACTTATCATTTCGTTAGTTAACGAATCGCTAAATCACGTGATTTAGCGAAACAACTGACAAAGGTTGGAAGTAGCATCCATTTCTTAAATGGAAAATTGCATGTATTTTTTGACGTCAAGTAGGCCAGTTTTTCATTACGATTTGACAATTACTGTTAACCTTAAAATTATTTTGTTGACGTTGAGCAAAACACGACACATTTGTTTGGCCTAATTAATTAAGTATACTTTATTATTTTGGAAATAATTAAAAAGTGATGAGTTAAAAATCTGAAGCTACTAAGGTCTGCCTGGAGATCCTTAATACTTGTGTTTGTTATGCTTCTAAAATGGAAGATATAGCAGCATTGTTTGCATCAATTGGTGATGATGAATAATATTGTACCTAATACCTACTAATATTCTAATAAAACAGAAGTTAACAAAGTGGTGATTTCAAGAGACCTAAATTTGACTTTAATTAATCGCTACATGTGAGTGCAGTGAAAAATGTGAACATTTTAGTGGATATTATATTGTGCTTTTCCAGAACAGATTTTAATGTTATTATACCTTATTATAAAGGCGTAATATAATATTTTTGCACTTGTATTTCCAGATATTTTAGAGACATTAGAGAATATGATATTCTTAAAGACACTGTCAGGTATTTTGAGGTAGGAAATAACTATTTTAAGATACATAACACCTTTTTAAATAAATAGGACACTAAGCAAACATTTGTTAAAGAATCAGGGTCTTGTAAACAATTAAACCCACGGAATTTGATAATTTTTTAATATAAAATAGAAAGTTTACCTTCATTTAATTGTTTTAAGAAAATAAAAGAAATGGATGAACCACTTTTTCTATTAAAAAAACCGAAAAGAAATTCGATATTTTCACTGTGTTCCAACGCGATATATTCCTTAATATGACAATTTGAAGAAAGGCTATCTTGCATTGGTGCCAAACTTACATTATTGTATTGTATTACATTTTTCATGTTTGTCTCCCGTTAGTAACGCATGTGGATTCCTGTGCCGATCCCAAATATTAGACTTTCGCCAGTGATGCACTTCGCTGTCGTTCGTCTTTTATATTAGGGCTTTAATGATGATGCCTACGGCGCCTAACCTGGTGCTAACCCGGTACCAATCTACCTAGTGCGGTCAACACTAATCAATAGGCGGGTGCATCACTGGCGGAAGCCTAACATTCGACATCGGCCCTCTGGGCCGATGCCGAATGTTAGACTTTCGCCAGTGATGCTTTGTTCGTCTTTTAGGGCTTCAACGATAACGCCTACGGCGCCTAACCTGGTGCTAACCCGGTACCAATCCACCTAGTGCCTTCGCGCTCCTGATAGTACCGATCCACAACCCACAAATGCATTTTGTTTTTCCTATATAATTTATAAAGATCATATATAAAATAATCTTGGCAACGTAGCATCCCCAGCACACTGGATTTCCGTCCAACAGACGACACTGCCGCTCTCTTTTTATTTAGCAACTATAATTATGTTTAAAAACGTTTAATAATATCTAATATAATAATTACTTCTAACTTTTAGTTAGAAATAATCATTTTTGTGTTATAAAGCATTATATAATAATCAGACTTTTACGTAGTTCATAAATTCAGTTTGTGAAAAATATGTTTTTAGCGATACGCCAAAAACAAGTTCAGTGCAACCTTCCGAAACCTTAGTTTTTTTTGGATATAATTTGAAAAAGTGCCTCATCCATAAATTTTTGTGTATAGGAATTATTAAAAAAAGGTAATCTTTCAAATGTATACCTATTTTAAATTTGTTAAATTCCTTGGGTAAAATTCTTTACAAGAGCCAAGAATCAACATTAAACTAAAATCTAATAATTTTAACAGACAATTGTTGAATACTTTAGTAAGTTTTTTTTCTTTATTGTCTACAAATTCAATGAACTGTAGTGATAAATGCATACATATCTTTATTAGAGTGGACTAGTTTTAGACGTACTAGTCAAAATGTTATATTTATTCTGAATTAAATATTTTTTCAAAATGAAACTTCCAACTTTAATTTCTAATACATTTGTTTTCTATATTTATCTAATGAATTGGTAAGAAAAATATGTTTTTTATTTTTCCAAATGTATTGTTTATTTTAAGACGATTTTTAATATAATGGTAATATGGTCTTAATAAAATAAGTTACACACTTATTCTGTGTTAAAATTATTAAAATACATAATAGGATTTATTAAATCATTTGAAAAATAAACAAATAGAAGTTAATACTTTTACCATTTAATTATAAAGTTTAAAATAAATAAAAATCCTTATTAAACAAGGTCAACCACCAGCATTTAGATCAGTTTAAAAGAGTAAAAAATGAAAAATTAACCCTTTAACATTTTTGCAGAACTTTGCATTTTAGGGTGCTTGGGCCCCATGTTTTCCCACTTCTGTCAGTCTGTCTGTACGCAGCATAGCTTGAAAAACTACTTATCCAGTTGAATTTAAGTTTTCAACGGAATGGACACATTTTGGTAAAAATCGAATATGGCGAAACAAAATGGCGGCCTAATGAAATAAAATTGCATAAAACTCAAGTGAGAAACAGAGACTGGCTGGTAAAATTTTAGTCCGAATCTTGTATGAAGAGTAAATGACGGCCTAATAAATTATTTGAATATATTTTTATTATTTCTCGTACTAAAAAATATTACACACAGTGTAATTTTTTACATGGAATGCTCTGTATAAAGAAGCCCTTTTAAGAAATACTCTATTTGTAACTGTTACGAAATTTATATATTCAAAAATAATATGGCCATTTGCAGGAAGGTATTAATTTTAGTTTTTTAAATATCATAGGTGGGTATATCAGAAAATTTGGCATGAAGTTTTTTGGAAAGATATTTTTTAGCTTTTCATAGGTGTAAAAAATAGACTGGGTATTCATTTAATAAAAATAGATATTTTGTCACTCTCTCTATATTTCAAAGATACTGATAATTACCATATGATTGGGAAGAAGAAAATTTACTTTACATTTTTTCATTGCATTAAAAATAATAAAATTACTGCACAGTTGATCCTATACCTAATAGAGTAATTTTATCGTCCAGAAACTAAAAATTGACGTTTGGAGAGTTTACATAACTACCAAAAGAAACAGTTGGAACTGAAAAATAAATATTTCCACGATCATACCTTAACTTTTGGAAATTTGTTTAAAGATCCATATATAATACCACCCATAACTAATTTCATAATGGTATCAATCTCTGACTTTCTATATCCCTGAAAATCTGTATCTATAAAACGCCTAAATATAATTATTTTTTTAGATTTAAGTATAGTCATAAATCTTTAAGATATAAATGAAATAATTTTCCAGTTTGATTATTATGAAATTGACTTCTTTAATTTTTTTTTAAAGTGTTGCAATATTTTATAGTGAAAATCAATTCTATATTTGTCACTAAATAAAAAAATATTACAATTGGACATGTTTTTATTGTTCAATTTGTTACAAGCTGAAATTAATCTCCATTGCTGCTGATTTCTGGTGATATGTAAGTACACACCATTTTCTTTTACAAAGGGTCCAAAGGACTCACACTGGGATTTGAAATACCTAAAAAGAAGAAAAAATATTGTAAAAAAATTGCTTTTCGAAAAATCAGCTGTAAATATGCTATTAAAAAAACTTCGTTATTAATAAAAAAGGTATATTTCCAATTTTCGTTAAAAATTAAAAGCAATACTTAAGAAGCATATTCTCCTTAAGAAAATATGAAGAATAGCCATATAAATATGGCTTTTTAAACTTGTGTTTGTAACCAACAGCATGTATAGTACCTCCACCCAATTTTTTTTATTCAATATAACCATAACCCCTACATTAATTAATTAATTTTAGGTACTGATGTTCAAATTTGTAGACAAAATTCAAGTTTACTAATTTTCAACCAGAATTTATATATTGAGTTGTTGTTTTCGATAATCCCTAGCACTATATGTTGCAATGCAAAAGGCCACAAGAAATCTGTTACACAGAGTATTATCTAAGCCCTTGTCATTTTCACAAAATGTTTATACACACACAATGACTATTACAAAACGAAATATTATATTGTTTTTTTCTACCCAGGATAATTCGCACCCGAATACCAAAAAACTTTTTTTATATAAAGGGTGTTTTCACCAAAATGTAAATTTTTCTGGATGTGTTGTTTTTCTCAGCTCCTGTATGCATCAAACAATTATTTCTTACCCCATTCTATTGTGAACTTTTTACTTTAAACTAACTTTCATGATCCATCAGATCAAAAGGTCATTTGAGAGTTTAAAAATTAATGAAACTTATTAAATAACGGTAAAAAGGTCTGTTATTATTTAAATTTACATAGACATTAATGAATTCTAATGATGAGTTTGAAGTTAGTTCAAAGTAAAAAATATGCAAAACAGTTTTTTATAAGTATAATGTTTTTATTTATATTTTGACATCTAGATACAGCTTTAACTATAGAAAATAAAAACACAATAATTGTAGGATTTTTTCACTATTATCTTTTAAGAATACAAAATATTACTGAATAGAAGAAATTACATAACCTATATTTTTTTTAGCTGGCCCCATTTAATGCAAGATTAAATGAATCTGAAGTTAGGTTTGGTACCTTTATCTTTAAAGATTATCCAAAAAATTGATAAAAGCCATTTCATAAGAGGCAAAGATATTAGTCCTCTCTCTCTCTGAACTCATATATTTATAATCGGTATGAAAAGACTAATTTAATTAGATAATAATATTCAAGGTGTCACATTTAAAAAATCCATGTTATGTAGTTTTTTTTAATTTTAAATAATTTTTAGAAATATTTGATATTCTTAGACTATAATATAGGAATAATCCTACAAATTTTGAAATTAAAGTTTTTTTTTAAATTTTCTATAATTAAGGATGTAACTAGGTGTCAAAATATAAATGAAAGCCCTGTACAACAGTCGCATTTATAAATTTTACCTTTATTCATAACTGAGGTAAGCAATAATAGTATAAGGGATACAAAACTTGAGAAAAAAAAACATGTTTAAAAAAAAATTACAATTTCGTACAAAAAAAAACTAAAGAATTTAAAAAAAACAAGGAAAACTTTTTTTACAAGTGTTTTACAAAACACTCTGTAAAACAACTTATTGAAGACCTCTGCATTAACATCCTCTAGGCTATAAACTTAGTGCTAGACCGTAGGGGCGTCCCTAGACTCCTGTTACTGAATGAGGGGAAGGGGGGAGGGGGACGCTTGCCTCCCCTGGAAAATGTAAATATTGTATATTACATATATAAATTACATTTATATACCAAATGGACTATGCATGACCTTTTTTGGTTTTTTTTTCATCAGTTATGGTTCTGCGGGCGCTCCCCTATGCCCCCCTTAGTTACGCGCCTGCTAGACAGTATCAAAAACCGTAACTAAATATGTTAATTTTTGTTGAACAAAAATTGAGATCTGAATATTGTCCAAAAATTTCCATCTTTAAGTTCGTCATTTATACGTCACAATCCACAATGCCACTAGGTATTCTAAAAATTATACTGAACAAAGCCTATAAGAAAGGGTGAATTGCGAGGTAGCTACGAGGACTACACATAAATCTTATAAAACTAGCTTGAGGGAAATTCCCTACATTTTATATATGTTGTAGTTCTTGACTTACTGAACAATAGATACCATGATCACCTCCAAATCTTACAAAATAGAGACAGAAGTGAATTTATAAAATAAAGTTATTCTGAAGAAAAAATCGAGAAAAAAATGTTTCTTGTTACAAAATACAGTTTTCACTGTGAGTAATCTTAATTTTCATAGACTTAAGTCAGTTATACTTTATTTGATATGATTAAAAAAGGCAACATACAGATGTTTCAAGTAAATTGAAGTTTAAAAAATAAAATTTTAAACAAAACAAATTACAAATTCATATATAGTCTTTTTTAAGGTATTAAACCTCAGTTTACCAAATTGCATATAAACCATACGTTTTGTTCTTTAATAAAACAAAATAGTCCATAATAAAAAACAGCAGCTGCACCTTATACAACATTTTTGGGACATCCTGTATAAATATTTAATATATCCTTACAAAATGTACTTTTAGCAACCTAGTTTCTTCCAGTACCTAACAAGGTATCCCAGAATTACATAATAATGGATTTAAAATAACCTCTTCTAGTCAAAAATGGTAAACACAGTTAACTTAACTTACAAAAAATAAGGTTTCTTCATGATATAGGTATAATGTATATGGTGTATAATTTTTTCTCTAAAATTAAGTTTGGTTCACTTTTGTTCCTTTATGTATATATATGTAGTTTTTTTTAATTTTTAACACATCTGATATTTTATACAGATTTTATGTACAGGATGTTTGGTTATATTTTAAACAGTACCCTAGAGACTTTATTATGAGTTATCAAAAAACTTTAAATATAGAAGTGTTTAGATTTGGTCAATTTACAAGAAAAGCAAACAAAAGATAATCGGAAATTTAGCAAATGGGCATTGACTGCATTATTTTAAAAGGCACACCCTGTATAATAGATACACCTCAAATGGTCTCTTCTTGCTGATTATTAATAATGGACTAGGTTTAAGACCTTTATCTCTAAAGATAATCAAAAAATTTAAGAAAAACCCTATCAGAAGAAGCAATGTATTCCAACTGACTCCACTATATTGGGAGCGTTCTCCATCTCTCTCTTACACGTTGCCTCTTATAGCAGGGTTTTTCTCTATTTCTCTATTATCTTTAGAGATAAAGTTTAGACCTAGTATATTTATAATCGGCAAGAATGTTTAATGAATGATGATTTTGTTCAAACCCAAAAACATTTGTATTTAAAGTTTTCTGATAACTCATAGCATAAGGCCTCTAGGGTACGTACCAATACCCATATAATCAGGCACCCTGTACAATTTTACATAGGAATAAACCAATAAATTCCATTAAACATAATGAACTTATTAAGTCATATAATAGTTATTTTTTTAAATAGAATATTTTTATTGTGATGTGAAACTTCAAAAGCGATTCATAGATTTGAACAAAAGATTAATTTAAAAATACACATTAAAAGTTGCAATTAGCAAAACCCAAGGAAAAACAAACACTTCAAACATATTTGTATCACACTGTAAGAAATTAGACAAACATATAAAACATAATGAGGTGTCTAGCACGAAGTTTAATGGATGACATAATAAAAAAATAAGTGCACCATTCATCAGTTGAGTTGCTATTCATTATCTTGCTGCTGTTTTCCGACAGAATATCAGTGCAAAAACAATTAGTCAAATTAAATAAGGTTTCAAGTGTTAAATTCTGTTTGATACTGTAAACTGATAATTTGTTATAATAACGAACTCATAGGTATGTTTTGCAGTAGACTTTGCTAAACATAAGCTTATGAATTATACTAGCCTAATCTGTTTAAGTCTAATATTATAGTAAGTTTCTTTATAAAAAAAAAATCACAATTAATACTTACACAGGTATATATCTTCTACAATCAAAATGGTCGAGTTCAAATTTGAATCAACAAAATAGCTTATCGAGGAATTTGTAATTGTGCTTCGGTGATTGTTCTTCCTTATATTGACTAAGTATGTGAAAGGTAAATGAAAATACTGTAGAAAATACTTGACATCATTTCTTGTATCATTCCCTTCTTTTTAGGGTCATATTCTGCAAAAAAGTAAAAATATTGCTATAATCAATAAATGTGCCATACACCACATACTGTGTAATATAATATAACTAATTATTTCGATACTCTAATAATTATAACATTATATAATTCCAACTATAGTTCTTTTAAAGAAAAACAAAGATTATTTCATTTCGCCCTCAACACTGAAAATATACAATACCAAAGAAAATAATAGCTTACACTAATAATTTTCTTTGATAATACCTGTTAAGGAATACTTTTGTTTACAAGTTATACATAGACCTCGACATAGACAATAAAATATAATTTTAGCAAGTACATTCTATTTGCTTAAAAATATACAAATTCATGCCGACCTGTAACAGTATTATGATAATCTAGATTCAACTGCCCTTATTGCTTCTTTAGTCTTTCCATCAATAGAAAATATTATTCTTAAATTGGTTCTTAGTTACTGGTATTTATGTTCAATTTTGCAATACTTAAATACACCATTATTAAACCACTGTTATGTTTCCGCAAGTGATCCATCAGCTGTTCGACTTGTTTACTGTGTATCTGTGAATTAAAAAAGTTAAGTTAGGTTACGAGAGACCAAAATAAATAAAATACTACCTATTCTTAAAATAGGGAGGGCCATTCCCCAGTAACAACAGGCAATTACAACCTAGAGTAAGATTTTTATTCTTACTCTAAGTTTAAAACGCTTTGTTCTCCCGAGGAACGCATTTCGCCTATATTATTATATTATTTTTCTGTGGAAGGCGCGCCCCGTTTCAAAGGCGGATAAATGTACGATGTTTATGTGGTTGCATAACAGCCGCGGTGCTGGATTAGAATAGATGGAATACATATTAACATAGGTCCCTTTTCTTTTAAAAATAAAATACGTAATATAGAATTTTGTACCATATAGCAAATAATGTAATTAATATTTAAACTGAATATTCACAACTTTGTTAAATATTTCTTCAAAAGACGTACATTTTGAGGATAGCGTTTTAAGTTTTCCCGTACTTCTAACAAAATGATCAAGAAAGAAGAATTCAGTGAATTAAAAATAATGATTCATTAATAACTAAAATATACAGGTTTCGTAATAATATGACATAGATAATATTTTTTAAACAGATTAGCTTACCTTGTTTAATTTGAAGGATTTACGAGTTTCGTATCTTCGCTGCCTATTTGGAGGTTCCATGTTTTCATGATTTTCTTGAATATTTTGGCATCTGTTGATTATTTACGGTATGATGCATATTCTAATATATCATGGCTTAGCTTTCAAGTAATCAAAACTACTTTTTATCTTACGAAATGAAACTCCAAAGCAGTAAATTTAGATATTATCAAAAACTCAAGAACTGACAGATTCGGAAAATGGCGGCTTTAGTAGTAGGTTGGTGTTTAATCAACCAGGATCGGAAAATCCGATTGTCATGCCGAACAGCTCTCCGAACGGAGAAAATTTTCGTTAACTAACGAAATGATAAGTGCAAAATCGCACCCCGGGTCTAGTTGTAATGGTACTTAAAACTCTTAGTTCGCCAGTTATGTTTCGCTTATGTGTGATTTTGTAATTGTGACATTTAGAAACATTATTTGTTAAATTGTTAAAAATATCATCTTAAACCTATAACTGTCAAGTTAGACCTAGTCTAAAGTTAAACCTCTTTAGTGAATATGGGTGATAATGTTTATATACTGGTCAACACTTATATTGCATCAAGTATTAATACCGTTAGTTTTAAAATCCTATATTTTCGTTATTAACGAATCGATTTCAAAAAGTTTTTTTCCGGTTGAGGTCGTTTCCTCCCCTTTAATGCACTTTGTATTAAATTTTGATTTATTGTACGAGGAAAAATAACTGTGCACATTTATCAACCATTTATACTAACAAGAATCAGAGTATTTTGTAGATGTTTTGAATACACTTATATCCAATGTGTATACATCGTATAATAATTGCTCTATGGGACACTCAGGCATACAATACAGGGAGTGTAGAAATTATTTTAAGTTAAAATCAAATTTTAAAAAATCGGTAAATTTCCTTTACCTGGAACTTCCCTCGTTATGATGTTTTCCATTTCTTAAAAATAGTGAAGTGTGACCCAATTTAGTTCAGTACATAGTCACAGTATATATATATATGTTACATATAGTGTCCCTTCATTTTTATTGGACGCCATTTTGTTCTATCATATTGGATTCCTATATGTTTAACATTTCCTTTCTACCTATGCCACCCTTGACTTTTGGGCATAATTTAAAATAAATTCAATAAGTATCCCATTTTCGCGTCGGCGGAGCGCTAAAAATCAACCGAGCAAAATTTCTACGAGGAATATGGAGAGAATAAGATGCAAAATTAATACTGAACTGATAGCTTATTTTCAGTTATTTGCTATTTGCTCTGGGCAGGGCCGCATTACCCATTAGGCCCTAAGACCCGTCGAAAAGGGGACCCACCGCCGCCTCGCTGCAACAAAATTCGTTTATATAATTTTCCCTGTTTCATTTTATCAGTAAGCAGGTAATTTTTTTGGGCGAAAATAATTAATCCGACACCGGCTGCAATGCTTTTAGAGGATAGGGCGGATAGGGGCCCGTAATATCAAGCGGGCCTAGAGCCCTAAAAGTTGTAGATACGGAACTGGCTTTGGGTGGTAATTGTTTGTTTTCTGTGTTGGGTGCTTGACTAAAACAGACGTACAATTGAAGTGATACTGATTTTATATTTTGTTTTGTGAGTATTCGGCCTTGTAGTCGTGATAAAATGAATTACAAGCACTAATCGGGACCAGAAAACGAAGCAAAATTGAAAAAGCAGGTAAAATTAGACATTTTTTTTAAGTTATAGACAAAAGTAACAGCAGTCAGCCGTCTTTTGGTAAGGCGGTGTAATCAGAATTATTATTATTCTTTAGAATATTGTTTTGTATATTTGTTTCCTTTTTTGTTAAGTTTATTTAAAATAGTTTATATGGTTGATATATAACCTTATTTCATTTTTCTGTGATACCTATGCGATTTGCTGGAGCTATTCTAAATGTTAAAACAAGTTTTAAATATGTTTTGCGATTTATGAAATCTCTTAAATTTTTTTATTTATATGTACATATTATAGAAAGGGGAGGAGGACCGGTTTTACGATTTGGCACCAGGACCACACGTTGTCTTGTTACGCCACTGGGTCGGACAATCAGATATTGAATACAGGGTATGCAGGAAATGTTATAAGATTAAATCAAATTTAACTTTTATCTGCATAGTTTGGTTCACTCCGGCAAAGCGCTTACGCAATACTACATAATATATATTAGGTATTCTGTGGAAATTGTAGCCGTTGTCGCACTGGGAAATGACGTTTTCGCCACGGCCCATCCAATAGCAATTCGCAGCAAGCACATGTGATATGCGTTGTGACCTTAAAACAACCAATAAATGACAAGCTTTCTTCTAAATGCCGAGCTGCATAGAATTTTACCGGCAGTGTTTCATCTGAATTGGAGTATGCCGTATTTGCTTGCTACTCGGTTCTAAACATATGTCCCAGAAATACGAGGCGCACTCAATTCGAGGATTGTTGCAAGAAAATCATTTGTATTTAGACTTACACAATGTCACATTTAAATTGTTTAAAGTACTTGCTGCTATGCCGATGACGACTGTAGTAACAGAAACTTTTTCGGTTTATTCCTAATTTTAATGAAAGAGTGATCGACAACTTTCTCGCAAAGAACAATAATCGCACTGATTTGATTTATAAAAAATATAAAAACAAAATATTCGTTTATCACGAATTGTATTATATAGAGTGCGGACTAGAAGAAGGGAAGCAAGGAGATTCATAACCTGTAAAAAGGTGAAAGGAAAATAAAGATAAACCCAGGATAGGGGCGGACTTATGATTCCTACAGCCGCAGAAATTAAAAGACGAATTTAACGGGGTACTACTTTCGCAGGAATGAAGAAGTAGCAAGCAGAAGGTCTAAGAAACCTTGGTGCGTAACTTACTAGAAATTGATAAAGTTGACCAAAATTCAAGAAACGAGAAGACTATAACAATGCTTAGTGACACCAGGAGACGCTCGCATCCTGGTAATGAAGCCCAGAAAAATATACTAGAACAATCCGAACAAATGATAGACCCCACCGACGAGGTTTCACCAGGTGCGGAGCCCGGTACATTGGCTTTAAGAATAAAGACCGGTGTTATCTCCATCCAAATTCCAATCTCCTTTGGCCCTAAATTAGACGATATAACAGAACAAAAAATACTTACCGAAGACTTATACTTGTAGTCTGAGAAAGACCTTTTGGAGGCCAGAAGGGCATCGCGTCTACAGTGAGATATTGTGGATGCGTTGAGAAAACCCTGAGATCCATCTCTTATGGGCAAGCTGGCCTGATAAACGACCTAAAAGGCCTCAACTTGTAAATACAAGTATGTATAATAAAACATTAACACTATTTGATAGGAATGTGTTGTTCCAGAACGACGGGCATCAAGCAAGACCCCGATACGATATACAGTATGAATAAAAATCGAAAACGACGTGTATAAAAGATCGCGAGGGGATCGAATCTCAACGTATCTCAACATGCCGCGTAGTGAAAAATCCAAGGTGTCATGTGTCAGGAAGTTATGTTGTAGAGTCACAAATTTTCAACGAAATTAACTTCCACAGAAAAAGAAATTAAAATAAATACATTAAGTGCAAAAACAACGAAAGTAATCATAAACCCAAGTCCCCTAAGCAACACTCAATGTATTACATGTAAAACATACAACAAACACTGAGTTTTTCATAAAGTAAAGGCAGTTTACATAAAAGTATTTTATCAAAGTCAGTCATAATAATATGCTCCATTAAATCATTCAGTTACTTGAAATAAATAATCCAAAACACTTAAAATTGCACATTCTTCCTTATGACTTACACTATAGGTATAAATCATAAAACAATAACAAAAACAATTTTCCAAATTTTCACGAACTAATCACTTGATTTGCGGCGCATAAAATTGAGTTAAATAAAAGCCCTACAAGGCCCCTAATTCAGGTGACTATATGCCACCGAAAGCTATAAGTCTCATTTGCGTTTTGATAACTGCGAAATAATTTTTTTAAACTATAAAAATTCAATAAGGGATGTGCATTGGAACATCCCAAGAACATTTATGAAATTATATTCAGGAGAAAACCGTTTTAAGTTTTTAAACAACAAAAACAACTTTTTTAATATAAACAATAGCGAACACATTGATGGATTCTTCAGTTCGAAGTTTTTCAGATTTTGATTGGAGATTGGAGAAGCTCTCCTCGTAACCGACGGAAATGAGTCGTGAATTCGATACACAATACACTATTTAAAACTTAATAAAAGTTGAAAATAAATATTACCTGTGATTCCTTTAACAATGAAGGTAGGAATCTGTTATTGCCCATACATAACAGGACAGAACCAAAATTGCTTGAAGTCAAATGGTTCTTCCTTGTAACTAACCAGGTTTCATTTACTGACTGGCCTACTATTTTTCTGCATATTTCAAAAACTCTTTCTTCACATATTTTCAAAGCCTTTTGTGAAAACACAATGCTCTCAAAGTCGACTATTTTTTTTCCACAACTGGTTTCTCTTTGAGAATCTATATGAATCCTACATCATTTTGAAACTGGCCGAAGTGGTCTTTAAATTTTTTGACTGTGACATCGCTTATGTTACCTTTAACTGGATTTTACTGTTTTCTGCAAAACAATTCATCTATTGTTTTTACCCTATTTCCTGGGTCGGTTTTGTTATTGTTTCAAGCACAGGTTACCTCGGTTATGGATATAATAATGTTACAGAAATATTAGTAATGATGATACGACACCACAACTGACCTCTAGGGCATGTACACGTAGATTCATCAACGTCATGGTTCTTATCCAGTTTGGTCTGCAAATAACAAATTCGAAAATTTGATTGCCAAGAAAACATATTATTGACAAATATATAAATATATTAAAAATAAGTAAGAATGATTCAAAATTAAATACCTATTTTTAACGATATTGATGTGCCTAAAATGTACAAAGAATGCTTACCTCAACCTTGTAAATACAATTTCTCATGGCTGAATGAATAGGTAAGTATATCCTTTGTTTACAGAAAGAAGGTCCAGATCAGAAAATATATCTTTCACATAGTTTGATTCTACTGCGTTTTCTCAATTATTGTGGAAAATCTCATAAAAAAATAAAAAAGAAATCATAACCTTTCTTTACAAAATACATATATTTTATGGCTATTTAAGCAAAAAATCAGGGTTTAATTATAGAAACCAACAATATAAACTTGTAGTTATTTTTAAACATACTTACATTTTTATGAAAAAAAAATTAGAAACCAGCAAAAATAAACGTCTAACGTAACCTTATTCCTAAGTTACTTTAACAATTTAAAATTACAAACACACAATCTATGTGTTATACATAAACCAAACGCGAAAGCTTCTTATAACTAAAACTTGACAACACAGCAGCCTTGTTTGATATTTGCAGCCAGTAGCGTAGGTTTTTTTATTAATTTTCTTTTTCGGTATTTGAAATTTGGGGCCATTGCCTGTTTTTGTGCGTCCACAGCCAACTGCTCGAATTTTCGGTATTTCGACTTTTCGGGCCAATAGCAGTTTTTAACCGCTGAGGTAAATCGAAGTTTCGGGCCAGTGACTGACATCTGCTTGAATTTTCGAGATTTTGCCGGTCCGGGCCAATGCAGTTTCGGTACAATAACTGTTCGGGCCAGTGAAGTTTCGGGGTAAATACGCACTACCCAAACGTCTACCTATATTTATTATATATATCTTAAAATTTTATGTTTTTACATTCATTTATTCACCTAATCGGCAAAAAATAAACTGTACGTCTCGAATAAATATTTTACTTGCCCGTTGGCGGCATGTCTTTTTAAAACTTTCAATCTAACTTTATTATAAGAACTATGACAGTGGCGCAAACCGCTTCGACTTTGCTGGAGGTGGTATGTTTAGTTAACGATTTTCCTACTACGCTGCCATCACAACGCGTTCGCGATGACGTCGACCGCATGGAAGATTAATGTTAACCAGCGCCATACAATGCTCTCGGTGAATTGCTAACGCAGTACACTACACCCACGTGTCGTTCAGTTTGGGTTGGTTGTTTACTTTTATTTTCACGGATTTCGCCGCAAACGGTTAGTTCCTTTGCAGTTTACTTGAATGTTTTGTGTTATATTTATTTATGGTGTTGTTACAACTTTATTTGGGGTCGGGTTTATTAATTTACATTATTGATGAATCAGAGTTTTAATCGTCATCCTGGTTTTCGGCGTATAAATGGTTATGTAGTAATCAAATATTACAAAAATTGTTTTGCTGACCTTGTTTACTAGTTTCCAATAAATATTCAGTGTGGAATAAGGAAGGATTTGTAGGTATGCTAAATATATGAAGGTCTTTACTTAAACATGAAAACTCGGCGGAGCATTTAAAATGGGAATGCTAAAAACATTTGTACAAAATCAAAGCACCATAGCTGTCACTTTAAAAGAAAATGCTAAACTATATAAAATACAGTCGATACAGCGAGTCAATAAATAGGGGGAATTTTAAAAAGCTTTTAGGTTTATTAATATCGAGAAGTTCCCAAGAACTAAAAGATCATCACAAAAATATTAAAAATGTTTTTACTGGTGACTCGGAAACTATTCAAAACGAAATAATTAATTATTAATTAAATTTAATTGAATGCATTTCTGATTATTTAAATGAATACACAGTTTTTTTCTGTGCAAGTGGATGACACCACTGATATTACGCAAACCTCTCAGTGCTCCATAATTTTAAGATACGATTTACGTGTAATTTTCAGGAAAGACCGTTTTTAAAAAACATTTATTACTATTTAAAATGAATTTATTCGATCAATTCCAAAATTACAATTTTCTTAAGTTCTACGAATATACGTTAACACGACGAAGTTACATCTTAGACTGACGACTAATTAGAAATGGCGGTATTTATATGTGCATTCTAATCTAAACATACGACGTCATTAATTACTAGAAAGTGTGTATAGTTTCTAAATAATGGATATATAATTCCTCCCTCCTCAAGTTTCAGAAAACAAGGGTTCATCACTTTTTTCTGAATCTTTTACAATATGGAGTTCAATATCTTTAGTAACAATTTTCTTTGGATTATGCTTATAATATAAAAATAATAAAGTGAACAATATTATTATTATAATTAAGATTATTGTTATAAATGTCCAAACATGATTCGGTTGAGATATTATATTTAAGTTTTCCAATTTATGATTTTTTATTTGGTCAACTAAGTGTTGAGCTTGCTTTATAGCCAGGTGATCTACTTCTTTTAAAATAAGTGTTTTCTTAGAAGTAGAATTTAGGTTAAACTTGAGTACAGGTAATTTTAACTGAAAATCAACAATTTCATTTACATCTCTTTTAAATGAGAAATTATTAATTTCTATTTTACATTCATCGAGAGATATCAAAGAAGGGGAGTTTATCAACTCTTGTTTGGTTGAAAACTGACACTGACTTTTCAATAAAATAGGTTTTTCAGGAATAACCAGTACAGTATTGTCTTGTATTTTCCTAATAGTACTAGAGGTGTATGTAATTTCTAGAGTGGGGCACTCACTTCTGGCTTTTGTTAGAGTGTTGTACAGGCAAGGTTCATCTTTGGTCAAATCGTCTAGTTTGCAAAGATGACTGTTCTCGATCCGTGGACACTCGTATGGGCTATTGTAGAAGTCTTCTCTTGTAAGTAATATATAAGGGTGTTGGATACTAATAGTATGGTTAAGGTAGGAATAGGATATATTTTATACAATATATAAAGGGTTGGATATACCATTGGTGTATGTATTGAAAATATTATTAAGTCATTTTGTATTAACACTTGGGTTGACATTATCTCATAGTAATTAACTAAGTTATTAAATTTTATAATTCTTTCGTTAGGAATGTGTTCAATGATTTCTTTTAAATCGGACGGCTTTAATATGGAATGATGCATAACACCAACTTTCGCGAAACTAATTGCGATTTCTAAATTCTGTAAAAGCTCATTAACTCTTTGTATTTGCAAATTAGTGTTGTCGATTATCACAGATATATAGAAAGTGTTTGCGAAGCCTGCTTCCTGGCTTTCTAACGAGTCTAAACGATTTTTAATTTGTTTTTGGTTATTTTCTAACGTCTCGATTTGAGTTGTGAAAGTATTCGTAATAGCTTTTAGTGCGTCTTTATTTTGTTTTAAATCGTCGCTAAGGGTTTTTTGATTGTTATTAAGAATGTGTATGTAATTATCGTATTTTAATTCGTCATCGGCATCTAAAGTTCCAAATAACCATTTTTGTGCATTCCCTACAATATTAATAAGACCACGTTTTTATCTCTTTTCTTTAAATAAAGAGATGGTTCGATTTAATTGGTCATACAAATATAAGCTTTGATTTACTTTACTTTGAATCATGAATGATAACGCGTCATGTTTAAGGTCTTGTGAAATGGCCTTTTGAATTTGTATTAAGGCTTCTTCTATGCTTTGTAAACATGATCTAATTATTGAAATGTTTACATGATAAAAGGCAGTATGTTGGTCATTAATTAAATAACTATTTCCTAAAGAAATGGGTAATAAAGGGTTCCGAAGTTCCTCTATTTCATAACTAATGCTTTTCATTGTGGCTAGGGCAAACAGCAGAATCCATATCTTGAGCATCGTCTGAAACAATGAAATCATTTTTTTTTTATTTTCTTTGTTTCTTAAGACGTCTCTTATGAATAGGAGTTTTATTGTCAAAAATGTTCTCTTTTTGTGATGAGTTACGAGGGTTTTTAAGTTTTCTATACAGGGGCATTCGTTTTTGTCTACTGGGTGTTTTTACGTACACAGGTTTAGACGTGTTGATTTCTGGAGGGTCATCTAAATTTTCATTTCGTTTTTCTAAAGTTTTCTTTTGAGAATCTTTTAATTTGTCGTAAATTTGTTTATTGATAAAGTCTATGTTTTCGCGGTGTTCAGTCATGAATTGTGTTTGTAATTCTTCTTCTGAAAGTTCGAGGGGATTTTTACACTAATTTTCCCTTAATTATTTGAAAGGGCGTATATTTCGTTGTTGAATGTACCGAGTTGTTATATGAGAGGATTGCCAGTGACATTAATTTTTCTACAGGTTCTTTGGGATTTTTCTCGAGTATAGAAAGTAGCGTTTCTCTGATTGTCGAGTGAAAACGTTCTATCGGACTATTGGAATTTGGATTGTGGGGAGTAATAAAATGCAATTGGATATGATGCAATTTACAAAGGTCTTGTATCAATGCATTTTTAAAAGATGAGTGATTGTCTGTTGTTATTTTTCCTGGGATACCGTAGTGTTTAATATAGTCAATTAGTCTACCGGCTATCTCGGGGCTTGTTTCTGAAGAGATGTGATAAGCTTGTGCTAATTTCGAAAAGCTGTCAATTATTGTTAAAAATTTAAGTTTGTCAAATTGGTAAACGTCAATATACAAGTGGTCAAAAGGTTCGTTACCGATCGGGGTTGGTTTTAATTTAATTTTATGTGGCTGTCTTTCATATTTGGATTTTTGACAAATCTCACATGTGTTAACGTATTGTTGTACGTCCTTTTCCATATTCGGCCAATAACAAGTTCTTTTTAGTAACGTAATGTTTTCAGTAATTCCTCGGTGAGATGTTTTTGTTTCATGATATATTTGTATCTTGTGAGTTTGTTCGTCTTTGTCGGCGATGTCTTCGACAAGATTGTTGCTTATTTTTAGCTGGAACGAATTAGCATTAAAGAATTTCCGAAATGTTCTTAGTATAATGGGTTCCAGAGTTTTATCTTTGAAATGCATACAGTAGTTACCTGGAGGCATATTTTGTTTAATTAATTTCAAAATTATATTTTCACAAGGATCATTTTGCAGAAAAAATATTATTCTTTTCTTTCCTTCAAATGGGTACTGTGTTTCTTCTAGAAGAAGACGGTCCTACGAAGCAAC
>JAUTXW010000131.1:5000-166390 GCA_030620095.1 Kuschelorhynchus macadamiae | reverse complement strand
ATCACTAACAATCTGAGGTAAAGAGGGCCTTTATTTTAAATACAACCAAAAAATGCCAATAGTATTCAAAATAGCCTTGAAAAAAAAACAAATGATTTTAAGTTTATTTTTCGATTCATGTTTTGATTTTCTGAAACATTTATCTTAAAAAAATTGAAAATGGATCATATGCAGCTATTTCCTTGTTATATCTGTATGATGGTATATAATGAGAATACATGAATCGATTATAGCAGCATATTAATCATGAGTATGTACCTACAATTCAACACCTATCTATGAACTATTTAAGAAATTTGCCTTTTGGAACCTACCTAATTAAATTAATATTTAGAGATGATCACGAGTCATTTGAAATTCATCTTAGATTGAATGGATTTATTAGATTTAACATATATTCAATTCCAAAGGAGTGAAAAATACCAACTATTTATTCAATACACTATGCAAGAAAATCTGTCTAATGAGAATAATGAAGTAGACGAATTGGTAATAGGATACTACTGAAGTTACAAGTCAGAGTTAAGAACACTAGGAACATGTGCTCATATTTTTAACATGTTGTGGTATTTGGGATTTGCCCGCCATAATCAAAATGGGAAATATCCATCGACTTTTGTATTACAACATATTAAAGATGCCACCAATCGTCCAGTGTAAGATTCAATACCTCATTAGCTGTAAGTGTTCAGATTTTATTTTGATAATAATACTAAAGAGTGTTTAATTTTTTGGTTCACTTCCACCACCCTGGAAATATTGGTTTTTACGTTATTAGTTTTTTGGCATATTTGTCATATTTGCATTTGTTGTTCTTATTTTTTTTTCTGTAATTCTCTTCGTTAAAAACCTATGAGAAAAGTCCCATGATGGCTATTTTTGTAACTAAAAAATAATAACCTACATTCATCTTCTGTCAAACAAGTTATCACCCAGTGAAATACAACAAGGAAACAAAAGGTGATAACAAAACAAATTTAATCCAGCTTTTGTGGACTACTTGGCAAATACAGCTTTACTAAATATAATCCTGTATATATAAAACATGATTCACAAAGGACTTGTGCTAAAAGATAAACGCTAAAATTATACAATAATTCTTGTTTAATTAATTTGGATAGGAAATAAAAAAGTAATGGGTTTGAGAAAAAAGTGTCATTGTTTATTGGACACCTACACTAAATATGGCTCTGAGAGTTTAATCATGTATCTTAGAAGATTGGCCCCCCATGAGAACATTTGATCAGAAAGTCAATATCTACAACATATGTAAATTTCAGGCAAATCCCACTGTGGGCCTCTTCCCTATGCTTTTCTGCGGGGTCCTTTATGCATACCTGATGCAGGCCTCCCCGAAAAATATCAGAGTTGTACCTACACATACAAAAGGTTCAACTGACCAACCCAAAAATTACAGAGCAATATTAATAGACCCAGTTTTCTCAAAGATGTTTGAGAAAGCCCTTCTTTGCATGTATTTTTTAAATATCTTCCTGCAGGTCTGCAAAGTTTGTTATGTATTGATCATGGGTCCCCTGTTTGGCCCTCTGTACCACACTATTGTACTTTTTTTTTGTACTCTATACCATTTGTTTTCTGAACAGGTGAGGGAACCTTTTATTAAATTGAATAAGTCCATTCAGCTTATCTTGGATATCTGTTAGATCATTATTGAAGCCGTTTAGTATTCAGTATGTACCGTACCAGTTTGGATCTTAATGGAAGACATTTCTACATAGCATAGAAAACATGGTAGACATAGCACGCTATGTGGCTCTATTTGACAGGGCCAGGTGTAGAGACTCCATTTGCATTATAGTTTAGAAATGTTATGTATATATTTATTTGAGTTAAACCAGCTTCGAAGTTTTTCTATAATTTTCCGCATCACATTGACAACAAAGTTCACAGACTTGATTTTCATTAAAAGCATTGTAATTATGTGACAAACAATTTTGTAGTGTGTTAAAAAAAACTTAGTTGAGGGGCTTATTATCCAATAGTGGATTTTCATTTTATATGAAAAGAGGACGCTTCGCGGCCGTTTTGTTACTACGACTCAAAACATGTTTTTAGACCTTTCGGCGGGCACATTTCGGATACTATTAAAGATAGGGTGCTGTATTTCACAAGCATTTTTAGAAGAGACATCGATCTACGGGATTTGTCTGGGAATTTTTCTATACCAGTTTTGGTACCGAAGTACTACAAAGTAGCCCAAAAAAGTCAACTTCGATGTTGCAGTCGCAATATATTTTTTTTGTCAAAACTTTCTGGAATGGTGGACCCGTTTGTCGATTTAACGATTTTTTTTTTTCGTACAAAAAAGAGTGTTTTGGGGCGCTTATATCTGAAAGTGGGTGCGTCCTAACGAAATTTTTCCAAGACACATTTTTCATAGAAAATTTTGAGAACACTTATTCTTTTTTTATAAAAGTAGGAATCTAGTAAGAAAACGGATTACGACGACAAAAAGTGCTCAACAAAGCTACTCAAATTAGAGTATTTAAGACGGGTTCTGGGTATATATACAGGGGTGCAATTATGATGTGAATTTCCCAAAAATGGCTACATTTTTCACATTTTCCTTTATTACTAGGAAATTATATATCTGAGTGCGTAGGGTATTTTTTTACGAAACTAGATACTTTTGGGTAGATCGTGACCAAATTTCGAGTTTCTAATTTTGATGGTTATATTACTGGGATTTTTCAAATTTGCCACTTTAAAGTCCAACTTTAACCTCACTTACACAGGGTTATTGCGAATAGTAATTGAAATCATATTCAGAACCACGGATGGAGCGCATTTACAAAAAATACCGATCGATATACAACGAAAAATGCTAGGTAGATTTGGCCAAGCTAGTTGCTCCAAAAATTTATACTGAAACCCATTAACACAATGCATAGTTCCTTGGGGTTTTTAATCTTTTTGTTTTCAATTGTGCATGTATTATGAGGAGTACATATAATTAGTTTTTCAGAGTATTTTCTTATGATGTCTGGTCAGATGTGTAAAAGTACACAATTCATCAACTAAATAACATAGCATCAAAATATAATGCAAGAACAGACATAGAATTTGAGGGTACATTCTATAGCAAATTTATAAACTTTTCTCACATTCTCTTAAATACAGAATTAAATAACATTTTTTTTTTACTTTGACACTATAGAACCAGGAACATAAGCTTCCCTTAACATTAAAATCATTTTTTGAGGAATCTAATTTAAATATTACGTAAGTACAAAAATTTTCAAAAGTTTAGAGCTTCTTGACACCACAAGTTTATGTAATGACTGTTTTGATGAAGTAAAAATCTGAGATTTTTGCAAATCTTTGCTATCCTTATCTACTTATCCGATTGACATCAAATCATGGGTCATATGGGGATGGAATAGTATAATATTTTGGAAAAAATCCAAATGTGAGCCAACATGGTTAAATAATGGGCCTTAGAGGATTCAGACATCCTGACACAATACAAGGATACTGTTTAAGCCCTTTCTTAAGTAATAATAACAAGTAATAAATTAGTTAGATTATACTAAATTAGGTACTAAAAAATAACTATGTTAAAAATTTGGATGTGAAGAGCACATGTATATATAAAACAACTTAGATTAAATAAACAAGTAGATAAAATTATAAAAAAATTTTGGTTTATAATAGGAATGACATTGCACAGTAGGACCCGGAGCTACTACAGAAGTAGCAGCCGTTTCTTAACTATTTTTTTTATAACTAACCTCAGAGAGTGAAAAGTCGGAAGGTTGCATAGAGTTTACAGTGGTAGCTGTGTTATACGAAAATGATCTTTTAAAAATTTCTTTTCGATGCTGCGGCACTGTATGGCCATGCCATCTGCGCAAATTTATGTTATAAGCATTTGTTCTGAATGATATTTTGTTACATAAGTATTGAGGTAGTTTATACTTGATTAATTTGAAATAAAAACATGACATATGCAACCTAAATTTATTAAACATATTTAACCACTTGGATTCAGCGAGATAAGGTGTTATATGGGTTTGCCTTTTAACTCTGTGTAGCAACCTCAAGCAAGAGTTCTGAACTTTTTGTATGCGGTATCTATAAGCAGCATCAAGGCAGGGATAATAAACACCAATACAGTGATTAAAGTAGGAGAGTACTAGAGCATCACATAGGAGTTTGCGAGTCTCCCGGAAAAATAATACCTTTGAGAATATATAAGCTTAAGATTGCCATACGCAATTCTCAGCTTGGATACTACATGTCCTCTAAAGTGAATATTAGAATCCAGCATTAGACCTAGTATTTTACAGGTGTTGGCAAACGGTAAAACTACATTCTCAAGATTTCTATGATGTTCTTAACGAGATCGATTTTCCGCTGATTGCCAAAAACGACTGCTGTTGATTTATTGGGGTTAAGTTTAAGCAAGTGATCTGACGCTAAAGCATGAAATATAGACAAGTCTGCGTTAATTACTGCTTGTGCTTCCGATTGTGATTTTATTTTCTGTAAATAACACATATAATTGTGTATCATCTGCATAAAAATGAGCTGTACAGTAATGAAGGGTCTTATAAAAATTTAAGGTGTATATTGTATACAAAAGAGGGCCTAAGATGCTGCCCTGTGGAACACCGACAGGGACATCTAAACTATTCGAGTAATGTCTGTCATAAACAACTTGCTGAGTTCTACCAGAGAGAAATGATTGCAGAAATGGACTTGCATTATTGCTGAAGCCTATAAAGTGGAAAATCGAGTAAAGAACATCATGTTTGAGCATATCAAATGCTTTGCTGAAATCAAGTGAAATTAGAATATTAATTTTATTCTCATTTAATCCTCTAAGTAAGTCATCGGTTATATCTGCCAAGGCACTCTTACAGCTATGATTCGGTCTAAAGCCTGATTATTTGTTAGGTAATTTATTATGATTGTTTAAAAATGCACGAATTTGTTTTTCCATTATTTTTTCAAGGACCTTAGATAGAGCGGGCAAAATACTAATGCAACACAGGTGGCTATAGTTTGTTGGATTATTTATCTTAGGCAAACTCAGCCATTTTCCATTTAGAAGGAAAATATGATGTTAATATGCACTGGTTTATAATGTGAGTGATAAATGGGCAGTAAATACGAATCATAGTTATGTTTATTTTGTCTGCCCCAATAGCTTTCGATTTTATATTATTTATTATTTCCAATATTTTAATCTCGTTAGATAATATAAAATCAAAGAGTTCAACATTATTATCTAATCCAGTGGTCCCCAACCTTTTCAAGGTGTTGAGCTACTTTCATAATTTAGAAATAAACCGTGAGCTACCTACTTGTAACCAGCGTTTCAGCCAGCGTATGTTTTTATGTAATTAATAAATATGCAAATAATACTAATACATACTTAAAAAATAAACAAAATTTTCATATAGCCATAATGGCATGTCACAAACGACTTAATAAAAGTAAACAAAACATTAGAACAAAAATATAAAAAATGTGTGCATTCAATGAGAAGTTTAATACTTGCACTCATGGATAATTTTTTTGATATTTGCAGTGTAACTTGATACAGCCATTCGAACACAATTAACCAGATGTTCATCTGTAAGGCGAGTGCGGTATTTATTCTTAATAAACTTCATATTGGAAAAAGAAGATTTGCACAAATAGGTGAAAGTAAACAACTCTTTCACTTTTGGAACTGAATATTTGTCTTCATTTACTATAGGCCAGATACATATTGTACTTGAAACTAACGATATCAATACTAAATCACTTTGAAATACAACCACTTCCATTTCAGTTGCAGAGATGTCTTCGCCAAAGTTCTGCATAACACAAGTTGCAAGTTTTTTTATGAATGCATTTATATCGGAAATCATCTCCGCCAGTTCTTTATCTCTTCCTTGAACTTGCAAATTGAGTTCATTAATCTTGTCTGTCCACAAGAAACCCAAAATCTCTACGCCAGATTGAATTTTCCAATTCCTGAATCGGTTCGCCGCGTTGTTTGAAAAATTGAACTATGACAGATGAACTATGGCTTCATTAAAACATTTTACCACTCATCCTCTACTTAACTATAGCACTTCAAAGTGAAGAAGTAGATACCCGTACTGACAATCAATTTCATCGGCTAAGATTTTGAATAATCTTCTTTGTAATTCAACAACTCTAAGCTTGTTTACAATTTTCACTACCAATTTCATGACGTTGTTTAGTTTTAAAAGCATTTCCTACATAATGCTTGCTGATGAATAATAACACATAAATTGTGGAAAGTGTTCATCTTTACGACAAAATGCTACCAGACCCTTATCACAACCCACCATAGCTGGAACCCCATCAGTCGTCAAGCCTACCAATTTTGTAATTGGAATTTTCTCAAAAGAAATAAAATTGTTTAAATGAGAAAACAATTTCTGCCCAGTGGTATATCCTTTTAGTGGAATAAACTTCAAAAGATCTTCTTTAATCATAAAATCACTAAAAACCATCCTCACGAATACGGCCATCTAAAAGAGAAATAAACACAGTTATCTAAGTCAGTTTTTAACTGTGAAAAATATATCCTGGCTCATTACTTCCACTTGTCTCATCACTGTATTAGCAGAAAGTTGCATAGATTTTATTGCTGAAACCATCTCGTCTTTATTTTTAAAGTCGGAAAATAAGGAATCTGCAGCTTCTAAAAACGCCTGCTTTATCAATTGACTGTTGTCCAATTAACTGGTTCTTTAATTGTTTCAATTTTTCTTTTCTGCTGGCAGCATGTAACGGGAAATATTTTTCAAAATTCAGATGTACACTTTTATGATGCCTCTCAATATTTCCCGAAACACAGTCATTACATAACAAACATACATTTTTACCTTTAATTTCTGTAAAAAAATACTGTTCTTCCCATTCTGAATGAATATTGTATGTCTTTACTTTCTTACTACTGCGTTCCATTATCTTTTTTATTGCTCACTCTCTGTACTACGCGTTGTATGCCCGACATGCGCATTTATCGCGTTCAAAGCAACTTAGATCACACAGTGTCGCCACTGCTTGCTTTCATATTGTGATTTGTGAGCTACCAGAAATGTCTGTCGAGCTACCGGTAACTCGCGATCGACGGGTTGGCGACCACTGATCTAATCTGTAGTACTGCAGAATTTCTTGTTTCGAGACTTGTTATTGGCTACAGAATTAATAATAAAATGATTAATGCTATCCGGATTACTTAGGCTAGACGGCAAATCAAAATTAGTTTACTTTATTAAATTTAATCTTTTTAGTTCTTGCCACTGCCTCTTTTGATCAGAATTTTTTAATTTTGTGCGCAAATATATATGGGAAATTTTTTTACAAGTAGCTTTCTGTTTGGAAGAGTAAAATATGCAAAGTACAACGAAACTGTTACAAATATCATGTAGTGAATATATTTTGCTATATTTTATTAGATTTGTATAAAGTATATACTATGTGGACAATTTATCTTTTTACTTCCCACTTCCCTAAGAAACTTCTTACTGAATTGACTTCAAAATTTGTGCAAAATTAAAGTGTGATATAGTGGTCAAATTTTTGTGTAAATCCATTGTAGCGGAACAGAATGGTAGCTTAATGATATGTTAAAAAAATTCAGTACCAAAAATTATTTATCACAGTGACTTGAAATTATGCATGAAAATCAAGTGTTAAACAAGGATAGACTAGTAAATTTTTAGTGAGAATTCTATATGGCAAAACAAAATGGCGGCTTAATAAAATGTTTAATAAAGGACATAAGTTATTTTATCTAGACTGCTAAATAAAAATAAATAATAATAATAAATAAATAAAATAAAAACTAAGACAAACTGAAATAAATTACAGTTTATAGAATTTGTATAAGACCATTACCAAATAAATATATGCAAATATAGACGGTTTACTGTAAGTAGTGGAATCTGTATGAAGGATAGAGTGGGTGAAGCTGAATTTACTAATTTTTTTAGTTTAATACAACTGCATTTCATATAGTCCTGAGAAATTTGAGGAAACGGTTACGAGTATCATCTAAGTATATTCTTTTTTATTACAAGTATGATTTACTTTTCTTTGGTAATTTAAATTCTAGTTTTTCTCATGTTCTTGAGAGAAGTAAAGCTTTAAAAATGAAAAATAATATTTCTTTCAGTAATGTTAAACATCTCATAATCACTTTGTACTTTTCTAATGAATTTTTTGACTTTATTAGCTGTGGTGTTTAATTTTTGAGGACAACCCGATTGATATTTAAGGAAATTTTTAATAGAAAACTGTTCGGAATAATACTCTATTATATCGTAACTTTTTGACAACTGTGAAATTTATGTTTTTGTGATTATTTTTTCCATTTCATTCATTTTTTAATAAACTATTGTGTTATTTTTCTAATGGAATGTAAATATTATTGTGTCAGTGTAATGTTGTTGAAAGTATCAATCCCCAAGAATGTTTTTCCATTACCATACAAGACAGAGAGAATAATGTTCAACTTCTAAAAAAGCCAACCATTACTTTATTTTGTTCCTTAATGTTTGATTTATATGTTTTTAAGACAAATAAAGATTCTTCACTTATTTACTATTGTGAGTTATTACTTGCAATAAATATTGTATATTCTTATGTGTTTTATTTCTGTTTTGCATATTTGTTTTTAATTTTGAGTTCTGAAAATATTTCATTTTTTTTGCAAAAATAGCCACCACTGTAAGATGACTATTAAATTTTTTTATTTAAGTACACAACTTATTGATATTAAGGATTCATGTTGCACATTTATGTTTAAAATGTTAAAATAAATAAATTGAATCATACAATATAACTACAAAGAACTTTATTTCTCAATATTTACATTTTAATAGTATTATTTATATAGGGTCGCACAAAGAATTCAACTTGTGACTTTTAAATAGTATTAAGGATATATAAAAATAATAGGTATATAGAATGAAATAATTAAAGAAAATTTTTAATTTTAACATAATTTCAATTTGATACAGTAAAATAGAATTTCCACAGAAACCTGTATTATTTTTAGTAAATTTTGTAATAACAATGGCATAATTTTGTATGCTTTGCCTCCAAATGTATCGCATCTACTACAATCTTCTGATATGGTTTTTAAACCATTAAAAGACTATTGGCGGAAAGAGGTAAGAAAATGACATGCAGAAAATTAAAACCGTGTAGTTACAAAAGAAATATCAGAAGCGGATATCATAAGTACTGACAAAGTTATTTTAAAGATTCAACCAAAGCTGTCTGAACTTGGAATCTCTACAGATACGATTCTAACCCTTATAAAATCATTGAATAAAGGTAGTGATGATGGCGACTCATTTTTTACCGATAATATTATAACAGATAGCAGTGAAGTTCTTGGAGAAGCACCAGATCAAAGCCCTAAAGTTGTAATATTACAAGACAGACTTCTTAATCTGCCTCATACAGATCAAAATATGATAGATTAATATATAGATAGATAGATTTATTGGTAAAATTATACAGGTGTGTAGTCGTGAGGTTAGTATTAGGTTTAATGAATAAACTATTGTTACAATGTTATGAGATGCAAAACTACTCAAATATTAAAATTTACTTAACTTAAAAAAACAATACAATAAAAAAAACAGGGAACAGTAATATAAAAATATACATCACACAACACATTAAAATTCATAACTCAATATTGCTAAAATTATGGTTGAGGTACTCCTGAATTGAATGAAAGGATTTAGGTATTAAGTACTTTTTAATTTTTATTTTAAACTGACGCTCATTAATTTCCCTAATCCATACTGGTAATACACTAAAAACTTAATGCAGTAAAAATCCTCCAGTGCCTCTTCTGGATCTCGAGAGTCTATGAAAAGCAGGAAGAATATCAGCACATGAATGAATATCATGGTAGGAAGTGAAGAGTGACATGTTATCCTTGATGTACGGGGTGGCCAACTAAGAATGGACGCCGGCCATAACTCGCTAACCGTTAATCATATAACTTGGGGGAAAAAAATTATTAGCTAAATCGACTAAGAGAAATCGCTGGAAAATATTTTGAAGTTCCGCATATGGCCGCTAGGGCGCAACTGTTATGGTCAATCAGAAAAAGGGCTGTTTCTTAAAAAATATTCATGTAAAGGTATATTATAAATACTGCCATCGTAAAGAGTAGAAAAATTGTGATTTTTTTGTTAAGGATATTTTGCTCTATCTCGTAAAATGTAGTGGTGGGGGGAAGGTCAAACATGTTTGTATTTAAATGTCAATAACTCCGTTATAAGTCAACGGAATTGAACAAACTAGGTCTCGTTTAAAAGAGCCCATCTTAACTAATAATCTGATGTAAAAAAAAATCCGATTTGATTTCGCCGTGGTAACTAGAGGGCGCTGATTGACATCACAACAATTATTACGCATTATTTTGAAAATTTTAAATAGCACGCTATATCTCTTTTAACACAATTTAATAGAGGAGGAAATTCTCAATAAGTCAGTGCAAATTTCAGCTTCCTAACTTTTTTCAAACCGGAAATATAAATAAAACAAATATTAGGCGCTGGGTACGCAACATCTCCCTAATCTGTATGGACATAGCCTACATCACAATAATTCAGTAATAATACCACAGATAATATTCAACGCAAATCGCTAAAAATTATACTAATGTTCTGAAATAACCACTAGGTGGCGCAGTAGACGTTAATAAGCATAGTTTTACTCGCAATTTTACTTCTTCTCTATATTTTTTTGTAGTTTACTCTATTTTCAGTAAGTTAGATATTATAAGGTAATAAATAAGAAAAAAATCCTAATATATTCGACCGTTGCAAATCTCCGTCTTTCTTAAAATCGACAATTTATGCACAAGAATAACAATAAACTAAAAACATAGATAAATAATAATTCCTTAGCAATTTTCTGCTACATCAAGCAAAAAAAATAGTAGGCTGCGAAAACAAAATTGAAAGTAATACGTCAGAAAATAAACAATAGTTTCTTGTCAGTGCCTTTTAGTTGCTATTTATGGTTCTTGAATTTCCTAATAGTATTGCTATCATTTCGCGTTTTTGTCCGAGATTTTCGTGTTTTTTGAGTTTTTCTAGTTGCTGTTGTTCATGTTATTGTTGTAGTTTGTATTTTTCTTGTTCAAGATTTGTTATTGTTCGTGTTGCGTTGTGTTAAGAACAAAATGATTTATACAAATCAAGAACTATTCGACATGATAGGTGTTTATTTTGAATGTTTGAGAAATGCTACGGTTGCTGCAAGAGTATATGCGCAGGAATATCCGCAGAGACGCCACCCAAGTAAAAAGGTTTTTCTTCGAGTGATCCAACGTTTGCGAACCACTAGAAACGTGCATATTCCCGTATACCGCAGACAACGCAGAGGACGCACCGAAGAGAATGTAATTAATGTGCTAGCGTATATCGACTTTAATCCTCAACTAAGTACTCGAATTATTGCGCTAGACCTAGGAGTAACGCGAACCACTGTTCAAAATATACTCAAAGAGCACGGGTAAGCAACGACATTGCAAATATAAACTGGACATATTTTTTAACAAAAGTCACGTGATTCTGATGTCACATAGGTCTTTAAGCCTAGAAAACCAAAAATTTCCTGGAACATCAATTAAATATCTTCATCTTGTTTTAGGTTACAACCATATCACTTAGTGCTGCATCAGGAATTGACTGCTGCAGATTTTGATCACAGACTAAACCATTGTCACTGGCTTTTGGGTGTAATGAGGGAAGATCGGCAATTTCTGAGGCGAATATTGTGGACCGATGAGGCTACCTTCCAGAGCGATGGACGTGTCAATCTTCACAATACACATTATTGGTCCAGAACAAATCCACATTGGATGCGCGAAGTCCAGCACCAGTCGTTGGTCTGTAAATTGTTGGGCAGGGGATTTTAGGCGGACAATACGGACCATTTTTTTTCGATAATCCATTGAATGGTGAGAGATATCTAAGATTTTTAAGGGAGGAATTGCCGATTTTGTCGGAGGACGTACCTCTGAACGTCCGACAACGATTGGTATACCAGCACGATGGTTGTCCAGCGCACTTCGCCGTCAACGTTCGGGAATTTTTAGATGCCCACTATCCTGGCCGATGGATAGGGCGAGGCGGCACCCTTCCATGGCCAGCTAGGTCACCTGACCTAACGTGTTTAGATTTTTATTTTTGGGGTCGAGTGAAAGATTTAGTTTTTGCCACCAGACCCACTACACGGGAAAATATGATTCAGCGAATAAGAGACTGTATAAATACTATTTCAGTTGCTGAACTGAGGCTGCATTTTTATCCACGCGAGATAGGATGTATAAGGGTATCGAAAACGATGGCCGACAAATTGAACATTTAGGGCGGCATTAATTGAATTATATTTTTATTATCGTTTCTTTCACACGTTCCATTTAAATGGCTTTCATTTCCCATTATAATGAAAATTTAATATTGCACTTTATTGACTCCTACTGCGCCACCTGGTGGTTATTTCAGAACATTAGTATAATTTTTAGCGATTTGCGTTGAATATTATCTGTGGTATTATTACTGAATTATTGTGATGTAGGCTGGTGTCCATACAGATTAGATACGTTATGACTCCAGCGCCCTAATATTGGTTTTATTTATATTTCCGGTTTGAAAAAAGTTAGGAAGCTGAAATTTGCACTGACTTATTGAGAATTTCCTCTCTATTAAATTGTGTTAAAAGAGATATAGCTGCAGGCTATTTAAAAAATTTTCAAAATAATGCGTAATAATTGTTGTGATGTCAATCAGCGCCCTCAGTTACCACTGCGAAATCAAATCGATTTTTTTTACACTTCAGATTATTAGTTAAGATGGGGCTCTTTAAACGAGACCTAGTTTGTTCAATTCCGTTGACTTATAACGGAGTTATTGACATTTAAATTAAAACATGTTTGACCTTCCCCCACCACTACATTTTACCAGATAGAGCAAAATATCCTTAACAAAAAAATCACAATTTTTCTCAATCTTTACGATGGCAGTATTTATAATATACCTTTACATGAATATTTTTTAAGAAACAGCCCTTTTTCTGATTGACCATAACAGTTGTGCCCCTAGCGGCCATATGCGGAACTTCAAAATATTTTCCAGCGATTTCTCTTAGTCGATTTAGCTAATAATTTTTTTTCCCCCAAGTTATATGATTAACGGTTAGCGAGTTATGGCCGGCGTCCATTCTTAGTTGGCCACCCGGTACATAAAATTGTAATATGACTGTGATGTAATTATTATGTAATTAATGTGATTTAAATCTGATATTTACCATCATAGAAAATGTATGTCAGTGTAAATATAGTGCATTTTAATAAATATGACAGGTACGGATTTTATATTCTTGTATAGATTTTCAATATATACTAAAGTTTTTAAATTTAAATTACATATTGTTGAGAAATAAATAAAATTAAAAAAATAGACCTTACAAAGAGCTGATGTTTCCCCAATATTTTATTATTATATTAATTTTACAGACAGGTCATTTGCAGGTAAGAAATACTTGATAACAATATTCTATTATTGGTCAGCAGAAAAGCTTGTATATTTTTGCAAGCATTTTCAAAAGAAATACCTTGTGATTTGTAGGTCGGACTGAAAAAATTATTTGACCGACTTATTAGTTTTTTTAACATTAGTTGTCTGTGAACTGAAATTAACTTTCTTCTCAAACGGCATTTCCAAATATTTTACATTAAAAATTGGATCAATTTGCTGATTAATCATAATGATTCAGGGAGACTTGGCATTTGTTTTTTGGTTAAAAACAATGAAATAAGATTTGGTGGGATTGGCTTAAATTTTCATTTACTAAATTGAATCTGCTAAAAATAATGTCCTGAGATTTGTTGGGATTGGCCTTTAATTTCCATTTACTAAGCCAACTGACTGGTTTATTTAGTCGGTCTTGCAATCTGTCTCTAGAATGTGCTGCCATGTGTAATAAATGCTTGTTAAATTTGATGAATGTTGTTTTTTAGGAAGATACTACTTTAATAATTGTGTATAAATGTGTTTTTTTAGTCTATATATTAGAGATCCTTATGATCTAAAATACTTAATATTATATACCCAATTATGCAACTTAAAAAACCTGAAGGACTTATGTCAATGAACACTTGAATTAATGAATATATTTTTTGTGTACATACATGTAGTTCAATAAAAGGCATTAAAGTAAACAACTAAAATAAAGTAAGTATAAATAATTTTAATTGTTTCTCCTGATAAGTATACAGTTCTGTGTGTATTTTTAAAATATCTTTTTCTTGTTTGTCTATTTGGTATGGACAAAGATTTTAGTTTCAGTTACAGAACGTGTACTTTAAATACTACAGCTTTTATTGATTAAACTGTCAGTAATAATGACGAAGGTCTGATCTTATTACACTACTACAACTACATTTTTTAACTCATACCAGCATCACTATGAACAAAAATAATGTAAAAATCCAACTTTACCCTTAATGCTTCTATTTCATTTTGGGATCTGTTATTGTTAATACTCAATTCCTTAATCTTTCTTTCATTTTGATCAATAGTAGTCTCATATTCCTTTTCTAGCTGTTTTGATTCTACTATGAATTCATCTGAATCTTTCCTTATTTGTTCCAACCTAAAATATTTAAAACAAAATCACTAAATTACTGTAAACTGACAATTAGTTTTCTTACTCTTCCAAATATTCGTGAGCAAGATTTTTCCAATATTTTATTTCTTCATCTTTACTGACAAACTTTGGCGAATGAATGCTTGTACTCATTTTTTCAGATTGCTTATTACTTCTTCAGCTAAAATAGTTAATAGGTTAAAAAACATACATTTTATTATGAGATTTATACTTATTTCTTTAAAAGCTAGTATATTATAATAATTACAATTACAAAACAGATTTTTTTTGTTTAAAGTGTAAGAATAGTGTAAACATGAGTCACTTTCGCTCAGACCTTCACTGTGTTTTATTTGAACTAGTTTTTTAGGGCGACTTTTGAATAATATATTAATTCAACAAGAAATATATTATAAACATTCCAAATAATCATGTCACCACAAACTACTTACTATAAATAACTATTTTTGGTTTTGGGTATGTTTTTAGTCATTAATATTTGACGTTTTACCAGACGTTTTGCTGCTACGCTAAAATACAAAATTCTTCTTTTCATAACGCTCGGATCACAATGGACTTCCGTAAACATTTAACGTAAAAACTAAACAATGAAAACGAAACTTAAAAGACAAGTACACATTTGTAGTATAAAAACGAGTGATAATTTTGACGTTGGAACTAAATATAACCGTTTATAACCTAATTTTAAAATATTATCTAATAAAACACGGAAAAATACACAAAGAAAAATAAAGTTTGACGTAAATGGACGGAAACAAGTAACGTCAATTTCATTGTGTTCCATGCTTAAGGCTTAACTGCCGGTTGCAAAACGCTCAGTTAAAGTTTAGAATCTTTAACGGAATGTCAAATTTGACAACGACTTCTTAGATTTCTGTAAGCAACTTGTCAAATCCAGTCTTCCGGTTCGTTTCGTCGAAGACAGACCTTTATGTTATTAACATAAGTGGTTCTACGTGTCCGGTTTTGCTGCTTTATTTTAGGGGGAAGCGGGAGACTCAAACGTTCAGCATGGAAACTAACGACCCCGCTAGAAAGGGAGCAGACACTGTGAACGTGTGAGGCCTAGTTGTTCCTGCATTCTACCCCGTTCGTCTGCCGCAGTTCTACATAGAATATTAGCGTAATGGCCGCTATGTGGCGGGAGAGGGAGGGGTAAGGGGATAGCTTGAAAGAAAAGGTCGTCTCGTGAGACCAGTAGTACTCTCAAGGGGCATCTAGTGGAAGCCAAGATGCATTAAAAAGTTATTTGAAAGATTGTACCAAAGAAAAGTATAACTTGGAACAAGAAAAGACGTCCAGGACATGATTCAAAGTCAGATCAAATCCTGGACGGTGAGAGAATGGGATGGCAAATTATTCTAGTAGGAATAGAGCCAAAATCACCCAAGTCAAGTCAAGTCAACTTGTCAAATCCGAATAGGAGTATCGGTCTCGGTCTCGAAGCATCGGAAAGACCTACTTAGTCTCGGTATCGGTCTAGAAAGTCTCGGTGGTCTCGAAAACAAAATTTTAAAATAATAATTGTTCGCCGAGACGTTACATGTACATGGAGGCCTACGTTCGAAAGCCAGAGTTTTTCCAATCTTAAAAATTTAATGTAAAAGAACCCAATGTTTGAACATTTCAGTAAAGTAGAAAAAATGTAGGTATATGTATATAAAAATTTATTCCAAAAATCTATAATTCGAAATGATGTTGCCAACAGATGGAATCAGTAAATGAAGATATACGGACAATAGTAGGTGTATCAAATTAAATATCACATATCCCTTGTTCTTTGGACATCAACAGAGAGGCCACACATGATATACAAATAGAATAAGAGGGGCAAGTTTTGTTTACCTGAAATGGGTTATTTGGAAAAAAAATATTTGATTGCCTTCTAGAAGCCCTTCTTAACAACGGAAATGAAAAATTTTCCTGCGGAAATGCGTCATTTTCATTGTACACCCCTTTTTTTTTTTTTAATTTAGAAGCTTGCGGGATCTTGGAGCGAATAGGGGTGCTGGGTGGGGTAAAAATACTTTAAAGGGAAAAGAAATCTTTTCTAGAAGTGTTTCTTAACAACGGAAATGAAAAAATTTATTGCAGAAACGCGTTATTTTCATTTTCATACACAGTTTAGTATACCTGAAATCAGTTACATGAAAACTTTGCTTGGCATCTCATCCCAAATGCTTTCCCAAGCACCAAAATGCCAAAATGTTACTGCGGAAATTTGTCGTTTTAATTTTCCGACAAAATTTTGTATAGTTTAGTTTACCTGAAATCAGTTACATAAAAAAGAAGCTTTGATTTATATTCTAAACCTTTTCCTCAAGATAAAAATGTAAAAATTTGTCTGCGAAAATCTGTCATTTACATTTTTCACGGAAATTTTGAGCGCTTTTCCAGGGCGCGGCACGATTACGGACGAAACATTAGTATTCAGTTTTTCACAAAATCAAGTGAGGGCACGATTGCGGAATGTAAAAATAACGGCTGAACGCATCGTATTGTCAGCGACATTTTATACCCGTATACGTGACAGCCCGAAATTTTTTTTAGATAATCTCAATAATTTGTCTGAGTCACGAAGTTTCATATAAGTATCTGTCTGCATATCTTTGAGAACTTCAAGGAATATAAACAAAGAAGGATGATCCTTTCTTGAGTCAGGCAATCGAACAAATATATACGAGCATTCCGCAATAATGCCATCGATTATTTTGCCTCCATCCGCAATCATGCCTTCATTTTCGTTACTTAAAAAATGTAGAAGAATTTAGAATGTAAATCAAAGTTTTTTTTTTGTGTAACTGATTTTAGATATTCTAAACTATACAAAATTTCCGCAGAAAATGAAAATGACAAATTTCCGCAGACACATTTTAACATTTTCGTGCTTGGGAAAGAGTTTGGGATGAGATGCAATGCAAAGTTTTCACGTAACTGATTTCAGGTATACTAAACTGTGCAGAACGGAAATGACGCATTTCCGCAGCAAAATTCTTATTTTCCGTTATTTAGAAAAGCTCCTAGAATATGTAAAACTAGATACTTTCCTTATAACCAATTTCAGGTAAACGAAACTTGAGCCGAATAAGATATATTAAACACAAAATAAGGACACATTGTATAATGCTGCCGAACTCATGCAAGCAACGTGTTGGGCATTCTAGGGACAGACGTTATAATTCAATAGATAGAAAAGGATCGATGGCCAAGTAAAGCACCCTTAGGTATTCTGTAAACTTTGTTATTTTGAACCAAACTTGTATTACTTTGATGCGTATTTACTTTCCTAACCAGGACCGAACTTAGGGGTCTGCACGTTGTGCTTGCACAAAGGCGGCTATGGTTCATAATACTACTTGTCAATCAACTATTTTTGTTCTTTGGTAAATTAACTATAAATTTTAAAAGTAGAGTAGATTTTAAAAGTACATTTATTTATTAAACAAATATCTACTTGTTCAATTTTTTGCCTGAAAGATCAATCTATAACCTTTTTTGAGAAAATGTACAGGGATAAAGTGCCTGCTGAAACACCAATAATATCAAGTTCCTCAAGCGATGATAACTATGACACCGATTATACATCACTATTTGAAAAAAAAGTGATTCCGAAAATTGGAGAAAAGAAATAATAAAATATTTGCAATTAAAGCACGCTCCAAAGGGTACAGATATTTTAGAATGGTGAAAAGCATCCGATAAACAATTTCCAAATTTAGCCAAAATGGCAAAAGATCTTTTGTCTATACAGGCGGCCTCTGTAGCAGTAGAGCGTTTATTTTCACAAACAGGGTTAATTAACACAAAACTAAGAAGCATGTTAAATGAAACTTCAAACAAATGCTTATTATGTATTCATTCATGATATAAAAGTAACTTGAAAAATGAAATTATAAAATATTAGTTTAAATTTTTTGTAATATTTTTAGGTTTATTATATAGGATGAAATAAAATCTAAAAATTTGCTTATAATGTATGTTTGGAAATTTAAATTTTTACTTTGTTATTAGAACAGTTCGTTATTTTTTAAGCGTAATAGTTGAATTAGCTTTATTGATGATCTATTTAAAATCCTAAGCCAAATTCTACTTTGTGTTTTGTTTGTTGAAAATCTTGTCCGTATGTATATGTATTATTTTTATTATACACATAGTTAAAAATTGTATATCGTCCATTATTTTCAAATACAAACACAATCAATACTAAAATATTGTTCTATAAAACACGCACCTTCTTTAATTAGCAAGCCATCGAAGCGGTTAAAGAAGAATATGTTAAGAAAAATTTTCACTGATTTTTTTAACAATTTTTTGTTTATTTTAAGTCGGAAGATTTTTAAACAAAAATTACCACAATTACTTCGTCTGTTGGAGACTTTACCGTATCTATACTATATAAGAATATGATATGGCGATGTTTTTAGTTGTTACAGTCTATTAGTTATTAATTATTGAACCAAAAAACTAAAAATTTTTGGATTTTAGTTACTTTCAATAATTAAACATAAAAACCGATTATAAATTTATAAAGATCACAATATTAAAATCCTATATAGTATAGTTGTGATAAAGTGCCTCTTTTTGAGAACCGGGTAGCAATTTACGGTTTTCGACATGTGAAGTGGAATTTCGCTACTAGAATTTCTAAATTTGGGAAATTCTCTTTTTATGGTTATTTATATCGTTTTTTAAATGATTATTTCACTAGTATCATTGTTATAAGAACATATACAATGCTAGTATAATATAATTGATTATAGAAACATTATTTTTTGCATCAAATAATTTGCCCCCAAACATATATTTTTTGTCAAAATAAATAATTTACGAACATTAGTTATTTTGCTACTTCACTTTGAGATCGAGACCGGGAGACTCGATAGGTAAGTCTCGGTATTGGTCTCAGTCTCGAACACCAAGTCTCGGTCTCGAACACAAGTCTCGGTCTTGAAATACTTTTGCAAGTCTCGTGGTCTCGCGAACCCCTAAATCCGAAAGCCCGGTTAAATATTTTAAACAACAATTAACTTTTGTGCAATCAGGAGTATCTGTTTTGCCAACATGGGTTCCACTACGCCAACGTCTAAGTTTAAACTGACTGAATCCCTTAGATTTTCGATAAATCTTCACCTTCGTCTACCATCTCTGTTTGTCACGGAATTTGGGATAAATATACAATAAAAGATAATTATTACTTAGCAGATATGTTGGAATCGAAATGCCGTCGAAAAAATATGACTCTGGAGTAGTTATCAGGGTTCCAAAACCTAGTAGTGTATAAAAAATTGCCCAGTAAAACGTACCCACGCTTAATTTAATATTTTTTTTAGAATAGTAGATTTTGGGGCGTTGATTACGAATCCATTTCATTATTGGTAAAATTTTGTTTAAGCTAACTAATCTGAAGTGATATTTTATCGACGACGTTCCTACAAAACGATGATGAAACAAATTCATATTCATATTTGTGATCAGCATTCAGAAATCTATCTGGGTACTGCTGCTACTTTGATCAAATTTGTCAGATTATAATTTTAAATATTTGTTACCTTTTTTCCGAATGACAATGGTTGCCAACATCAAACACAAAAACAATAAAAATTCTCTGTTAATAATAGCAATTCATAGATATGATTTTAATCATGTTATTTTTAGAGTAAAATAACGGTAAAAATTGGAAAATATATGTAATTTGGGTATTCTAATTGCATATTTATTCGGTTTCCTATAAAATTATTAAAAGAAAGAGAAAAACTGTATGTGTAAGGTTCTATATTTTGACGGCGCATATCTCGAAAATGAAACGTTACCAAAAAAATGTAACTACAGATTTGAAATCTGATAGTACATCAAACATCGTTATGATTGGCGGCGGTACGCTTAACTGTAAATTTACCAAATTTGGTACACAAGTAAAATTTTTGGCACTGATTACGAATATGAAATTTTACAATCTTGTACTCATATTTGTTGCTATTTTAAACTTTATGCAATTTTTATAGAAAATATTTGTATAGTAAATCGGTTAATTACAGAAATAAAATATCTAAATAGTAATTATAACGTTATTTCATTTACAATGCACATCAATGGAACATCGAATACAAAAAAAGAAACATTCCCTATTAAAAATAACAATTTACAAAGACTGTTTTATTGAATTGTTTTTAGTAAATATGCAATACAGCCTACTATTGTCTATTTCAACAATTTGTGGTAGGTACACTAACTTGTAAATTTTGGGGTGCTGATCACGAATTCTCATTTGAAACACACAGTTTCACCTTTTTTTTCCCTTTTTCTTCAGTGATTTTTATAAGAAAACAATTGAGTACACAGTGAAAATATCAAACATACACATAACATTATTTCACTCAAAACTTTCATGAATAAAATTGTACTTTTCCATTGCAATTTTTAATACGGAAATTTTCCTGATTTTCAAGCAAGCAATTGAAATTAGGATATTTGAGACACAGCACTTTAAATCCGCCTTGGATTCTACCAGTCACATCACTTTAGAGTGCGAGCGTATTTCAAATCTGGTTTTCGATGAATTGAGGTGTGGTTTTATGGCTGTATTGATGATTTATAGCTTTAATGATGGTTTTATCAACTAAACTGGGCTGACGTAAAACAGATCCACCTAACATTATAGGTTTTGTTAAAAAATCCTTGTTTTGATATAGACTTGGAATTTTGTCGGCGCTCTATAGCGTGGTTTCTTTAAAGTAAACCGAACCAATCCTAACCTATCCCAATCCGCATTTTTATTAATTATAAGTTTTCTTGTGCCGTCTCCAAAGCTTACTTGCGGACAAGGAAGGCCATACTGAAGATTCAACAAAACTTGTTTATACTCCGCAAAAATAAACGACGAACCACTAGGGGGCGCGTTGATCAATCTGTGATGTGATTGGAAGAATCCGGGGAATTTCTTAACAATTTTAAGGCTTGATTTGGTACTAGATCACGATACACATATCAACACTCCCGCTTGACGTCACGTCAAAGCATACTGCCAAGTTTAAATACAAATCTTTTAGCAATGTTTCGAACGAAAATTCGAAATAACTAGGTTTAAAGTACGCTGAACAAACGGTAGCTAAAATTTAAAGTCCTATTCATATATTAAAATTATAACACGTTACCAATTTTTAAATTTATACTATCAGTTCGATGACAAACGACGATCCATTTTTTTGACAATGTATTAAGTTTTGGAAATTTAAATAAAATGGACTAACAAATAACTAGTAATCATTCATAATCAAATATCGAATAATTTTATTTGAATAAATTCATTAGTTTACTTGATTTTAATTTATAGATTACAGCACAAGTTCATATACTATCATTCAACGTTGCCACATTTGTTTGCAGTTAATCGGGTTATCGAACAATCATAAAAAAATCGGGATTTTCTCTTAAAAATCGGGACACCATAGATATTATATAAATAGATTTTTTCAATATGTTTTATTTAAAATATTCAATAACAAATGAAATTTACTTCAAGCAATAAAAAAAACTTATTCATTTCGAAGCTATTGGAATATAAAAGTAAAAAATGCAGATTGTAACATTATTTAAGTCAAACATTAAAACATTCACAGAATATCCATCATTTGTAATAATATTTATTGATAATAATTTCTTCTTTCTCTCCGATTCTCAAATTAAACTACTTGGACTATTGCTCATGTCCCAACTAGCATTTAAAGTAACAATCACGTTTTTGTTACCTTATGTATTTTACGGAAAGTAACCGTCACTACTTGCCGCTACATTATAAATATGCAAGAACTGCGTAGTTGTTACCAAAATAGGGAATAATTTACGCGTAACTATTTCGTCGTTAATACCACTTCGACTGTTACGTAAATATTACCTAATTTTGTAGTTCCGTCTTCGTAGCCACGTAGCAATTATTACTACTTTATTTCCTGTGGATGTCATTGATGTTTCTAAGAGTTTCTTGATAATTTCTGAAAGCTTAGAATATTTCCGAACGTTTTTTTTATTCAAATTTCTCCTATTTTGGGGCAGATATATATTATATTCACATATAATTAACAAACTTGAAGTTTTTTATTATTTTTAGCTTATAAATAATTGGATTAATACAATTGATATTTTGTTCAAGGCGTGGCTGTAAATGTAGAAACAAGTTATACAAAACATACTAGTTAGGTTATTATTTAGTTTCTCTAAAGACATTCTATTAAACTTGACAACAGCGTAAATAATCCGCGTACTTGACGACCTTTCCTTGAGTCATGCGTTTGAAGCGTCATCGTGTTGGTCTTAGCCGCCGCTTACGCCATGGCAGTCATGCTACGTAATAGAGGTGTAAAATATAGTTACTTTCGCATACTTGTAACTATTCGTTACTTTTCGGCAGAGTATTCGTTACTTTAAAATCGTTACTCTAGTACCCGCTTTCTCCGCTTTGGGACTTGGGACTCTTTTGGTTCGGGTTAATATCCAGTATCCACTGCTAAACTTTGTTATTGTCAATTTCAATATCAATAGATAAATTAAATTTAAACAGACATTGTTATTATATTGTTACTCATATTTTCATATTCTAATATAATTTATATTGGCCCCTTTATTCTTGAGAATAAAATATATATTATGTTATACTTATTACATGAAAATAAGTAAGATACACTGATACTGATCTGACGAAAAATATGCAATATGGACGGATTTATTATATTACTTATTGGTAGATGTAACAAATACAAAAGCAAATTAATTTATCCGTAGGTCTCTCCACTAGCTGCCAGTGAAATATTGGGCACTTTTTGGAATGCTTTTACAAAAATAATTACTTTTAAGCTAATTTCCGAATCGTCTAAATATATTGTTTATTAGGTCTTACAATCAATCAATATTCAGGTCGCATTCCCGTTTCTCCTTTTTTGTTTCGTCGGTAGATGGCACCACCAGCTATAGATCCGTTGGAAATTAAAAACATCGGTATTCGTAATGTCCTTGTTTATACAGAAACAAGGACTATACCTACATTTTTGTGCCAATATATTTCTGGTTTTTGAAAAAGTTTCACTAATTTTACAAACCATTTGACAATGTGCACATAATTTTATTATATGAAGTCACGACGGAACTTAAAAGAAGTTTGGAAAATCGTTTGCATGAACAGTTTTTTTGGTTCATTTGTTATGCAGCACTTAAAAAAGTTAAGTTGTACAGAACAAAAAATAGCAAATAACGATTTTAAAATAGCTTTAACTCGAGCTTTAAACTATTTGCAAAGAAATTTCGATTTTTCCTAAAATAACATATTTTTTATTATACAACCATTGAATTTAAACGAATTAATCAAAATCGTAGAAATTTTGGAATTAAAAGGAGTAGATATTGATACTCTTTTTAATGAATATTCGGTAATAAAAACTTGCCTAAAGGATATAAAAATTATAGATAAATGGCAAAGTATTTTTAAAACTAGAGCAAATCATTTGCCTTCATTGTTTAAAGTTGTTTCTTTTATATTAAGTGTGCCACCATCTATTGCTTACGTGGAAAGAACATTTTCACGTATGATGTTGAAGTGAACAGACACTAGAAATAGATCTTTAGTAGAGCTCATTAGAATGGAACTTCAAATCTCATTTAATTTTAATATGACCTATATGGAGTTTGTGGATTTTATTAAAAATGACGAGGATCTTATTACAGCAGCAAAATTAAAAATAAAAAAAATTATAACTAAATAAACAAATAAAGGCAATTATACAGATTATACCGCTTAAACTTTTGATTCTGTTTGGTTTTTGTTCTAGTTGTTTTAGATTTAATTGAATGTTTACTAATTTTGTTTTCAACTTTTTTTTTGTAAAGCTATGCTTTCGTATTTTTACATAATCTTGGTTCCACTCTGTATTCCATAATTGTAATATAACATCATAGATTAAAACATTATATTAATGTGGTTTTTTTCAGGTAAAAATTGTAATCTGATGGTCTTCTCGGATAGTTTTTTTTTTTAATTTAAGGCAAAAAGACATAAAATATTGTTTCAAAATCCGATGGCCACATAAAATTTTACATTTAAGAAAAAAAGAGGATGCGCCAGGGCTGTCCCGATTTTTTTAAACACGAAAGAAGGTGGCAACCCTGGGTTTATTTGAGAAAAGTAGTTCAAATTACCCCAATAATTATCCAGCCGAAGACTAGCTATTAACATTTTGGAAATCGTTACCGTTATAATTGCCTTTTCAGGTATTGGAATACGATGGATGACGCAAGAAAAAAATAAAATAATAATAATAAAACTAGTCTAAGGCTCTCTATTCTTTCATACTAATATCATCTAATGTCATAAGAGAACCACCGTCTTGAAGTACATATATATATACATATATATATATATATATATATATATATATATATATATATATATATATATATATATATATATATATATATATATATATATATATATATATATATATATATATATATATATATATATATATATATATATATATATATATATATATATATATATATATATATATATATATATATATATATATATATATATATATATATATATATATATATATATATATATATATATATATATATATATATATATATATATATATATATATATATATATGTATATATATGTACTTCACATACATATCAAATGCGATTACGTTCATTGGCTAAATTTAGTTTTGAACGACTCGGCTAAACATATTTCAAAGGTATTACAATCTTTTGACAATTTTGTCTAAGTGTTCTTTGCTATCTGCGCTGCGCCGACCTTAATCCAACCGTTCTTAACCTTAAAGTTCTTAAAGTTTTGGGGCATGGACAATTCATCAACAACTCGGAAAAAACAGACGACGTTGCTGGTTTTTCAAAAATGTTGATACCACCCAGTGTTGGCGAAACATCTCATAAGTTTGTTTTCTTTAATATAGTGGAAGTTCTAAGTAAAAATTGTTTTTTACTTAGTGCAATATATCTTAATAACGAATTTCCACCAAGTGTCGGCCGATTCAATCCAATTAAAACAGTATTTTAGTTCTGTATGGAACGCCGTTTTACTTTTTAGTCTGCTATATGCCCGGTATTAATTTAAATTGAATGGGACTTCATTATGGCAATTTATTTTATAATATTATAATAAAAATGTAATTTTAACTGAATCCTTGGAACATCTAGAGCTAAAGCCTTCATATAGATTTTTAACAATCAATTAATTTGATTTAGCTCTTAAAATGTATGTCAGGATATTTGGATGGTTCTTTACAAAATTAATTCAATTTTCATTATATTATTATAATTAAAATGCATTTTTTTTTATAATATAATTTTATTACTTACAAATTTGTTGATATCAGTATTTATCCAATATTTAACGAGTACCTTTGTAGTATTTTGTGGGAAACAATATAGCCGATTATCAATTTTTATGAATGGTATTTTCATTTACAGCAATTTCTATGATTATCTATTTTCATTGAAACCAATTTCCATTGATATCAATTTCGATTGAATACAAGGCCCCTCGAATGCATTTTTATTATCGGAAGTTTCGCCATCTATAGCCTCCCAAAAGAAATATAATGTGTTTGCGTGAGTGTGTTCGATAACTCCAATTAATTTGCGAATGTGTCGTCATACGAAAGAGAAGTCTTCGCGCTCAAAAAGGTTTGTAAAATTCTGGAGCTTCTCTGGTCTGGTATTCTGTGTTCTGAAGTATGAGCCAACTTCTTTGGTTTGCGTATTGCGCTAACATTGGATTGCATTCTAGTAATCTTGCTTGCTGATTTTTTAATATCATTTGTGCAATAAACGAGATGATACGGACCGAATTTAAACTCGTCTTTCTCGCGCAAGTACGTCACATCTATGTACAGCGTTTGGGAGTCAAATAGGCCGTAATGCATTGTCATTTGAAAACGTTTCTAGAATTTACGCTTCAATAAAATGTTTTTAAAATTATTAAACTAATTATTTTGTATCTAAAGATTTTATTTTCAATACAGTTTATTACGTCCTACCTGTGCAGTTGCAGGCAGTAGAAATCGAGATTGAAATTATAATCGATAAACAAAAGTGACAGATATAAGATATTTCAAATTTCCAAAATAATACAATTTCAAAAATGTGGATTGGTGCTTACCGTCAAGCTGTTAAGATAAATTTAAAAAATGGTAATTTAGGATATATTTACTATAATAATAGAACAATATGGTTTTAGCTACTTGTATAGGGCACTTTTGAAACTGGTTTGTATTTTTCAATTGCAAGTAAAAACTAAAAATGTCAATAGACGGCACTAGTGCAGCAACTCAAGTAACAAATGTTATAAAATATGAATGGAAGTTTCCCCTGCAATTATTTTACTTGCAGCATTCTTAACTTTTATTTTAAATTAATTAATTATTTTAATCAAAATAAATATCACGAATCCTCACGATGAGCACTTTAGATAATCCGATATTTGTAAACCTCAATTTTATTTTCTTGCTGAATGCTGAAGAGACCGGCGCGGCGTGGGCATACCGTTGTAAGTGTATCGTGGTGTTAATCATAATTTTATAAACAATGAGTATTAAAAGGCGACTCGCATGTTGCGTTATAGAGGCTGCTTTTCTAGAAGCAACAAGGCCGAATTAACTACTTACGATGGTTGGGGCTCATCTGGGCGAGGCAAAGTTTTGCGATGACAAAAAACGGTCAATGGGTTTTACGTATTTGGGGGCCCTTCGGCAGCAACTCAAAATTTACATGATGGCAAAAAAAAGAAAAGATCCTCAGTTTTGTATTTCGCCCGCTGATGTCTCTCGGGGCCCCCACCACATATTTGAGCCTTACGCGTTGTGGCCTTTTCAATCATTAAATCCCCGCAAAAACAAGACGCGCAAGCTCTGTGCTGGGGCCACTGCCGACGCGACGGCGGGGGCCTGAGTCAGTGGCGGGCCGTTAGTATATGAAGTGGGAGGGCGAAGGCAAAAAATAGTATTCGCATGACGTGCGACGTCGATGGTTCGGCAAACTACTTTCAACACTTCGAGATTTTAGTTTTAAATAAATTTGTACAAGCTATATTGTCACAGATTACAAAACAATCTGTGAAGTAACACTTATTTTCTCGGTTAGTGATAGTGTCTGATTCTGATGTTAATGAAAGGTTTATAATTTGAATCGGCCATTGAATTCGGATTTATTTTTTAATTTATCAAATAAATAAATATATATATATATATATATATATATATATATATATATATATATATATATATATATATGTGTTTTCATTCCGGGTGTACATCCGTTCAATACTGTCGTTCTGAAAAGAACAGTCTTGCTGACGTTTCGCCAAAATCACATTTGGCATTTTCGAAGCTTTCTTTCTCGCGTCCAAATAGAGAGAGAGAGAGATATATATATATGTATATATATATATATATATATATATATATATATATATATATATATATACATATATATATCTACATATATATATGTATCATACTTTCGATTTTGACCGAACAAAGATTCTAAAAACTGAGTTACATAAAAAGAAAAGGGAAATCTATGAGTCAATAGAAATAAAAAAAACAAACATGCCATAAATGACAAAAATGATATAGATGTGTTAAATAAAATCTATTTCGGTATAATATAACTAAAGTAAATATTGCCCCTCCCTTCCATACCAACGATGGGTTATTTTCTTTAAAAATAATAAAATCCAAATCAGTGTGATATCGCCCAAGAGCGAGCAGCAAACGATATGTTGTTGTCGTCTTTTTTGTTATTTTCGTATGTTCGTAAAAATAAGTGAAATTTGTTCTTTATTAAGATTTTATTTTTAAATGATTAATTACGTTTCATGGTAAGTTAAAAGTGATAGGTTTTTGTTTGTGAAATGTAGGGTTTTGTTTTTTGGTTTTAGGATAAACATTTTTTGAGAAAGGCAAGGGTGTTCCTGCCGAAACGTCAAAAATGATATTTTTTTAAAATTGACAATATATGTGACACTACCAAAACCTCAGTCACAATTACTTTCTTTTTTCGGACCTATACCCAAGAAAATTATATATATTAACAATATAAAAGAAAGGTCAAGAAACTCTTACCAAATCTATATATATATATATATATATATATATATATATATATATATATATATATATATATATATATATATATATATATATATATATATATATATATATATATATATATATATATATATATATATATATATATATATATATATATATATATATATATATATATATATATATATATATATATGTATACAACCATTATTGTTAAGCCCCCGTTTATACAATGATATAACAATTTCAATCAAACAACATAACCTTTATTTTATTGGTAGGTGTAAAATAAAGCAATGAACGTTCTTCCAGCAAAAGCTGAATCTGATTTTTTATCCAGAAAGCTATTTTTATGTTTTGAAATCTGAAATGCGTGTTTAAACGTTCTATCTGTAGCACCTCAACTTTGAATTTTTATCTATTTTGTTTTATATCTTACAGTAACAGTGTTGCCGTATCTTCTTTTAGTTCCGAATTTCTGCTATTAACTTTTGTTTTTTAAATGGGACGCCCTATATTTGTTTGTTATTTTGATTTATATTGTATATCGTAACTTCAACCATGACGTGTCAAACCAGAACCTTCGTATATCAGGGTGACTAGAAATTGCTTAGGCTTAAATGCATATTATGCCTTTATTTGCCGATTTTTTAAAATACTGCATATTGTTGTGGGGGTATCATTATATATTACTCGCAAAGGCTAACCCGAAGAGCGACATTAAAAAAAAAGATTTTTTAGAAAAAATCGTTTAATATTTAAATGGGCGTAAAAGATGTTTAGTGAATAGACAGATAATTTTATTTTTCTCAGGGTTCTTGGAGGTAAGTTAATAGTTTTTGCCAAATCACAGCACTCTAGATTGAGAAATAAAAATTAGTTAAAAAATAGCATTCAATGTGAGAATTACATATGGTGGTACTTGGGATATCTCAACCATTGAGGTAGTATATTGGAATGGTCCCAACGAATGAAAACACGCAAACATATACAGGGTGTTACAAATTTGATACAATGTCGGTTAAAATAGAGCAAAGTTGCGCAATTTAACATCGAATAATAAGTAGTTGACAAAGTTAGACAATTATGATTACCTCCGAGGATATAGGCACGTAAAATACCGAAAAATCAGCTATACATATTTTATTTTTTTCAGGCTGCATTTGAAGAGATATCACAAAATAAATTTTATATCTTTATAGCTACTTTCCATTATCAACAAGATGGTGCACATAGATTTGAAATCCGACGTTTCTTTTTCGCGGTCAGATCAACTATTTTTTTTTTAGATAGACCTGCGTTTTTTAAAAGCCCTTGATTTCATAATATGTGCGTGAGTACCAGAATGTAAAAACTAAAAATAGAAAACAAAATCAGCTTTGTAGGTTAAACTTGTGTAACCTACAAAGCTGTGTGTAAAGAGACCTTGTGAACAAAATTACCAAGATAATAGGGCATGAATGCAATGTTTTTGTTTTGGGGTATTCTTCAATATAACATGTTCTGCATTCCAACATACGACAGTTTCGGTTTGAGTACGTGCAGGAGACAAATGCACCCTGCACCCCCTTTCCCCCCGAGCTAATAACCCAAGCAAAAATTACATTATATAAAGCATTTCGGGACTTATACCTCACAAACATTGAGAACTTTGTTTTTTTTAGTCTTCATGCTTATGTTGTTCCAACAAGAACCTAGAACTTTTTTTAGTTATCAAATGTTTGCCTCCCCCTCTAAGACGGCATTCTAAATATACCACTGATGTGTTCATTTTTGTAAATCCGTATCTTGATCGACACGCAGCTTTGAAAGTGAAGTGCACATACCTATAAATTATAATAATTACTCACATATTAAACAAGGGAGACAAACATGAAAATAGTGTCCTAATTATCAAATAAATATTGTAAATAAAGATATAGTGATATACCTATACAACCTTACTACAGTTTGCTTTAAATAGGGTGACCACATATACTCTTTTTAAGAGGAATGTTCTCTTTTTCGGGTCCATGTACCGGGTGGCCAACTAAGAATGGACGCCGGCCATAACTCGCTAACCGTTAATCATATAACTTGGTGGAAAAAAAATTATTAGCTAAATCGACTAAGAGAAATCGCTGGAAAATATTTTGAAGTTCCGCATATGGCCGCTAGGGGGCGCAACTGTTATGGTCAATCAGAAAAAAGGCTGTTTCTTAAAAAATATTCATGTAAAGGTATATTATAAATACTGCCATCGTAAAGAGTAGAAAAATTGTGATTTTTTTGTTAAGGATATTTTGCTCTATCTCGTAAAATGTAGTGGTGGGGGAAGGTCAAACATGTTTTTATTTAAATGTCAATAACTCCGTTATAAGTCAACGGAATTGAACAAACTAGGTCTCGTTTAAAAGAGCCCATCTAAACTAATAATCTGATGTAAAAAAAAATCCGATTTGATTTCGCCGTGGTAACTAGAGGGCGCTGATTGACATCACAACAATTATTACGCATTATTTTGAAAATTTTAAATAGCACGCTATATCTCTTTTAACACAATTTAATAGAGGAGGAAATTCTCAATAAGTCAGTGCAAATTTCAGCTTCCTAACTTTTTTCAAACCGGAAATATAAATAAAACAAATATTAGGGCGCTGGGTACGCAACATCTCCCTAATCTGTATGGATATAGCCTACATCACAATAATTCAGTAATAATACCACAGATAATATTCAACGCAAATCGCTAAAAATTATACTAATGTTCTGAAATAACCACCAGGTGGCGCAGTAGACGTTAATAAGCATAGTTTTACTCGCAATTTTACTTTTCTCTATATTTTTTTGTAGTTTACTCTATTTTCAGTAAGTTAGATATTATAAGGTAATAAATAAGAAAAATCCTAATATATTAGACCGTTGCAAATCTCTGTCTTTCTTAAAATCGACAATTTATGCACAAGAATAACAATAAACTAAAAACATAGATAAATAATAATTCCTTAGCAATTTTCTGCTACATCAAGCAAAAAAAATAGTAGGCTGTGAAAACAAAATTGAAAGTAATACGTCAAAAAATAAACAATAGTTTCTTGTCAGTGCCTTTGAGTTGCTATTTATCGTTCTTGAATTTCCTAATAGTATTGCTATCATTTCGCGTTTTTGTCCGAGATTTTCGTGTTTTTTGAGCTTTTCTAGTTGCTGTTGTTCATGTTATTGTTGTAGTTCGTATTTTTCTTGTTCAAGATTTGTTATTGTTCGTGTTGCGTTGTGTTAAGAACAAAATGATTTATACAAATCAAGAACTATTCGACATGATAGGTGTTTATTTTGAATGTTTGAGAAATGCTACGGTTGCTGCAAGAGTATATGCGCAGGAATATCCGCAGAGACGCCACCCAAGTAAAAAGGTTTTTCTTCGAGTGATCCAACGTTTGCGAACCACTGGAAACGTGTATATTCCCGTATACCGCAGACAACGCAGAGGACGCACCGAAGAGAATGTAATTAATGTGCTAGCGTATATCGAGTTTAATCCTCAACTAAGTACTCGAATTATTGCGCTAGACCTAGGAGTAACGCGAACCACTGTTCAAAATATACTCAAAGAGCACAGGTAAGCAACGACATTGCAAATATAAACTGGACATATTTTTTAACAAAAGTCACGTGATTCTGATGTCACATAGGTCTTTAAGCCTAGAAAACCAATAATTTCCTGGAACATCAATTAAATATCTTCATGTTGTTTTAGGTTACATCCATATCACTTAGTGCTGCATCAGGAATTGACTGCTGCAGATTTTGATCACAGACTAAACCATTGTCACTGGCTTTTGGGTGTAATGAGGGAAGATCGGCAATTTCTGAGGCGAATATTGTGGACCGATGAGGCTACCTTCCAGAGCGATGGACGTGTCAATCTTCACAATACACATTATTGGTCCAGAACAAATCCACATTGGATGCGCGAAGTCCAGCACCAAGGCCGTTGGTCTGTAAATTGTTGGGCAGGGATTTTAGGCGGACGAATTATCGGACCATTTTTTTTCGATAATCCATCGAATGGTGAGAGATATCTAAGATTTTTAAGGGAGGAATTGCCGATTTTGTTGGAGGACGTATCTCTGAACGTCCGACAACGATTGGTATACCAGCACGATGGTTGTCCAGCGCACTTCGCCGTCAACGTTCGGGAATTTTTAGATGCCCACTATCCTGGCCGATGGATAGGGCGAGGCGGCACCCTTCCATGGCCAGCTAGGTCACCCGACCTAACGTGTTTAGATTTTTATTTATGAGGTCGAGTGAAAGATTTAGTTTTTGCCACCAGACCCACTACACGGGAAAATATGATTCAGCGAATAAGAGACTGTATAAATACTATTTCAGTTGGTGAACTGGAGGCTGCAGTTTTATCCACGCGAGATAGGATGCATAAGTGCATCGAAAACGATGGCCGACAAATTGAACATTTAGGGCGGCATTAATTGAATTATATTTTTATTATCGTTTCTTTCACACGTTCCATTTAAATGGCTTTCATTTCCCATTATAATGAAAATTTAATATTGCACTTATTGACTCCTACTGCGCCACCTGGTGGTTATTTCAGAACATTAGTATAATTTTTAGCGATTTGCGTTGAATATTATCTGTGGTATTATTACTGAATTATTGTGATGTAGGCTATGTCCATACAGATTAGGGAGATGTTGCGTACCCAGCGCCCTAATATTTGTTTTATTTATATTTCCGGTTTGAAAAAAGTTAGGAAGCTGAAATTTGCACTGACTTATTGAGAATTTCCTCCTCTATTAAATTGTGTTAAAAGAGATATAGCGTGCTATTTAAAATTTTCAAAATAATGCGTAATAATTGTTGTGATGTCAATCAGCGCCCTCTAGTTACCACGGCGAAATCAAATCGGATTTTTTTTTACATCAGATTATTAGTTAAGATGGGCTCTTTTAAACGAGACCTAGTTTGTTCAATTCCGTTGACTTATAACGGAGTTATTGACATTTAAATAAAAACATGTTTGACCTTCCCCCACCACTACATTTTACGAGATAGAGCAAAATATCCTTACAAAAAAATCACAATTTTTCTACTCTTTACGATGGCAGTATTTATAATATACCTTTACATGAATATTTTTTAAGAAACAGCCCTTTTTCTGATTGACCATAACAGTTGTGCCCCCTAGCGGCCATATGCGGAACTTAAAAATATTTTCCAGCTATTTCTCTTAGTCGATTTAGCTAATAATTTTTTTTCCCCCAAGTTATATGATTAACGGTTAGCGAGTTATGGCCGGCGTCCATTCTTAGTTGGCCACCCGGTACTCTGGTACTCTTACTATTTCCATAAATACGACAAATATCCTCTATTATGAGAAATCTGGGACAAATGATCTCTATTTTGCGAAATCTGGTGCCATTTTCTAATTATTTTTGTTATTTTTAGTCCATATTATTATGTGTATTATAATTATTATTGAAAGTCATTGAATTCTGCGAAAGTGATAAGACTTTACTTAATTATTATACCCTGGTACCTATTTTTACATTTCGTCGAAATATACTCTTTTCATTTTAAAAAAATCTGGACAGCCTACTTTAAATCACGTTTAAGAAGCCAAAAAAAATTGTGGTAGAGCATGTGGCCGGCACACAGCTTCCAGGAGAAATTGCAATTTGCCATTACAAATTACATTGTGTGGTAATCTGTGAATTATAGCTGGGAAATTCAAAACCTTGTTTTCTTTATTCTGGTATAAATATATAGAATAGCTTGTTTTGGAATAGGATGTTGGGAGCTAGATACGTTCGTTTTAACTTTTTTTCATTATTATCTGTAATTTTGTACGTGGTCACATTTTAAATATAGGGGTGTATATCGTATTCCGCAATGATTTAATAACTAAGTGTTCCCAATCGAACAATAATTAAACACGTTTTAATTGTCATTGATTACCTACGAATATGTTTTTCATTATTCGCATCCGACTCGTCATAACGTCATGCACAACACAGTCTTAATTTTAGATGCACTTTTAAATCTTCGAACGCATGCCTAGCCAGAAACTCGGGTATTTAAAAAATTACAGATTTCGGCTCTTGTTGTTCTTAGTTTGCACTAGATCGCTCCACGTCCGATAATTAAAATTGAAACAAGGTGGCTGCATTCAATGAAAATTGATATTCAGAAGAATGGACATTAATAAAAATTCGAAATCAAAACAATGCATATTAAATAAAACCAGTTACCTTATACCCGCTAATCATTTAAATTCCACAACTCTTATACAATTAAATCTCGTATTAACTTTTATTTATTTATTCAAATGTATATTCAAGTATTTTAATTTCAATGGTAAAGGGCCCGTGTTATATCCGTTTGATGTAGTATAAATTACATATAAACGAAAATCAAAATCAAAATAATGAGCATTATTCTATTTACATTTTTAGGGTGTTAATGGAATTGACATTAAAAAGAAATGATATCGTAAGAGATGCTTTAATTTTTTTTGATATGCGATAAAAATAAATTAATTTTTTTTATTACATGAGTTCTTAAATCAGATTTGCCTTCATACGGTTGAAATAAATTAATCTCCACAAAGTCGTTATTGCATTCTAATGTTTTCGGTATTAATATTAATTTAATGCGATCCCGTTTGAAGCGATTACATTTTAATAAGAGTCAATTTATTAAATATTTAAACTGATTTTTGTATATAGCATTTATTTCATACCAATTTTTATTAACATCGATTTGTTGAAATGCAATAACTAAGGAAAGACGCATGTATATAGAAATTTTAAGTAGGCTGTATACGTGTTAAAAAAATGTCATTCGGTAAAATCGGTATCCACAAAAATTCGATATCGGAAGAATTAAAAAGAATAAAAATTGTAGGGCAGCATCATTTATATGTTTTGCAATTAAATTTGGTATCAAAGACGCGTATGACTAAAAAGTAAAACGGCGTTCCATAGTTCTGTGCATATGTATTCTTTACAAGACAGGAAGTGCTGATTGTGCACATTTGGAGCATTGTGGGTACATTATGCAAATCGACATCAAATTGGACACAAAATGCACAATTGTGTTCTTTGGAACATCCCTGTCAGTCAGACAACTGTTGCCAAATTTACCGAGGAAAAGCAACTATGAAAGTTTAGTTCCATCAAGTTCTTCTTATGTTCCAAGATACCCCATTATACTGTATATAAAATCCCATGTTTAAATTGCAATGAAGTTTATGTAGGCCAAACTTCTAGAAATTTTATAGAGCGCATCATTTCACTTAAGAGCCATTGTAACACAGAAAAACTGTCCTGTGCTTTATTGGAACATGTGTTAAAACGGGGATATTTTATGATTTTTCAGAAATCATTTCTCTTGTAATTTTTCATATAAATCAATATTCAGTTCGCCAAAATGTCAACTATTCAATGCTGTTATCTTTTGTTATTATTAGTTGGTTTTTGAGTTTTGGTTAAGTTTGGTATAGAACATACGTACATAAACATAATATTCTAGTTCGGTTTCACTCATTACTAATTAATAAACAATACATATCCTTTACATATCAAATTAAACAAAGTACTAGCGAGGGCCGGATCCAGAAGTTTGTATCAGGTGGGGCGAAAAAAAATCAATAAATAAATTTCCTTTACCCTCAACTTCCCTCGTTTGTTGGGAATGGTGAAGTATTATCCTATTTAGTTCGGACATAATCAATCAGTAACACATATAAATTGTTTTTTCTTTCCCTTTTATAGACAGAAGAACAGATTTCCCGTTAAGTTTCTTTACAGACCGGCTTTACTCGGTTGCCCTAAAGTTACCTCATAAGGAATCTCTCCTTTTATCTAGAAAAGCTAAACATAGCATAATTTATATATGTAGTGGAGAGTGGGCCATAATGAGACATGGGGCACAATAAGACAATAATAAATTCAAATTACGCGCGCTTTCACGACTGTACCGCCTAGTATTATTTAGCCTTGATGCGACCGAAGTGTAAGCAAAGCTATAAACCGGCAACGATTTGTCCTGATTTACAGGTATGTAAACTTTTTCTTAATTACAATTTTGAAGCTGAATAATAGGTATAACAACAGCTTTTCTAATTTTGCTATTATACCCGAAGTTTAGTACAACCATTCACAATATTTACTAAAAAATAGGTTAGGTTCATTTCCAAAGATATTGTATGTATAGAGTGTTTTCACTTCAAGTGTCGATTGGGCCAGAATGAGACGCGTCTCATTTTGGCCCATAATAATGCATATCTAATTTAACACTGATTTTCGAAACTAAATATTATTTATTTCATTCGCAGGAAATTAATATGTCTACAGGAAGGACTCGGAAGACAAACAAAGGGCAGTTTACTGAAAATCAGATCAGGAATGTTATTAGACGAATCATTCAAGAAAATTTATCATTACGTGAAGCTGCTGAACGAAATAGGATACAATTTCAGACGTTAGCAAGATGCGTGAAGAAGAAAAAGAATAATCCAACCGATGGGTCTCTAAGAATGAAACCAAAATATAACTCCCGTAAGATAGTTTCCGGGATAGAGCAACATAGTTTCTGCGATTATATTGTGCAATGTACTAGAATGTGTTATGGAAAATCTAGCAAGGATATTCGTAAGTTAGCATACGAACTAGCTATTGCCAATTCCATAAATATTTCGTGTGTTATGGAAAATCTACTAAGGATATTCGTAAGTTAGCATACGAATTAGCTATTGCCAATTCCATAAATATTCCGCTTAATTAGGAGAGAGCTGTATTGACTTGTTGCGCTATTTCTTAAAACGTCACCCAAATTTAAGGATCAGGCAACCTTAAGCGTGCAGTGTGTCCAAGCCAACTCCGTTCCATAAGCATAATGTTTTTTTTTGTTTTTTTATAATTTGCAAAATGTGTTAGTTAGTTTATCCATCATGGATCTTTAATTTGGACGAGACTTCGACCACTACCGTGCACAAACCAAAGAAGATAGTCGTTCTAAGAGGTATGAAACAGAGTAGCAAATGCACAAGTGCTGAACGTGGGGCGCTAGTTACAATGCCACTGGCAATACACTGCCTCCGATTATGAATTTCTCGAGAAAGAAATTCAAGGAGCATATTTGTCGTTTGGGGCTCACCTGGTACTCTCGGAATAGCCAATCCCTCCGGGTAGATTACTACCGAACTATTCATAAAAATGATGGAACATTTCATAAAGCAAAGCAGCAGTTTTATGGATAACCCCTCTTTATTAATTGTGGACAACCATGAAAGCGGCATTTCTGTCGCTACACTAAATTTAGCTAAGGATAATGGGGTTACCATATTAACGCTTCTGCCACATGGTTCTAATGACTTCCAGACGCTTGACGTAACTGTATTTGATTCTTTTAGGACATTTTACAATGCAGCTGTTGATAGTTGGTTGGTAAACCACCCTGGAATTCCTTTAAATATCTATGGTATAGCAGAATGTGTGGGCCAAGCTTTTCAAAGATCGATGACTCCAGTAAATATTACAGCGGCAATATGTAATTTCGATTTACCCACTTTAAAGGAATGTTTTTATAGAGGAGGATTTTCTTGTTAGTAAGGTAACAGACCGAGCTCTTATGAATTCGTCGGTTGATCACAATCCAGATGGGCAGAGGGTATTTTAGATAGTGGTGAGGGAGGTCCAGGTGGTACTGAGGACGAGGCAGGTGTTACTGAGGGCGATCTATATAGTGTTGAGCGAAGCCAAATTTTTGAAACTGCAAACGATGTAGAAACAAAATCAGGAAGTCAACCAGACCTACAAAATGAAAGGAGTTTCGGATACAAGTGTATTTATTTTTCCAGAAAAAATAATGGGTTTTCCCCAGGCAAATCCTTTGAAAACTAAACACCGAAAACCGCTACACAAAAGAAGTAGCGCAATTCTTACTGATATGCCCGAACAAGAAAGAAAGGAACAGCAAAAAAATAAGGAAGAAATCATTGCAAAATTCTAAACACAAGGCTCAGAAACAGAAAGTTCTAAACCTGTTATATTCTTCCGATTCCAGTGACGAAGGAGAATTTATGGAACAAGGGTCTGAAGAGTCTGAATATGAAATTGAAGTTGAAGAAAGCCAGGAATTCAATTTCGAGACAGTCCAAAGAAAAGCCGAAGTGGACGAATCTGTTCTCGTGGAGTTCTCTACAAAGACGAAAATCTAGTGTATCTATTTAAGAGTACTTATCTGAGGAGAAGTCATACGTTTTCGTTTCCTTGTATTCCAGACGATTCTGATGTTTCTATTGATGATATCAAAATAATTTTTCCTCCTCCAGTTCCTCTTGATACAACTAAAAGGCAGACTTCTGTTATCAAGTTTGTAGTAAACTTTCATGCACTTGATATTCGTTATAATAATATGGTGTTTTATATATTACCTACTGGTAATGTTAGGCCTTATTTATTGAATTGAACAATAAATGTGTTTTTTTATTTCATTTGTGGTGTTTTATTAAATGAAAAATGTGTTTTTTTATTTAATTTGTGGTTTCCCATTGTGCCCATTATCTGACTCACAAGAGATAAAATCAAATTAAAAAAAAAACAAATTTTCGATATTTATTGTAATTTTGATTAAATAATGTAGGAGATGCTCGTCTAATGAAGTGTACAAGAGGTTCATGCAATAAGTTTGGGAAAAAATCGATTTCATCAATTTTTGTCTCACTGTGGTCCGCCCTCTCCTACCCATTACAGGTTTACACTATTCAGTAACATGTTTATCAAATGGCGAGAATTTTACTTTATTTATTCCAAATTGGTCCCCTAGACTTGCGGGCCCGGAGCGAACCGCACCCGCCGCCCTTCCCTTGGCTCACCGTTGGTCTAGAGGGGGGGGGGCAAAAACAAATAACAACTTTTTGACCAACGATTATTAAAAATATAGCTTATATTCCCAAGCATCCAGTCTTTTCGACTTCTCTCTGAAAAAAGCAATCAAATATTTTAAAGGTTTTTGTTGATAAAATCAGATTATTACCTTATAGCTCAAAGCAAACACTGGGCATCTCAGTTGCATGTGAGAGATAAGAAAAATATTCTTGAGCACTTGAGGACTACAAAATCGTTTAAGGCATTGAATGTCTAAACATTTTGCGGACGATATTTTCCGTAATCCTACAAAGAATACATCTTGTATGAGTATAATATCGTTGACTCATTATTAATTACCTTCGTAACTAGAATTAGGAAGCAAAAACTCATTTTCCTTTAACGGTTTTTCCTTCGAGAGCTGCTCTTTTCATATTCTTATATTTCACAACTCCCCTCATCCAGTGACCATTATATAAGAATCACTTTATTTAATCAATCGCGGATGTTCCTTGGTTAATTCCAACTTTCTAATTGGACGAATTGGAACAGGGCATTTATTTTTGTAATATTTACTCAAATGGTTCGTTCACTACCGAAAAATGTGCTGGTATGTCTGATTAATTTGAATCCCTTCAATCGGAGGAGGTTTATCGGAAAGGTCACTTTTACAGAATACAAGCATTTTTGTTCGTGAACAACATAATGCAGGAACCGAAAAAATGTACAACCTTCGAACTCCAGACGATTTGTAAAAAAATCGTTTAATAGAGAAACTACATTATAGTTTCCTTTTTTCCCAATGTTTTCAGGGTAAACGCAGAAAAAACTTGCTCCTGTAGAAAGGACGTGTATGTTGAATAAAAAATCGGTTAATTTCCTTTACCCGGAACTTCCCTCGTTATTAGTATTTCCTTTTATTAGAAATAGTGAAGTGTGCTACAATATAGTTCAGTACATAGTCATTTAATACCACTTAATATATACTACCTTTTCAAACATTTTTATCGGGCGCCATTTTGTTTAATCATATTGGATTCCTACCAATATTTTTCCAGTTTCTACCTATACCATACTTGATTTTCGGGATATTTAAAAAAAATTGAATAAGTATATTTTACATGACACACACCGCCATTTTGTTACGTCAGGTTGAATTCGTACCAGTTTATCCCTATATCACATTCAATTGAATACGATTTTTTTTGCAAAATTTGAAGAAATTGAATAATTAGTTTTTGGGTAATAATTTTGTTTACCAAAATATTACCAGGGCATAAAACATAAAATTTGAAGTCACTCTGATGAGTAGTTTTTAAGCTCGCGACCTGACAGACGGACCGGCGGAATTGATAAAAAAAGTTTTGGCATCTAGGGTTGGCTGATTTTTTTACGATTATCAATATTTTATTTGGCCGTCATTTTGTTCCACCATCTTGAATTAGTATCATAGTTTTACTAGTTCTTCTCTATATCACAATTAGTTATGGCACACAATTTGAAACCAGTCCATTAAGTAGTTTTTCAGGCTGAATTTTTAAATATTTTATTAAGCGGCCATTTTGTTTGATTTTTGTGCAAAATTTTAGATAAATTGAATAAGTAGTTTTTTATTATTACTTTTTTGGATTGGATTTTTACCAAAATGTTACCATGTCATCCCCATATGACCCTTAATTTTTGACCAAGATTTGAAGTTAGTCGGGTAAGTAGGTTTTTAACTATACCGCGAGCAGACAGACAGACTGACAGATAGACCGACGGAATTGAGAAAACAGTACTACAGGGGCCGGTTCTAGGATAGTTAAATGAGATGTTAAAGCAACTTGTAAAGATTTTTCTGTATGATTTATATGAAACGTAGGATTCCGGCTGAAGTTTTAGCACTGTTCCTGGTACTATAGTGATTTTTCATTTTTTCAGTAGTTTCAGTGCTTAATTTTTCCGGGTGGTTTTTAGCACTTCCTCTTTTGTCTTGAGGAGTAGAGCCACGCTCTTTTAGAAATTTTATAAGATATTCAGTTTTCATTTGGTAATTCCGTGCAAAGCCGTAAACTCTTTACGACATCTACCAGTTTCAGTAGTATTATTACTTTTTAAGAGAATAACTTACCTTATAATTTACGGCGCAATCCCTAAGAGAAGCCTCATTTTCCTGTTTTCTTGGGCACCTCTTTTGTACAGGTATAACACTCATTAAAAAAAGAAACAGTTATACAGTTATGATGTGAAAACAACTCAAAAACGATCTGGTGGACTCTTAAAAAATTTTACATATGTACGGATAAAAATTTTTCAATCCCTAAAATTTTATCTAATCCTAATATACATATTTTTTGTCGCATTTGTTCAGATTGTTCCGAAAAAAATAATTTTTATAATGATGGCTTGTAGTTTTCGTTTTCTTTGGCAAATATATCAGATGTAAATAAAGCTCTCAATGGTATTAAAACCAACGCAACTGGGTTCGACGAAATATCCCCCCTAATGCTCAAATATTGCAGTCCATATAACGAGTAAGTAAGTATATCATGCATATTATTAACTGTTGTATAGAGATAGGTTATTTCCATGATCGGTGGAAAGTATCTAATGGCAGACCTCTGTCTAAAGGCACTAACCCTTTAAATTTTAATGACGTACGCATAATTAGTATTCTCACCGCAATTTCTAAAATATTCCAAAAGATTCTCAACAATCAGATGTATAATTACTTAATTTCCAACGATATTGTTCCACAGATTACAATATTGATAATTTTCTTTTTGTTTTATTATGTAAAAAATTGTTTTTAGTTCTTTTTAAATGTAATACTTAGTTTTTAGTTATATACTTCGTACACTATATCATTAGTTACTTTTTCTTTTCTTCCTTCTTGCATCCGACCGGTTCAGTAGAGTAGCTATTAAAAGCTAGACTTCGCCAGGCATTCGCGTTCTTGAAGTGTATTACCTACTTTGTATTTTGATTTTTTTGGCAAATAAAAGGCATTTATTTTTTTTTTTTCTCTACATTGTCTCACAGTTTTCCTGTGGTTCTATTTTATACTGACGGGATTATACCAAGACAGTACGAAAAAAAAAGGAAAAAAAAAAGTATTGCGTATTGAGAAATGATTTAACGATGCTACATGTCTTTAAAATAACCGATTTCTGGATGTTCCTGTGAATTTCTGTATATGACGAAAGGAACAATGATGACTCTTTCCTATTTCCACAGCCTTTTTATTTCCATCGCCAAGTCGATGTATTTGGCGACCTTCTCACTGTATTTCGCTTGGATGTTCTCGTCGTTGGGGATAGCCATGTCAATTAAATAAGAGATCCTTTCTTTTTTGGATTGAAAGGTGATATCGGGTCTGTTTGCGGGGATTGTTTTATCTGTGTGGATGTCAGTGTCCCAGTAGAGCTTGTAGTCTTCGTTTTCAAGTATGGATGTTGATGTATAATGGAAGTAAGGATGTGTGTTCTCCGTAAGTTAATATGTTGTGGCTAATGCTTGATGAACGACCTTCGCTACTGGGTTGTGTCTCGTGATGTATTCAGTTCCGGCCATTATTCTACAACCACTCCTTATGTGATCGATCGTTTCTCTCTGCTGGTAAATCTCCTGTACCTGTCGTCTTTAATGGTTATGTGCTTTTGGTAGATTCTGGTTGATATTTACTATGGTCTGTTCCATGATGGCGCTGTCTATAATTAGCTGCTCTTTGCTTCCTCGGCTGTTTTTCCTGCACTCTTTTTGCTCTTCCGTTAGAATGTTTTTGTGTGCTAGATGTTGTTCTATTCTCATCATAATTGTGACCGTGATGTTCTTATATAGGATTGGAAGGCACGTAATAGGTCGGTAATTTGACCGATTCTTAGTGTCTGAGTTTTTTGGTTTAGGGCATGTTATTCCTTGGGTGAGAAAACTGGGGAGTGTGCTAGGTTTTAAAATAATTTCATTAATTTGACAAGTGAGAGTTATCTGCCATTTGAATTATGTTTTTATGCTGTTGGTGTTTTTGTGTCCTGGCGGGAGTTTTTAATTGTTCTGTGTTATCGTGGTTATAGCTGCTGCGTAGATAACTGTATGAATGTCCTCAATTGTGCTCGCATTCATTATGTACTTGGGTATTATGTGTTCGTTGATGGCCTTTAAGATGTTTTGTGTGTCCCGTTTGAAGATTACACGAGGAATAAGATCTCTTGTTGTGCCTGACCATTTGTTTAGATGTGACTCCATTTCTACTTTGATTGCTTGTGTGAGAGACGGTCCGAGGTTTATTTGTGTGTATGGTGCTTTGGGTGAATGATTTACTTGTCCTGTGCGCTGTGTGGTGCTTGTCATCTGTCGTGGGTTGTTGCTGGGAGCTTTGCACCTACTGAGTCTTGAGTGAGGTGTCAGACCCTCTTGCGCAAAGTTGGACTGGTTTGTGTGTGGGATCGGTTCGGCATCTGCCCCACTATGCGTTTGGTTGATGAATATTAAGTTCAGCAGCTACCATAGTTTTTACGTTTTGTAATGCGAGTGGTGTGAGCTTACTGGTCTTAGTGATGACTCTTTTTTGACCTATCACTCTTTGTTATGTGACAAGCGATTTGTATTCTGAATATTGTGCTATAAAAAGTGTATGCAGTTTGTGTCCGTATCCTGATAAAACTCACCGTTCGATTCATTTCGTCTGTCCATTTTAACCTTTTCCTTGGTTTACCTGGCTAGTTGCAAGTTGTCGTTGCGATATATCCGCTGTTGTAATGGGCTCAAGTTATTGAGTTTGGCTAGCATCTGTGTCAGATGTATTTGTGTATCCATTTTGGCAGCGCAAGATCGGTTCGCTCGATTGTGTAATGCGGCTCATGCGTTGCTCTGTCTTTCCCGCCTTGGTGGGTGCCAGTTTAGCCGGCAAAATACTTTTAGTGGGTCTATTTTCCTTTGCTTGGTCGTGATCATTTCTGTCGGGCTGTCCTGTCCCGCAACATCCTCGACCGTTACGCTGCTCGCCCGATGCTTCTTTTAAAGATGCTCTATTGTTTGGGTTGTTGTTTTCGGTATTAGTTCTTGGTTTCGAGAAAATATGGAAGATGTGCTTCTGGGTTTCTGAGAGAGCAAATATCTCTAGGCTCGTTCTGTATGCAGTGGTTTTGCTCATGAACTTATCATAGTTGTTGAAGTCCTTCATGTGGTCGTCGTGAAATAACGAAAATATCTGAAGTTCCGACCAGTTTTGTTGGAGGTACTTCAATGCGTCTTCTCGAAGTTTGGCATGATTGTTTTGACGGCCGTATATGTGCAAGCTAACTGATCGGAACAGACAACTTCCGTCTCCAACAATGTCGGCTCTGATGAAATTCTCGAGAATAGAATCAGCTGTAGCAGTTTTTTCAGCAGAGGCCTGCCTGTTCAGCCTTTCGCCGCCACCGTCCGGCACGCTGTCATGGGTGTGCCAGCATTTGACCTTGGTGGCCCCAGGTAACTCGGGTCCATGGGGCCGTCACTACGGACTACGCATTACCGTAGCGTTCGCAATATTGCTGGATGCAGTACCCAGACAGTCAGACTTACGTATTATTATTATTGACAATCAATTTCTCAACAAAGTTAGGTTCCAAGCCCATCCCGGTTGCTTGCATCAAAAGGAGTGGGCTGGTTTCCATTAGTTCTGTCTTGTCTTGTAAGAATTTTCTCACTATGTGGCAAGTACTAAGCAGGATTGACTTCTGGATGTCGACCTTATGAAGTCCTATGATTTTCAGGTTCTGTTCTAGTATTTTTGGAACTCGTCCAGTTGATGATACGATGATCGGCATCACATGAACCTTATTCAGTCGCCACATCTGTTGTATCTCGATGGCCAGATCTTCATATTTGGCCTTTTTCTCTCGAAATTTATCCAACACGCTGTTATTGTTGGGTAGAGCAACATCTACCAAATAAGCTGTCTTTGTTTCCTTATTTAACAGCACCACATCAGGCCGATTATACGTCACCCGTCTGTCGGTGATAGTTCCCGGTTATAGTACAGTTTGAAGGCATTATTTTCAATCACTGAACTTGGTTGGTATTTATAATAGGGCACAAAGGTGTTCAGGAGCCCGTATTTATTGGCAAGCTTCTGGTGTATGATGTTACACACCTAGTTATGTTGTTGGAGGTAGTCTGTGTTTGTTAGGAAGTGCAGCCAGATGTTATATGCTGTATAGTCTCTGATCTCTCGCTACATTTTCGACACTTATCGGATTTAACGGACCGGTCTTTGATGATGAATTTAGTGTAATTCCGTGTGTTAATAACCTGGTCCTGTGTTTGTTGCCATCACAAGTCCTTCTGTCTGTGGGAATAATTGTCCATCCTTCAGCCACCTGTTGGATTCTTCCTTATCTATGTGTGGCTGATTCAAGTCATTGTGATGTCGGCCGTGTAGCCCACTGTTCTTGTTTGTCGGGGTCTGAAAGTGACTTTAGGATGATGTTGTCACTTGCGAGTTTGAGTGGAGAGTACGAGTTGTCACTCAAGGTCACTATGCGGTGGAGGCTTGATGTTGAAAAAATCCTTGTTGGTGAAGAAATCTCTTCATTTTTGCAGCTGTCGGGAGTGCGAGTTGATCAAGTCAACAAGGGATCTTCCACCTTCTCTTCGAGGTGAGGTCATTCGGAGAGTTGATGACCTTGAGTGGTGTGACTTGTACTTGGTCATCATTGGGCGAGTAGTTCGTTGTAGTTCCTCTAGCTCCGAGTTAGTCTATTTCAAGATTCCGAAACTGTAGGTCAGCACGGGCACAGCATAGGTGTTAATTGCTGTAATGGGATTTCCGGTGTTCACTGCTATCTTCAGAAGAGCTCGCACTGTTTGAACGTACTGATCTTTCATTTTGTTCTTTCCTTGCATATCCTGGAACAGTCTAGCTTGTTGGAATCCTAGGTATTTATAGGTCTCTCCTTGGTTCATCCCTTAAACTATTTCTCCATTGGGTAGGGTTACATCACCATTAATGACTTTGCCTTTTTCGATGCTTAAGGCTTTACATTTTTGCATTCCGAATTCCGTATGGATGTCTTTTGAGAAGGTGTATGCCACGTCAATTAGCTTTTTTAGTTGGTTATGGTTTCCACCATAGAGCTTAATATCATTCATATACAGAAAGCGGGATATGGTTCGGGAATCGTCTCTATTGGCTTTGATGTTGAAGCCATGTCCTATATTATTAAGCAGCGTGGAGAGGGCTTTCATCGCTAAGCAGAACCAAAGTGGACTTAACGAGTCTCCTTGGTAAATTCCCCTATTGATTTGAATCTCATCGGTGGTAAGAGATTGATCACCATTATAGATTCTCAAGTTCGTTCTCCACTGGTGCTTGATAGTTGCCAGGAAATTGATGATCAAAGGGTGAATTTTTTATATTCCTAGTACGTCTATGAGCCAGGAATTTTCTACACTGTCAAACGCCTTTTTATAGTCTATAAAAGCAGTGTGTATGTTGCGTTGCTTTTTCTGTGCCCTGCTTAAGTACCACAGAGTCGATGATAAGTTGTTCTTTGCATACTTGGTCTCGAATGCATTCCTTCTGTTCCTCGACTAATAGGTTATGACTGTCAATATCATCACAGATAGGATTTGCGATGCAACCTGTTAGGCTCTTGTACATGGTGGACAAACAGGTGATGGGCCTGTACCGGGTACGGGTCTTCTGTCCTATTGCTTTTGGGTAACATAGTTGTAGTGCCTAGTATTAGAAATGCGAGGGTTGTCTCCGGATGATGCATTATTTTAGTAAGCTGACGGGCCAGAGCTTCATGAAGGACCTCAAATTTCTTATACCAGATATTGTGAATATGGTCAACTTCTGGCGACTTCCAGTTGCTCGTTCCCTTAATCATCAGCAGATGATATAAACTGTTTATATCATCTGCTGATGATGCTAAATTGGTTAGCGAAACGCGCGTCCAGAACGTAACAAGTTGTGGTGTAATGAGGTTAGAACTCTTGTATTTTAATCTATCTTTCACCATAGATTCCAGTGTTAGGACTTGGTGATAGAGTAAAATTCCATTTGTGATGTTTGAATCTGATCACGTTGAGATTGTAGCATTTCGGTTATGCTCTTTCGGTTTTTCCCAGATATTCGACCAATACTTGGGCAAATTGCAAATGCTCTTTGCTCGGTAGCATCTTCTCAGTATTGGTTTGATCTTTGGTATTATTGATACTCCGATAGAACTGTCGTTGATTGATGCTGAAAAGCCAGTTCTGTCGTGGTCTCTTTTGTTGTATCTCTGCAGACGTTTCACTTTAGCTGCTAGTTTTTGCTTTAATGTATCTTGATACTCATCTTGTTTTTGTTGATGGTCGAGAGCGGTGGATTTTGTACCTATCACGTCTCAAATTATCAATTGCTTTCTTAAGTCTTTTCTGCCAAATGGGTTTTTATTGGTGAGTAGCTTTGCCCGTTTTCTTGTGAGAATGCACTTGTTGTTTATGGCATCTAAGGACCGCAACGGCAGAGCAGTAGATGAGTGTGTGAAGCTTCTCAAGGGTGTCATACTCCAAACTAAACCCTGCTAGTAGGGTGTTAAAAATCTTGAGGATGCTGTGGGTCTCTCGATTAGTTCTAAGTTTTGGGAGCTTAGGTCTTTGAGTTGGATCTAGGACGTTAAAATCAGCAATAGCTTTTTGGAGTTCGTTGTATAATGATATTTTTCCATTGTCGTGAGTGTTGTTGCCTCTGTCAATCATGTCTTGTTTTTAATTATTATTATTATCATTATTAATATTGCTATTATTATTATTATTATTATTAGGCTGCATAAATTGAAATTTAAAATATTTTATTCATCAATAAATAAAAATAAAAATATACACACATACATACATACATATACATAATAATTTACCTAAAGTACCTACAATAAGCGTCCAGCAATACATCCGGCTCACCATCCTCGGGTTATACAAAAGAAAACAATAATAAGTGTAAATATGAGCTGTCACCATCCGATGTAAGCAAACCCAAAACGTCACCGGCGAGGCGTACAGGGAGGGTGGGCGAGGCAGCAAGAGAGCGAGAGAGCGTGCGAGCGGGGGACAGAACCTGAAACGACCGATAAACTATATTGCATATTTCTAGAGTTGAAATAAAATTAAAAATATACGAGAAGACCAGCATTAAACATTTGGCAGTGGGTAATAGAATCAACGTTATCAACAAAAAACCAATATTAAGTAATGCTTATTTATCACTCTATTAGCATGGTTTTAATATATTTGTTATATTTATTAAGAGAAAAATCATTTTCAGGGAAGCAATCCACATTTAAATTGCTACATAACTAAAAGACTTTTGAAAACCTGAAGTTCAGTACTGCGGTATTCTAAAAGAACTTACATTCCTTGTAAAACAAGGATGATTAAATGACCAAAGGAGCGATTTTAAATAAGCCGGCTGACCAGTTTTTAAAACTTTATAAATTAGAGAAAACACGTGGCCTGTTTGCGATGGACAAAATCAGGGAACTTTTGAGATGCGGAGTAATATGGTCTCTATACGAAATATTATAACGTTGATTGAAGGAAAAACCTTCAATCAACGATTATAAAAAAAGCGCATACATGTATTTTGAAGTTTTTGAATAGATGAAGCAACACGTACAGTCAAAGAACTGTCATAAACAATATCTTTATAATCAAGTAAAAATAGAATAAGTGTATTACATAAATAATACTTTGTTTTTGATGGCAAGTATCTTGTTAAGCTATAAAGTTTTTTTAAACGCATATATCAAGGACTAAGTTTTTTTTAAATTTGTAATTGAAAAGTAAGTTCAGAGATAAGGAGAATTCGTAAATTTTTTGCTTCGGAAACGATTGGTATTGGAACATTATCTATCTGCACATCAAATATCTCCGATATTCTTTAAGTTTAACTTCTATTAAAGGATACTTCGAAATATAAGGATACACTATTTAGATGCATTTAATTTGAAGTTATGATCGAGCACAAACTGGTTTATGTTATTTAAGTCGGAATTAAATTTTAGTTGTGAGTTACGTAAATTGTTAGCAGGAAAAGACATATAGAGCTGAGAATCATCAGCATATTGTTGCAAATTAGAGTTTTTTATTACACTGCTCATAGGAGCAACATATAGAGTGAATAATAGAGGCCCTAAAATGAATCCCTCCAGACCACCTGCAGCCACTGGCAGAAAATTGGATTTTGATACAACAGAATCATTTTTACAACCACATAATGTGATCTACTTCTATGATAAGACGAGAAAAATTTAAGTGATTTGACCGATAGCCCGAAGTAACTAAGTTTGGCCCTCAACAGTTCGTAACTAAGAGAGTCAAAAGCTTTACTGAAATCCAAAAGCCCTTAACACGTAATTTCGTTATTTTCTTCATTGAATCTTATGTCGTATCAGTTTAGTGAGGCAAGTAGTTGTACTGAAATTTTTACGAAATCCTGACTGACAGTCAGGTATTATATTTATTGAGTTTGCAGAGGAAAAAAGTTGACGGTAAACATACGTCAATAATCTTTGACACAGCCGACAAAATGCTTATCTTTATATTCTTTAGGATCAGGCACTTTTGACAATGGTTTTATTATTGCCTTTTTCCACTGTTCCGGATAAACCCCCTCCAAAATAAAGGGTTTCCCAATAAGAACGTTCGGTCTTTGGCAACAGCACATTACAAGTTCCAAAGTCACACAAACGTTATCTTTGGCAGAAGTATTCAGTTGGCCTTGACATTTATTATGCAGTGGTACACAATTCAACAACGTGTCGAAATCGTTAAAATTTATCATCAAAACCGATGTTCCATTCGGCAAACGTTCCGTGCACTTCGTCCAATTTATGATGCCGATGGTCGTCCTGCAGAGTCCACAATTCGCCGTCTAATGGAAAAATTTGAACAAAGTGCTTCGGTGGAAGATCGGGCAATACCTTTACGTCAGCGAAGAGTAAGATCCGCTGAAAATATTGCTGCCGTCCGGGAAAGTGTGCATAAGAATCCACGACAGTCTATTCCTCGTCGTGCTCAAGAACTTGGGCCTTCGGGCCTTCGCGGATGTCAACCTGGCGAATCCTGCATCATGACTTATCGCTTCACCCATATAAAGTGCAATTAACTCAGGAATTAAAGCCCAACGACCATAGACAGCGGTGTGAATTCGCTAACTGGGCGCTAGAACAATTGGAGGGTGATCCCAATTTTGGGCAAAAAATAATTTTTAGTGACGAGGCTCATTTCTGGTTAAGTGGCTTCGTAAACAAACAGAATTGCCGAATTTGGAGCGACGAAAACCCACGGGAGATTCATCAAGTTCCCCTCCACTCTGAGAAAGTAACCGTATGGTGTGCACTGTGGTCCGGCGGAGTCATCGGTCCTTATTTTTTCGAAAATGAAGGAGTCGCACTTGCTGTCAACGGTGAGCGGTACAAGGCTATGATAAGAACATTTTTTTGGCCTATAGTGGGTCGTATGGCTGTGAGAAACACGTGGTTTCAACAAGACGGCGTAACCTCCCATACTGCAATTACGTTATTGCATGAGCAGTTTGAGGTTGTGTTATACCGCGAACCACATTTGTACAATCATGTCATCGAAAATTGGACTTACAGAATTCGTCTCATCAGGCAAAGCCGCGGCGGATATTTAAGTGACATAATTTTTAAAACATAATGTAACCACATATGCTGTACAATAAATATAAAATTATGCCAGTTTTATTTATACATGTTTTTTTATTAAACTTCAAAGATCGAGCGTTCTTATTGGGAAACCCTTTATAAGTGTTTATAATACTGATTAACGGATTTTTACAAAATGGCAAACTAAACTTTAAGTCCTTAATTGGCAATTGATCGTCGCCAACAGCATTTCTATTTATTGAATTTTTTATTTTAAACAGAGAAGTTTCATCAATTTCCTCAAAATTTAATTCTAATGTAACATTAGCGTGTTTGTTATGTTTATAAAAACTTTGCTTCCCATCTGATGAAGTATCAGTAACCTTACAACAGTTCACATAATAATCATTTAGAGCCGTCGCATTACTATGTTTGGGGAGGTATTTCTATAATTGGTTTAAATATCAGATTTAATTGTTTTGCATTTTTCCAAAACCTACTACCGTTTTCCTAGGGTAATGAATTGAAATATGCATTTTTTCGCGAACAATAGCATTTTTTGTATAATTTAATTTTTTTGGTTTTATTTGCCATAATATTGTAGACTAGTTTGTGTTTTATTTTTTATGAGCTTTATCTCTCAATTTAATCAGCAATTTAATATGATCCGTAATCCATGGAATAAAAGGCCTAACCCTGATTTTTTGTTGTTTTATGGGGGCATGATTGTTAATCCAAGATATAACCATTAAAAATGTGAAGTTTGTCATTAATGTCCATATCTCAATTTATTTGTCAAGCATCTGTTTCAAAGTTATTATAAATAATTTCCTTATAGTTTCTGAAAAATATATGCTTCTCTTTCTCCGCATTTATAAAAATGTTCAGAATTGAGTATATTAAAACATTGATCGGACATTGTTTCGGATAAAGAAAATGTTTTAAAAGGTGGATACTTAGACCACTGGGAAATAATACCTACATAATTACAAAACGGAACGGATAGAGCCATTACATCTTCTAAGCACGCAAATACAAATTTTCTTCATCTATCGACGGTAAATTATTAGTCACTTAAAATTTTTAGTTTAGCCACTGCAGGTATTTTTGTAGAACAGTTTAATCGTTTACAACAGCACTCCTCACCCAATTCATGGCTTTATAAGCATAATTTCTTACTTATTCTTCCACGTATCGGTCTTTTTTTGTACTATTTTTTCACAACGACACTTTCCGTATTACTAGCCCTGTCTATTATTAACCTTAATTATACAAACAAAATAAATTATGACGCTGTCCGAACATGAAAAGTCTGCAAATACACCTAACGATAAAAGAAAAACAGTAAAGTAGCTGCATTATCACAAGCTACTAACCGCGAGGACTTAGCTTGTTATTCTCGTGTAGGCGTATTTTAAAGGAATTTATTTTACCGAACTAGGCTTGTTTTTCGCCGGATTATATATGTGCTTCGAAAAGTGCCTATATTTGCCATTGGATGGCGTTATCTCAATTCAACTACAGTGACTATACAGGATCGTATAAAGTCACAGTAAATTCAACCAAAAGTTGACTTAGCCTCTTTTTCCCGTGTATGAAGGGTACCTTCATATGTAATCGGTATATACAATAATTGTAAATTTCCAAGGGGGTGGGAGGCACGCTGCCTCCTTGGAAAACTGGAATACCAATTTCAAAACAAAATCGGTGTATTTTTGTAAACCAGAGAATCGAGCTAACTTAGGGCATTGGGAGCAAACAAGGCTGCAATTATAGACGGCTATCTGACATCAGGAGCGAACTAGTGTTACCCGTTTTATTCCAGGTAATAGAGTTTTATCGAATTTTTAAACATCTTATTAAGACGCTATTTTGTTTTGTCGCATGGGCTTTGCACTAAAATTTATCCAGTTTATTCTCCCCCCCCCCCAATTTTGAACACAATTTCAAGTCAGTTGGATAAATATTTTTTTGAGGAAATAAATAATTTGCTGACCAAAATAAAAAACGTGCTCCCGTCATAATTCATTGAAAAACTTCACCAAATTTTAAATCTGTAATAAGCAGTACACGTTACCATAAAATAATTATTTAATTCAGCACTTAAGGGCAAGTTTAGTCTTAACAAAATTTACTAAAATCGTCCTGAGAGACACTTTACATGTGTTTTAAGTTCCCGTTAAAATAATTATTTAAATCAGCCCTTAAGGGATACCTTACTCTTTAAAAAATTTACTAAAAACGTGCGACCACCGCTATTTATAAACCAAATTCAACATTAAATATAGTCCTACAAGGGCTTTAAGATATCGTAAAAATAATTAATCAATTTAGCCCTTAAGGGCTGTTTTACTCTTAAAAAATTTTACTAAAATCCTGCGACCACCGCTATTTATAAACCAAACTCAACGAAAATATATTCCTGAAAGACACTTTACATAGGTTTAGAGTTACCGTACATATAATTACTTAAATGAGCCATTAAGGGCTACTACACTCTTAAAAATTGTTACTAAAACCGTTCGATCACCGCTATTTATAAATCAAACTCAACAAAAATACAGTCCTGAGAGACTCTTTACAAGAGGTTTATGCTACCACAAAAATTATTATTTATTTCAGCCCTTAAGGGCTACTTTAATCTTTTACTAAAACCGTGCGACCACCACTATTTGTAAACCAACCTTAGCGAAAATATAGTCTTGGGAGACAATCTACAGAGGCTTTAAGTCACCCCAAAAATAATTATGTAAATCAGCCCTTAAGAGCTACTTCACTCTTAAAGATTCTTACTAAAACCGTGCGACCACCATGATTTATTTATAAATCAAACTCAACAAGAATATACTCCTGAGAGACATTTTACAAGAACTTTATGCTTCCATAAAAAGTATTATCTAATCCAGCCTTTGAATAAGTAAATGTACAGGAAAGAGCCTAGCTGTGACCTTGACGAGACCGGGAAGGTCGCAAGATTCAAAACGATGGCCCGTCAAAATGACAACACCTTGTTTTCGATGTTCAGTGGCGTATCCACTTTGATTTTTACTTTGAAATTAAGAAAGTAATTTAAAAACTTATACTTTTGAAAGAGAATTATAATCAAGGTATGGACTAAATGAAACAAGTCAATAAGTGAGATACATTATATCAGGTGCCAATTTAACAAAAAATTGGTGAAAGAGGGATTTTAAAGAAAAATAAGTACCACCCATACAAGCCAACCATTGTTCAAGGGCTCATTGAAGAAGATTTTCTAAGGAGAAATACCAGGAAAATATAAATTTTAGCAGTGTCATTATATGGACTGACGAAACATATTTTAGTAACTGTGGAATCTTTAATAAATACAATATCGTCACCAATGGACAACAGAGGATTCTAGATTGTTGGCACAACGTAGGTTGCAAACTCGATTTGGCATGAACGTTTGGAGTGGCATTTACGGTAAAATAGTTTTTGATATTAGCTGGTTTAACTGCATTATACATAATCTTGTATTTTCAGGGAATCGATTTAAAGGTCCATTTTTTTACCAGCATACTTTAACTGGTGAAAGATATTTAGATATGTTAAAAAACCAAATTCTACCAGCAATTAGACATGCAGCACAATACGAATTTCATAATGTTTGGTTTCAGCAGGATGGCTGCCCAGCCCACAATTCCAGGGCTGTCAGAGATTTATTAAGAAGAACTTTTGGGGACAAATTAATTTCCAGTGGTGCTTCTACATCATGGCCTGCTAGGTCGCCAGATATTACACCCTTGGATTTCTTTTTGTGGGGGTACGTTCAAAATGAAGTTTTTGAATTTGAACCTCCCGAAACATTGACCGTACTCGAAGAGAGAGCTCAGGAAGTGTTTGCTAATATTAACAGAAACACACTTAGGCGAGCGACAAATAGTGTTTTAAAAACATGTCGTACTTGAGTTGCTAAAAATGGACAGCATTTTGTTTAATATACCATTGTATTCTTTTGTGTAGATGTGTATGTTTCTAGTTAAAGCTTATTATTATTTTTTCGTATTTCTTGTGATTAATACATACATTACTACTAAATATTTATTAAATAAAAAATATTGTTACCGTGGCGATCCAAAGCCTGCTAGAATAAAATCGATTTTTGAATATTTTGGTGGTTTTTCTTTAAAAAAATGTAAACTTGTTATACATCAATGAATAGGATTTTCCTTGCTTATTTTAGAGAGACAAAAATCCAATATGGCGTTCATAAGAAAAAATAAAGTTGGTGAAGGTGAAGGATAACCGAAACATCGTAAATAAAATTTAATGCAATAACCGTTTTCTACACAAAAAATGGCTTTAGTTATATTTATAAGTTCAGTAATGCTTATGTTGCATGAGAACGAAAAGATAAAAGTCTAAGAATTGCAAGTGCATAAATACAGAATTGCATTTCTCACGGGAACGTAACTCCTCCCCTCTTAGTTGTTCTAAAAGACGTGTTTTCAAAAATAACCAAAAATTTTAAAGATTATTAATAGTTTAAAAAATTCTATTATTTTCTTCAATATCTTCAAAGTATCAGAGTTTGCATTTAATTTTTTTTTCTTAGATTTTTTTACAAGTTTTTTGTATATGAAAAATATAATAATTATTGAAATGAGTATGTAAAGTAAAATTGTCCAAAAACTTTACATAAATCATTGTGGTCATTTCTTCTAGGGCTTTTTTCTGGTTTTGGCTTCGCTTTCTTTAGTAGTTTTTAGGTTTACGTAGTTTAAGTCCATACTAGGAGGGCTGTAGAATGAATTTCGGTTTTCCTTAATTAGGCTTAGATTAAGGGTAGGTAGTTTAATTTCATTAAATGTTAATTGGCTTGATTTATGTTTCCAGCATAGTTGACTTTATCCGTACTTTATATTCTGGGGATGACTCAAGAAGATAGGAACCATATAGAAGTATGTTATCTTCGGATTTTTGACAATATATGATGGCAATTACTTGTATTGGTACTGTTATCAGCCATTTGTCGTCGATTATTTTTGTTGTCTGGATCTGATGCAGTTGAGTTTCAAATGGGTGGCAAAAAGTAATATTTGGGTGATGTTCAATAAGTTGAACAGCGCAGGAGGGGATCTTCGACAAACGTGGCGTGGGCTTCTTTACACAAATATTTCTGTGGTTGGATTTCGTGACATCTTTGGTCCATATGGGCATATTTTGTATTGCCTAATGCTAGGTAGGGTTTTTAAGGAATATTTACAAGAAATGATCGATTATTGGGAATTGGTAAAGGAACTAACTTAAAATATTGATATATCTCCGATTCTACAAGAGGAAGTTCAAATATAAATACAATAATAAAGTTTTTTAAGAAACTTTTAATTTCTATAATTTTTTCGAAATATCGAAAGTTTATTTTTATAAGTTACTTCTAAATGGAGTTTATCTGAGCCTAAATGATTGTGTAAGTTCTTTATTTCTATAAATAGTTCATTTGGGTCTATTATTGAGTTATAAAGTACATTCATTTTTGCAAAAGTGATACCTATTTCAATCTTATTCAGAATATTGTAGATTGATTGATAAATTGTTGTTATTTGATTGATTATTATATATATTAAATAAAATTCGTGATTGCTTATTTGTTTCATTTGAACTTTATTATTTTTATTTTCTATTTGTAAAATGCGTGATCTGTGATATTAGATGTAATTGTTTTAAATTTATTAATAGTAGATTCTAAAAGTGTAATTTGATTGCTTTTCAATCAATCAGTTTTCAATTTATTTTGATTTCCTTTTAATTTCGTGATTTTGGCATCAATTTGCTGTGCGTCATTTAGGTCTAAGTTTCCGGTTATACTTTTTATGAATGAACCTAAGGGGTTAAAAAGACCTCTTTTACTACGATAATTTGGGACAATTTGTTCTAATAAAGTTTCTATTCGTTTTTCAAGTGTACATAAGGTATTAAAAAAATTAAAATATCCCTTATGGTATTCGCTGTTATTTTTTATTATGTTCATATATATTGATTTTGCTTGCTTTTGAATATTTTGAAATTGGTTAATTAAAGGGGTTAGGTTAATATTTTAAACGAATGTCCAGTGATTGGATTTAAGTTTAGCGGTTCCCATTTTGAATGGTAGTATTCCTGGATGTTTATTTAAATCAATGACGTCTCCATGTCGTTGATTTAAATCGTGGAATTTTACATAGCCGCCGACGATGGTCCAGCATCTGGGAAAAGGGGTATTATTTTAGTTTCGTGAACTGTATAATTTCTTTGTATTTATTTTTGGGATTTTCTATTTGTATTTTATTATTTTCTAATAGAGCCGATAATATGAATGGGCCTAAATATCTCTTTTTTATTTTTCCAGATCGATTATCTGATTTTTTTGTAAATTTGTGAGCCTATTATTAAATTAGTCGGGGTTTTATCCTTGTTTGCCCTATCTATAATTTTTTGTTTTAGTTCTTGTGATTCTTTTCTAATTTTGTCGTACAAAATTTGTGTGTTATTTTTATGATTATTGACTAACATACTCGATATATACATGAGCGAGTATTAAATCCATAGGATCTCTAGAGTCTGTGTGTCCGAAGACAAGTTCGTATGGGGTAAAATTCGTTCTAGAATGGATCGTGTTATTATAGGCAATAATTGCGTACGGCATAAGTTCGGTAACTTCTGCATTGGGGCCCGATTCTCGAAGTAATCGAATGTTTTCGATTAATGTGAAATGTAGCCTTTCCACAGGGGAATTTGATTCATGGTGGTAAGAGGTAGTGAAGTGTAGTTTAATATTATGTGTATTTAATAAGCCTTTAACGACTTCGTTCTGAAATTCAGATCCGTTGTCTAATACTATTTGTTTTGGGATACGTAAAAAAGAGAAGAAATTATTTAACTGTTCACAGCACGACACTGCGTTTGCAGTATAAGGCAAGGCTTGCGTATTCGGAGAATTTATCTATAATAGTTAGGAATTTTTGTTTACCTATAATGAAAGTGTCAATATGAACAATTTGGAAAGGTTTGCTTTTCGTTTCGGTTAATATCAAAGGTTGATCTGGTGGTTTTCGATTATATTTTGACCTTTGACAGATTTCATAATTATTGATGTATTTTTGTTACATCTGCCTTAAGTTATTTCCAATAATAATTTGCTTTTAAAAATTAGCAAGTTTCTTCGATTCCCCTATGGTTTGTTTTGCCTCCATGGCGATATTTAATTAGTAATTCTCGTTCGTCAGGTTGAGCATTATTTATTAATTTTGAGCATTCTATAAGTTGTAAATTTTTAAAATGAATATTCATTGTTTGTTGGAAATAGGTTCTTAGTTCTTTGGAAAATAAATAAATATATGTTGTTTTATTTATTAAATATTCTTTCAAAAAGTTAGTAATTATTGTAATATTAGTGGGTAATGTTGCGTGAATAATTTGATTTCCTTCGAAATTTTCGCGTTTGGTTTTAACATATTTGTCATAAGGTGTTTTTTTAATAATAAGTTGGCTTATTAAGTTTTAAGTTTGTCTTTATTAATAATAATTTCATCTAATATAGTCATATTGGAATGATTTTCGTTAGCATTTGTACTACGTATTGTTTCCGTTATGCGTGGTTTTATTGGAATATTAGAATGAGTTGGTTGTGTTATAGGTGGAGTTAGTATGTCAGAAATAATATTAATTTTGGGTGTTGTTTCAGGTTCGTTTTCTAGTCTTTCTATTGTTTGTGACACTACTTCAGAGTCAAGGATAGCTGGGTTAAAGTGGTCGTTTAGGAATTGCGTTACATCGGTGTCTATATCGCCTGGGTAATTTATTAATGATTCTGATTCGATTGCGTTTAATTGGATTCGGCTAAGTGCGTCAGCGTTAGTGTTTTGTTTCCCTTTTTTGTAGATTATTTCATAATCATACTCTTCGAGTTTTAACCTCCAACGTACTAATTTTGAATTTGGTTCTTTGAGGTTAAATAACCACACTAATGGGCGATGGTGAGTATATATTTTAAATTTTTTGCCATAAAGGTGAGGTCTAAAATATGTACATTGCTAAACGATTCCTAAAAGTTCTTTTTCAATCGTTGAGTATTTTTGTTCTGTTTCATTTAGAGTTCACGACGCAAATGCTACAGAGTTGTCATTTGGCGGGGTGCCTTGAGAGAGAACAGCGCCTACAGCTACATTTGAGGCGTCTGTCGTAAAAACAAAGGGTTTTTCAAAATCAGGATATTTTACTATTGGATCATTTATAAGTAATTCTTTTAAATGGTTAAAGTATTGAATAAAAGCTGGTGAGTGTTCAACTTTCACTCCTTTTTTGAGACATAGTGTAAAGGGTTTTGTAATTTTTGCGAAGTCTTTGATGAATCTACGATAATATCTGGCTAGTCCTAAAAATGACTTAATGTTTTTTTGGGTTTTTGGTATGGGGAAATTTTTAACTGCGGTGACTTTATCTGGGTTAAGTTTTACACCTTCGCTTGTAATTTTATGACCTAAATAAGCAACTTCTTTGTGTAAAAATTCCGATTTGTCTAGCTGCACTTTTAAATTGGATTCTCTAAGTCTATCAAAAACGGATTTTAATCTATCGATGTGCTCTTGAAGTGACGTAGAGAAGATTATTATGTCATCAAGATATACAGAACAGATTTCATTTTGAAGTCCCCGAAGGACGTTGTTCATGACTCGCCGAAATGTAGAGGGCGCATTTTTAAGCCAAAAAGCATACGTCTAAATTCATAATGACCTGTATCGGTTAAGAAGGCTGTTTTAGGTATATCATTCGGCTCCATTTCTATTTGATGAAATCCGGTTGCAAGATCCAATGTGCTGAAATATTGGGATTTTCCAAGTTTATCGAGAATATCTGATATATTTGGTAAAGGAAATTTATTATCAATACTGCGCTCATTGATTTTACGGGAATCGCAAAAGATACGCCATTTACGTTTACCGGATGCATCCATCTTTTTTGGGACAATCCAAATTGGACTACTCCATGGTGACGTTGAGTTTTGAATGATACCGTTCTCTAACATTTTGTTAATTTGGGTTTCAACCTCTTTTTTATGAATTTCGGAATATCGATAAGTTTTTGTATATATAGGTGTGTCATCGGTTAGGTATATTTTATGTATAATTTGATTAGTAAATGTAAGCGGGATGCCCTCACAATAAAATATCTCATGATATTCGTAACACAAGTTTCGAATAGCTCTGTATTCCTCCTGATTACAATGTGATACTCTTAAATTTTTTATGTTTTGTTTTTGTTTTTGTATTATCTATATATTCATTTATTTCTGTATCGGTTTCCATTTTTTCTATGATGTTGTTTTCTACTTCATTTATGGTTTCGATATCTATGGGATTAAATATTTTTATTTTAACTGGGTTTTCTCGACTATTCGTAATTATAGTTGTTGCTTGAGAGTCAACGACTTGTACTCAAGCTTCTGCATCTCTACGCAACCAAAATCTGTATATTTTAAGATACGTAAACCATTTGATTGATTTACAGGCAGTTTAATTTTTTGATATGTGCGTCGGGGAATTATTATTTCGATAGTTTCAAAATTATGTAAGTTTAATATATTGTTTTGATAATATAAAGGCAAGGTTACAAATTAAGTATCAATGTTTTAAATTTATATTCGCTCCAATATGTGTTAGAAATCAATTCCTAAAAGTCCGTCAAATTTAAATATATATAAATGAATAAAACAAGGAAATATTGATATATTAATTACTTCATTGTGAATGGACGTAGCGTGGGCTGTCCTTACTGAGAAAGGTTCCGAAAAAATAAAATTTGAATACATTTTGTATGCCAAATTAGGATTTCGGGTATGAAAATTACTGGTTTGATTGTTGGAAATTTGGTTCTCCTGAAAATTTTTTTCATTAAAATCAATTTGATTTTGGTAAGGGTTATTTTTTAGACAAGAAAATTCGGTATTTCAGTATTCTGGGTAATAATATTGAAATTTAGCATTGTTAGCTTGAAAATTTTCATTTTGATCATTATCGGTATTTATCGATTCGACTGATTGATTATATAGCTCTTCAACGACAATATTGCGTTGTGAAGATTGTGGTTGTTGGTTTCTTCTAAGGATTGTGTTCCCTGAAGAAGTATCCATCGGTTCTTTTTGTTGGCGTGATATTCCAGAAGAAGATGGGCGTTAATTTTGGGGGTTAAAAAATGGTCTGGGGGTAAAAGTGTTTCTTTGTATAAAATTTTAATTTACGACATTCGATTGTCTAAAATTATTTGTGGGTTGCTTAATTCATTACTGAAATTTGGGATTGGTTGTCTATAAGAAGACATAAAATTTGAAAATTGCTGAACGGGGTAATTCGAAAATATTGGTCTCACATTAGCAGGATAATGTGCTTGTGTGGGCAAATTTATTTTTGGTTTTTGTGCATCAAAATTTGGGTTTTTTTGATAATGTATTACCATGGTTCTTATAATATATAAAATTTTCTCCTTCCAAGGCACAGCTCATTGCCTCTTCTAGAGTAATTGGATTTTTTAATCTAACCACAAGTTGCATATGGTAGTTTAGCCCGTTTATGAAGGTTTTTAATACTAAATTTCCCTATTCATTAATTTAACATAAAACTTTTAAAGCTTGCGTTTCATTACTTAAATTTACTTTGGAAAATAACAAACTGCGAGCATCTTGCAAACGCAAATTGCTGCGGTGTTTAATTTTTTTCCGATTTGGACGTGATTATATCTTAAATAATACAATCAATCGATCTATGGTGAAAAAGTCGAAATTATTGCGACTTTTACTGCGGGCCATGTATTTAATTCTGTTCGAGAACAAATAATATCGGCTGCCCTATCTACAATCTTCCAGTTTGAGGAATTACAAGAGACTTAAATATCAATATTCAAGATAGGATAAAAATAAAACGAAATAAGGACAATTGAAAGGAAGCACTTACAGCAATGTACTGAAGATAATTCCTATTCTCATTCTTAAACTAGGGTCCAATGGGTTCCCTGGTTAGCTGGTATGAGGGTGGGACGATGTGAGTTCCCAAAACTCGCACCAATAGGACACTGGACGATGCTGTTCCAAATCCCTGGTCAATTTTGAGTTTCTTGGTACACCCTGAAGATTTTTTGATTGTCCGATTTTTGCCACGAATCGTTGAAACGATACCAGAAAATACGCACGATGCGCGACTGTTGGCAATAATCCTACCGGCTGCGCCAGTTAACAACTCGAAACATGAGAAATTATTTTTAAAAAATCAATTTTATTTCATAAGCGTACAAAGAGAACTGACTACAAAATGCATTTTAGTTATATTTATAAGTTCAGTAATGCTTATATTGCACGAGAACGAAAAGATAAAAGTCTGAGAATTGCAATTCATAAATGCAGAATTGCATTTCTCACGGGAACGTAACTTCATAGATTTTGAAACAAAATACAAATAAAAAAGTTACAGGGCTTTACAGAAAATGCCACTTTTTAGTTTTTTCAAAAAAGTTAAAAGCACGCTGCTGAAGTTTTTTAATTACTAATAAAATTCTGTAAAAATTTGCTCATTTAATCATTTTTGTATCTCTTATAGTTTCCTTGATGCCAATACATACATCACCAAAATGGCACACACTGTATATATAAATCGGATCATGACTTTAACCAACTAATCGATAGAAATCGAGAAATATAATCAAACTGTTTCCCCCTCAGTATCTAACTGTATCAGACCCAAAAAAAGGAGAATATAATGTTAGATATTAAAACTTATTTTGTCCCATAAAATTGTTTCTAGGAACTCATAACTCCAACTTTTTTTTCATCCGTTTTAAAAGATGTAATATTTTGTTAGGTCAAAACATTTAAATTACCTTATAATTTAAATGTTTTGACCTAACAAAATATTACATGGAGTGTTACGCTACTGTGTTTTTTATATACCACTTGGTTCCTAACCTAACTGTTTGACACTTTAAGAATTATGAGTTTTATTATAATAACAATTATTTTTGCCTTTAAATCGGATTTAAAAGTGTCTAGTTAATTTCTTTACTTACGAAAATATAAATGAAATTACCGCGAAATTTTTTTTGTATTCAGGATAATGCAAACGATCAAAAATGCATTTGTTACGTTTTATAACACACAACACAATTTATTAATCAACTTTTTATATTAATTCGATGTGCGTATTATTTATAAATTGGTAAAACTTAAGCTTAAATTTGCAAAGACGACGGTTTGTCAACACACGTCAACAAACCAAAACGTAAACATCAGAAAAATAAGGTCCCAAAAATGACGTAGTTCCGTCAAAGGCCTGCTAATTTAAAAAATGCATGGGGTTTTTCCTGTTGTCTATTTATTAAAAAATCCAGCCCTTAAAGGCTACTTTACTCTTAAAAAATTTTACCGAAACCGTGCGACCACCGCTATTTATAAAACTCAACAAAAATATTGTCCTGAGAGACACTTTATAAGAGCATTGTTATTATAAAAATTATTATATAATTTCGCCCTAAAGGGCTACTTTACTTTACATTTATAAACCAACCTTAGCGAAAATATAGTCCTGAGAGACACTTTACAAGGGCTTTAAGTTACTGTAAAAGCAATTATTTACATCAGTTTAAAGAGTGATTTTACGGTAAAAATATTTTTTGTAATGCTGATTTAATTGAAAATATCAATTTAAAGTTATGATTTATGATATTAAGTATCCTTACTTTTTGTTCCTAGGCCGCGTTATGCCTTTTTCCAGTTTAATAGAGTGGAAAATATGTTTGCGCTCTAAGAAGTCAATTTTTTGACATAAGGCGTCTTTTTTGTAATTTTGTGCTCTATAGTATAAACAGAAACAATACTTAATTAGATCCATCGGGGCATATTTTAATTAAAACAGGACTATATTTTCATTGAGTTTGGCTTATAAATAGTGGTAGTAATTAATCATTTTTGTAAAAGTAAAGTACCCCTAAAGGAGTGAATTAAATAATTATTTTTACGGCAGCTTAAATCGCTTGTAGAGTGTCTTTTAGGACTATATGTTCGTTAAGTTTGGTTTACAAATAGCGGTGGTCGCACGATTTTAGTAAAACTTTTTAAGAGTGAAGTAGCCCTTAAGGGCTAAATTAAATAATTATTTTTAGGGTAACGTGTACTGCTAGAGAAGCTTATTACACGTTTAAAATTTGGTGAAGTTTTTTCAATAAATTAAGATGGTAGCACGTTTTTTATTCTGGTCAGCAAATTATGCACATCCTTTTTTTGATACTGATATTTTATTCCGGCATAATGGCTTCACACCAAAATTTCATAATACGTTCCTATATCATACTAGATTTTTGTTTAAAATTTGAGGCCAATTGGATCAGCAACTTCTTAATAATTATTTTTTAACATTTACTCCTACGAGGGAATTAAAAAGAGAAAGTTTGTGTAACATTGTTGAGCACATAAACTATACATTGCTCTATTTAAGCATTACAGGTAATTTTGTTACCTGGAGGTGAAAAACACAGTTCTTATACCAAATGTAATTTCTGACGAAGCTATAAAGACTTGCTAACCCTAAAAATTCGTTTGTCCTTGATCTTCATAAAATATGTTTGTTACGATTTTCTTTTTAAAAAAATAGACATCTTTCGTGTTCGTCATATTGCTGTATAATCAATTTCCTTCGACATATATGTCTCGAGAATGTATTTCCAATTTAAAACCATTTTGTAGTAGTAAAATAAGAAAACAAGTCAGATTCATAGTAGGACATACATCGCATAGATTTTTTTGATCCTCCGCCCAGAATCTTGAATCACACACAGGTATTTTCGTATGCGATCACCTCTCTCACCATACCTAAGACCAGCTTTCTACCTTCTGGCTATACCAAACAGGTGACTGGTTGTTAACAATTCTTTGCAAACGCCGAAGACATTTTACCACAATTTCAGTCGGCTTTCAACCTTCATAGTAGGCTTTGCACAGTATTTTCTTGCAAGAAGTAGCGTCTATCTATACATCGTGACATACTTTCGATACTAGCGCGGGCTTGAGAAAGGTCGGTACCAGGGCAACTCGATAAGTTAATCCATACCCAGGATAAAAATATCAGCATATTTTTTTAATACTCATAAAATAAAGCCTATAAAATTGACCTTTATCAATACAGGTGTATTTATCGCGAAGCTTGAAAATTACGGACTGACGAAGGGATGTGTGGGGTTGACTTTAAGTGAATTTGTGTAGATATTATTGGATATTTATAGAAGAAAAAGAAAATGTTACAGCCCAGGAGATGGACAGTCGTTATAGTTGCGGTGTTTTTAGTTTTGGAAAGTGTTCAAGGTACGGACTTTTTGTTCAATAAAAATAAAATGAATCATTGCATTTATTTTCAATTTAATGTAATTTTTATTCTTACTTTTATGCGATACTATTGCAATTACTTTCGGTTACATAATATTTAACACATAATGAAGGGTTAAGTATTGTAAAATTTATTTTAAATGTACTATCATTAAAAGCTAAGAAAAATATTAGGTTAATATTATTTATTACCACTATAAAAAACTATAGAAGCAATATATTTTAATTAATATATATTATATTATACAGAGTGTTTCTTAACTGAATGCCGATAATTCAGGATGTGATTCTTTAGCCAATTTTAAGTATATACGTTCATATATACAAAAATGTCTATTTTTCAAGATACAGGCTGGCAAGGTTTTATTTTTTTAATTTTTTTAAATTTATCTTTTACATTTTTAAAGATAATTGAACGCAAATTGGAACACATATTACTTTTTGTAATACCTATAAGATAGTATCATTGGCATTTGGAACAAACTACAGGGTGATATTTTTAAATGTGTGTCACGATCCCTTCTACCCCTCTTAAGTTTGTTTTTGCAATGACACTGACTTTAAGATAAAATCTGATGCTCCAGACAGTCCTAAAACTTTTTTGCATCTTGCATTTTTTTGTTATCTTGTACAGTTTATAAGTTATTTAGCGAAGTATTCAATCATGTATGTCGTTTCTTCAGTTAGCTCACAATTTAGTTTACCCGGTTTTTTTAAATGTTTTCTGCTTATTTTGTGGAAAAAGCGAGTCAATGGAAATTCTAACCAATTAATATTTTCAAATAAACTTTCATCTTTAACTTGTTTATTGTTTTTGCGTATTAATAAAATCAAATGTATTAACAAAACGGTATGATTCAAATATTGTTTTTTGATTATCAAAAGTTTATAAAAAACTTAAATAAATAGAAGAAAATGAAAAATAATATGCATACTTAACGTAATAATTTATAAGAACTGCTGGAAATGTTCCCCTCTTGAATTAGCTCTTCTTCTCATTGATCAACGTATTCATTCTATGAAATATTCCAGGGATATTCCTTTTGTTGCGCGTGCGATACGAAACAAAAGGAATGAGAACGAGTAATGCTATGCGATTTCTCAAATCCTTTTAATTTTGAACTAGTGAGTTGTAAACCAAGGATTTCAAATGCCCCTATAAGAAAAAATCTAGACTGTTTAAATTGGACGATCTAGGAAGTCACGGTTGCGGTCCTGCTCGGTCTATCCACGGATTACGATATGTCTGATTTAAATATGCACGGGCCAGGATACTGAAATGAGCAGGATTTTCTGCTACTTTGTGAAGAAACCACACTTAAAGTTAAAACGGAATGGAAAATAACGCGGTAGTACAGTCTGTACCATTCGGATGTGATAAGGGTATAATAAATTATCAATTAAAAATTTTCAGACGAGCAAATGGTTATTATTTAGAGTTAGGGCATTTTTTTTGTGCTTGTTTCTGTATGTTCACCCACTTCATAAGGACGGTTTTTCAATTTCTGGTAATCGTATTGTACCATGTGCGCCCAAATTCGCCGTTTCTCTTTTAAAACTTCTGGTTATTCGAAGTCGTTTATGAATATTGCAAAACGTTGGATCAGTTATAGCACGACCTGGATACCTTTTGCCTTCAGCAGGCCCGTAAATAAAATACATGTCGGCGTTTGAAAAAGTTACCATTATTTGTACTTTGACAATACTGTCCACAACATTTTGTTATTTAATATAACATCAATGACATAAGCAGAAACATTAAAAAACAGGGTAAACAAAATTGTGAGAGAAAGGAAAAAACGACATGCATAATTGAATACTTCGCTAAATAACTTCTTAACCGTACAAGATATAACAAAATGCAACATACAAAAAAGTTTTAGAACTAGCTGGAGCATCGGATTTTATCGTAAAAAAAGTCAGTGTCGTTGCAAATAAAAACTCGGGAGGGTAGAAGGGGTCGTGACCCGACAAACAATGTCACCCTGGAGATTGTTTCAAATGCTAATGATACTGTCTTATAGGTATTATAAAAAGTAATATGTGTTCCAATTTGCCTTCAATTATCTTCAAAAATGTAGAAGATAAATTGAAAAAACTAACAAAAAAATAAAACCTTGCCACCCTGTATCTTAAAAAATAGGCGTTTTTGGATATATGTTTATACGAACTTTTATATTTCAAATTGGCCAATGAATCACATTATTGGCATTCAATTAAGAAACACCCTGTATATAATATAAACAAAAATAAGTTAGACAAAAGTATTGGACAGCTATTTATTTTTATTTTTTAGGTTAATGAGGATATAATATGAATTAGAGTTTCATTTTTTTGCATCTCTTATATCATGTGTGATCAAAACTTTTTCGTATGGCCACTTTAAATATTTTATTTCAAGATCAAAGACAGCACCGTCAACCGAGAGTTGACAGTTCGAGGATGGGGTGGGGTCGGAAGGGTGATTTGGAAAAAACGTTAAGCGGCAGGTCCCGCGGAAAGGAAAATCTTTTATTTTATTGAAACATTTACGGTACTATCAGTATATTCTAAATTCTAAAATAAATTATGTGTGTTCGTTTATATAAGTCTTTACTTTAAAGAAATGAATATTATAAGTTAAGATTTAATTGATCTAATAAAAAATGACCATCTTACTATAAATATTTGAAATTCTATTTTTAAATTTATAGAAAACAAAATAGGATCCTTAAAATTTATCATGTCAGGTATCACAGTCAGATTTGGCAATATTTTTATAATAGTCCATCAGAATACAGTATCTGAGTCCTATAATACAAGGCGTTAGAGTCGTTAAGGCAACTACTGTATAATGGTATACGATACTTAGTCCTCAGGATTTTGTAGTCTATCCAAATATTAAAAAAATGGTTATTCCCGGAACTTCCCTCTTAATAAATCTTTTCTTTTTTTAAGAATAGGAAAGTGTGACCCAATTTAGTTCGGTACATAGTCATTTAGTGACACATATACTAACTTTTCAAATATTTTTATTGGATGCCATTTTGTTCCACGTTGGATTGCTATCAAAATTTTAGAAGTTTCTACCTATACCACATTTTTGGGCATAATTTAATATAAGTGAATAAGTAATTTTTAAAGTGATACACATCGCCATTTTGTTCCTTCGTATTGAATTCGTACCAGTTTATCTCTATATAGAATTTAATTTTTCTGCAAATCTTAAAGACGAATGACAAAGAAGATTTTTTTACGTTGATTTTTTAAACATATTTTTTACCCGCCGTTTTCTATCGCCATCTTCAATTCCTGCAACAAATTTACCAATTTATCTCTATATCATAATTAATGCCTGCACAAAATCTGAAATTAATCTAATAAGTAGTTTTTTCAAGTTGAGGCGCCATTTTATTTTGTTATCTCGAATTTTCATCATCTTGTTGCGCCATACTGAATTTTTACCAAAATATTATCAAGTCATCCCCATATGACCATTAATTTTTGACAAAAATTTAAAGTCGATCAAGTAAGTAGTTTGTAAGCTACGCCGCGAACTGATAGACAGACACACAGATCGACGGAATTGATAAAACATAATATTTGGAATTCAGGGACGCTAAAACATGAAGATATGTAAGAGGGTGATTTTTTCCGAATTATAAATATTTTATTTGGCCGCCATTGTGTTCCGCCATCTTGACTTCGTACCACATTATTCCAGTTTTCCTCTAGACCACAGTTTATTATTACTCAAAATTTAAAATCAATCCATTAAATAGTAGAATTTTTAAAAATTTTATTAAGCCGCCATTTTGTTTCGCCATCTTGGATTCATACTAAAATTTTACCAATTAATTCCTCATAGTACTTAATTTTTGTGCAAAATTGTAGTAAAATTATTAAAGTAGTCCTTTAATAATAATTGTTTTAACATATCGTTAGGCCGCCATTTTATTTCGCCATATTGGATTTCTACCAAAATGTTATCAGGTCATCCTCATATGACTCTTAATTTTTGACCAAAATTTCAAGTCAATCGAATAAGTAGATTTGTAGCTATACAGCCAACAGACAGACCGAGAGACAGATAGACAGACCGACGCACAGTGAGTTAAATCGGCCGTCTAGCACGACAAAAGTCCCAAATGTAATTTTGCAATATTCTTAACATATTCTAAAAATCTATATTTAAGATAGTGTTAATAATAGAAAAATGCAATTGAGAAACAAAATTATAATTACAGTTCTCGGAGGGGAAGCCTTAAAGTTAGTAAATATTTTAAATCTGAAATTAACATGTTTCTATACATCATTTTCAAAACAGAAAATATGATACTAAACATAGCAAATGTTTTTCTAATTTCTTACATGACTACTGTTTATAATTAAAGTTTTCTACGGTATCAAAACTTTTTAAATATTAAAGCCCTTACCTCAGAAAATTTGGGTCTTTTTAGGTATTACTATATTTAGGTAGTTTTTTTTTAACTTGTAGAGCATGCAAAAAAAAGTTTGTTGAAGTTTAGTTTAATCTTTATATAAAAAATAAGAAAAAGGATCCCTTTTAACCAAAAACCAAAAAATTAGCTGCTCATAGATGCCCATTCGGGATTTATATAGCTTTAACTATGGCTCCTTAATTACTACTGACTGCACCAAAAAAAACTGCACGATGTTTATATGACCAGAACTTTGCAAATAATCGTCCGAGTGTAATAACGGTAAACATTTTGCAAAGACTAAGGCACAAAATTGCGGAATTTTGTATTACAGCTGTCATCTTTTTAAAATTCAAGATGGCGAACCCATTTTAAAAATATGGACATTTGTTATATTGCCACATTATTTCCAAGCAAAATAATATAACACTTTTAAAATTCGGTAATAAACTGAGATATAATTTTATAAAACCACACTCCCTTTAATTCTTTTAATATTAGAAATGAAAATTTCAAATAAAAAACTAATCAATTAGGTAAATTTTAACGACTTTTCTACCTTTACAAAAATAAATCTTAAACGAAGATATCTCCTAAGCTACCAGTTCAGTGCCAGTAATTGGCATTTTTGTAAAGATAATTTCATAAAAATATAAAAATATATAAAGTGCAATATATAAAATATAAAATAAATACAAAAATAAATATAAAAATATATTAAGTGCAATATCTAAAAAATATCGACTTCATTGTATATGGCAAATAACAAAAACAATTTATTTATCACGAAAAGTATACCTAACTAATTAATTTTTATTTGAATGTTTTATTACCAATATCAAAAAAATTAAGGAGTGCTTGGGTGCAGGTGCATACGTAGTGGGCTTTTCTAAAACATTATCTGTTACATATTGTTTAGTCTAAAAGTTCTTCTATTGTTTATGTAATGAATAGAATAGAAACTCAATGATATTTTGTACTCACAATTCTACATAACCTAAATAAAGCAATATTTGACAAGACACCTTGTATTCTATCTTAATTTTATATGCGTCATATAGCTATTAGTTAATAATAAGTTTAAAGCAATGATTCATGCATTTTGACATCAATTGTGTTTTTAAGTTACACAAAACATTACATTTTTATCAAAAACTGAAGCCATTTTAGTAACCCGCATCTTGTTTACATTTTTTTTTGCAAAACATTTTGTTACCTATCCTAAAAAAGTATTATATGAAATTTAAAAAACGTTAAAACAATGCTTGAATAATTATGTCGTACTACATGGCCGATTTACCACACTGTGCGACGGAATTGAGATAGATCTGAAAAAATCTCGAAGGGTGATTTTTTCACGATAACAATACTTCTCTTTTACGAGGGAAGTAAAAAAAAATATTTCAAAAAAGCAATACTTTCACGTATGCCTTTGTTAAGTACAAACTTCAACAACTGTGTAACATTCATATGTTTGCATCGATAAAATAATAGCTTGGTAATGCAACCTAATTGCCTCAGCACAAGTAAGTCCAATATTTAACCTAACAAAATTAAAGATTATATAGATATTATTTATAAACAACTACTGTTTGGTGAAAAATATGGTTTATATAAAAAAATTATTGGATTTGTCAAATTAGTTTTATGTTTGTGTAACTTAGACCAAAGACAGGTAATAGGTACTCCGAACAAACGATTCATCTTTCATTGAAAAATAAAATACCTCCTAAATGGATCCCAACTTACGTATAGTTGGGGTCTATCGTGAGATTTCCGCGTAGAACAACGCCCAGAATTTCCAGTCCGCCACGTACCGTTGTGTGCGATCTTAACTTATTTGTACCTGATGGATTGTCTATACGAAGTATAATTGGTCTTCTCTTACATTCATCTTTATTAAGTAATAAAGTATAAAAACGAGACATGATTTTAAAGATACAATTTAACATTTTTGACTTAGTCTAACAATATTATCTATATATTTAAAACACTAAGCCAGATTTTTCAGCAAGTTCGTGAGAGAGTTGTACCTCACCGATTTACATGATTTTTTTTTAAACAATGATCGTCTGATTACCGAGACCTTACAACACTATTTTTTGTATTTTTTTTATTGCTTATTTTTCCTTTGAAACCAATATGTTTTTCTTTCAATAACATTTCTGGACGATGTGGTGAATGCGTCCCATATTCTTATAATTCCACTGAAATCTCATCGCGCCATCTAACGGAAAAGGCACAACAAAGTTTGCCGGCCCTGCTAGTTATAGTTTATTTGTTTACTTTACATCTCTAAGCCGCTATAAAACCAATTTTGTAGAACAGATATTTCCTACTTGCATATATCAGGATAGGGAATCTGTGAATTACACCCACTTTATTAGTAAGGTCGCATTTTTCAGGGCTCACTAAGTTTCTTATTTATTTTTTAAGCCGGATCGAAGAAAGAACCATAATCAGGTGCAGGATTTTAAGAATTAAATTAATAAAATATTTATATTTCAGGGTCAAAAAATAATAAATTACTTGTCGGTACAAATACCTTGCTTGATTCATCCATATTCTTTGGTAATATTATTTGTATTTTTCTCAAATAGTTCTTAAATGTCTTGGCATCGATATGATATGGAGAAATTATTTTAAGGTTTAGGTCATGGTGGGAATTTTTAAAAATGTTTACGATATTCATATATGAAATAAAAGATTACAGTAATGAGGCTGTAAACGAAATGTGGGACGAAGTTATTGAAAAAGTGACAAAGAATCGAGGCAATGTTGTATAAAGAACAGAGTCGTGCGAAGTTTAGTCTAGTCTAGACTAGAATTTTTAGCTGTGCCCTACGGCTAGTGACCAATTAGTACATGTTCGTTAAAATACATTCAAGTCTTTAATGTATTGTAACTATGAAGCAGAAACCGACACATAGATAATTCTTTTAAGAACATACACGTGTAGCTGTATTGTCACAGTACGTTTTGCATTGATGCGACAAAGAGGAACATATTTCCGCGTTTAAATATTTCACAATTAAATAATTGTTTTCTAAGTCTAAAATCCATAGTAATTAAAATAAATATTAGAACATAATAAAACCCATAATAACATAAAATCAAATTTAGTCATCATTTTGAGTCTTCCAGCTAAGATACGAATTCCAAAATATTGCCACACTTTGCACTAACAAAACTTGATATTTCAGGGGTAAAAAATAAAAATTAAACATCTGAACAGCTGGCCAAACTGTCCAATTGGTAGTTACAATATCAAAGTATTCCATTTTTAATTTGTGCTTAACTTGCTCAAAGTTTTCGCCGTGGAGCAATCCCACACTTGCAATAAAAATTCCAAGGAATGCTGGCGCAAAAATAAGCTGGTCACACGCTACTTTTTTAATGGTTGTATAGGGATTCTTTTCATGTCCGAAATGCCTTGCTAAGATTTTGTACCACTGTGTTATTGCTGGTCCCTAAAATAAATCAACATGATTATTTTCCTTACTTAAATGTGATAACGACCAACTACTGAATCAGTAGAACATTGATTGAACTTGTTGATGAAAAAAATGATTGAAAGTAATTTGAAATTAATTTGATGTAATTTTTTTAACACATAAAATGCTGTTAAAATAAACACAAGCTTTAGTTTGAAATACAACTTTTAACATTTTCTTATTAAACAATCATATTTTTAAATTAAAAAATATGGGTAAACTTCTAGTCTGATTCCTACTTAGTTGCTCGAAGTTACCTTTCAATTAATTTAAATTTGGAAAAAGTTAAATTAATTTTGAGAAACTTTGGTGATAAAGTGAGAGACCTCTAGCAGTGGTATCTCCGGAGGACAACTCCCCCTCTTCTGCTATGTTAGTGCAGTTGCACATAACGTTCCTTGTTAAAGGGAAGTATTTTTTGTATGCTTGGGGGGATACGACATTACTTGTGTGTTATTTAACAAAGGTAAGCCACTTGCAAAGCACGAGCAAATTCTGGTAGCATCGTACAGTGGAAGTTGGTATATGGAGTCTTTGCTAGATATTTACGTAAATCAATTGCATTTTTCAGAAAATTTATACAGGGTATCTTAAAAGATTCTAAACAATGTAATCGAATTATTTAAAAAGATATACCTATAAATATTATATTGGAGTTTGCGCAAATCAGAATACTCTAAAAGATTCCTCCTAAATAATAAGCATTTTGTAAATAATACGAGGTACCGCCAAAAAGAAATTATTTTTCGGACACCTACCTAAACCTAAACTGATCATTTAAACGAATAATATTTCAAAGTGCTTTTAGATGTCAAGATACCATTACGTTGGTGAAAAATATTAATTATTTTATACAATATTTTCAAGTAACAATTACTTTAAATTATACAAGGAATCATCAAGAATTCGAGGTAAAATTTTAAGAATTATAAAAATGTTCTCATATTTTGTATTTAAAACATCATAAATGGTACACAGCTGTGGGTTAATATTATATATATATATATATATATATATATATATATATATATATATATATATATATATATATATATCATTATTAACGATGACCAAAAATTCCAGTCGTGCTATCTCAGGATTCTTAAAATAATTCGCCAAGTATTTAGCAAACTTTTATAGGGGTTTTGCACACATAATAACTTTTGTTTACACGCAGTTTATCTTAAATTTAAATATACTTTAGATACAATAACAGTAGACTGATACGGCTTTCGAGAAATTGTGAATTAAAACTCGTTGTAAGAGACAGGCAGAGGATTCAGTTCGGAATATAAGTAGTGGAGGGGTCCGAATCTGGACTGGTTATATTGGGAAAAAGCTACTTAATACGGAACTGTTAATTAATCAGTAGCTGAAATATTATTTTTGTATATTAAATTATATACTTAATAGACTAAAATATTTGCAGAGTTTCGGAAGGGGGGGCGGACCCCTTGCACTTTCCCCTGGTACGTGCCTGGCAGAAAGTTTGAAATAAGAGAAAAATCTAAGAAAAGTAGATTATGGCTTTCCATCCAATATGCGCAGTGAACTGTTTTCCGATTTTCTTAAATTTGCAATACGGAACGTTGGCCAATGTTTCCGTTCAAGTATTCCTAATGTGCGACTCAGCGAAAAAGTTAATGTATTAGCGCTTCCAAATGCAAGCTTGAACAATATTAATATATTATTTAAATTCCACTGACGTATCTAAATGTTTATCTGTTAAAACTTATCCAAATAAATATTAAAACTCTTACTAGAAGTAATCAAATTAGTTGTAAAACTTTAGATTACCACTAGGCAAAATCCTAAAAATGCAAATTGTGCTGTTCTTTCCACATGATAATTTTTCCACCCTTTCTTTTCTAAAATCTCTTGAGCAACAATATCTCCTGTTGCCATTAAGATACTAGTTTGCACACATTGTACAAGCAAAAACCTCTCTTTAAGGAGCCTGTGGTAAGTTTTAGATAAGGACATAGCAACTTAGCAACTGGAATTTTGACATCTTTCGTTCAATTTTGACATACATTGACGTAAAATACTCACTATTAGATACGATAAAATCTTACAGGTAGGGTTTTCAACTCTTCGACAATACAGTAGGGGTGTCGTTTTTTACGTCATTGCTGATATGCCAATCTATCAGCAGTATCAGGTATCTTTTTCAGTCCTGAGGCATTTTAACGTATTGTCTTGAAAAGTATACTTTAGGCAGAATGCAAAACGTCGGCGTCGATGTTTTCTCAATTCAAAATTTGAATTTGCATGATGTTATATGATTCTGCCCTATACATTCATAAACGCAATTTACTTGGATATATTTGGCAACAAAAGCCATCAAACATTGGTTTAAAAGTATTTATATTTTAATTGTATGTATTCTTATTCTAATTAATACCGTCAGAAAAATATAACTATACATTTTTCGTTTCGTACCCCGTACAGTAATCGCATGTCTAGACTTATTCTTTCCTAGAAGTATAATGAAAAAACATTTTATTATTGTAAAAACCTTTATATTTACTCGAAGAATCAAACTTTTTTTGCGGACACCTTCACAGTACTGAAAATGGGCGGGCGTAATATCGGCGTCTACTACCCATCTTTACCTTTACAGGTACGTGCTAAAAGAGAAAACGATAGAACTGGCTTTTTAACACCAACCAAAGCCAGTTCTATCGGGATATCAATAACACCAAAGATCAAACCCACGCTTAGAAGATGCTGCCGAGCAAAGAACATTTGATCGAGTTCTTGTCGAATATCTGGGAAAAACCAAAAGAGCATAACCGAAATGCTACATGGATACAATCTCAACGTGGTCAGATTCAAACATCACAAATAGAATTTGACTGTATCATGTATGTTCTATCGGGATATCAATAACACCAAAGATCAAACCAACGCTGAGAAGACTCTGCCGAGCAAAGAGCATTTGATCGAGTACTTGTCGAATATCTGGGAAAAACCAAAAGAGCATAACCGAAATGCTACATGGATACAATCTCAACATGGTTAGATTCAAACATCACAAATGGAATTTGACTGTATCACCAAGGAGGTAATTAGCAGCTTTATTAAGGGAACGAGCAACTGGAAGTCGCCAGAAGTTAATCATATTCACAATTTCTGGTATAAGAAATTTGAGGTCCTCCATGAAGCTATGGCCTGTCATTTTACCAAAATAATGCATCATCCGGAGACAACCCCCGCATATCTCATGCTGGTCGCTACCCAAAAGCAATAGGACAGAAGACCCGTCCCATCACCTGTTTGCCCACCATGTACAAGATCCTAACAGGATACATTGCAAATCGTATCTATCACCATATTGACAGTCATAACCTATTAGTCGAAGGGGATGGATGCGAGACCATCAAGGATGCAAAGAACAACTTATCATCGACTCTGTGGTACTTAAGCAGGCAACATACACAACATACATACAACAACCACATTCCTGGCTCATAGACGTACTAGAAATATACAAAACTCATCCCATGACCATCAATTACCTGACAACTATCCAGCACAACTGGAGCACATCAAAAAACTCAAAGTCATTAATCGTGATATACTCCTGCCAATGGAGAAATAGTTCTAGCGATGAACCAAGCAGTGACCTAAAAATAGCTAGGATTCCAACAAGCTAGACTGCTCCAGGATAAGCAAGGAAATTCCAAGCTGAAAGAACAGTACGTTCAAAGAGTGCGAGCTCGTTACAGCAGTTAACACTTATCCTGTGCCCGTGTTGATCTACAGTTTCGTAATTTTGAAATGAACTAATACGGAGCTAGAAAGACTACCACGAACTACTCTCCTAATGATGGCCAAGTACAAGTCACACCACCCAAGGTCATTAACTTTCCCAATGACCTTACTACGAAGAGAAGGTGGAAGATCCCTTGTTGACTTGACCAATTCACACAGCTGCAAAACTTAAGAGATTTCTTCACCAACAAGGCGCAAACATCAAGCCTCCAGCCCACTCCTTTTGATGCATGCATTTGGAATGTGCTTGGAACTCAGCATTTGTTGAGCAATTGATTGCCAATTTCGATAATAATAACGATAATAATAATAAGAAAATAGGGGCTGGTTGTGCGGAGAATCTGCTGAGAGATAGTTTTGTGATGCACGACTCCGTGCAGTATATAAGGTTATTACTATTACTCAATGATCTGGATTGTTTACCGTTAGGCCTTTCAGTCAACGTCACTGGTTGTTCAAATTTTGAAGTGCCTTGCGCTGCCAGACCCGATAGTACGTTCAGGTATCCTAATGAAAGACTTAACACCTAATTTAATTTCATCATCATCGTTTCCCAGAATTCCTCAGGCGGACCATAGAGCCTTTACAAAAGCAAACCATCTGACTCGGTTTTGAGCCAACTGCTAGATATCTGTCCAGGACTTGTTCATTTTCTGTGCCTGCGTTAGTATTGTTCTTCTCCAAGAGGTTTTCGGTCTGCCTCTTCCACGTTGTCCTTGTGGGATTCAGTCTAGGGTCATTTTGGCGATGTTATTGTTATCTCTTCTAAATGTGTGACCATTTACACTCTCTGACTTCCAGTTCTATTCGTTTGTGGTCTGACCTTCTCCAAAGTTCTTGATTGGTGATAGTGTTAGGCCAAAAGATGCGTTATATTTTTCTGAGGAATTTGTTAATGAACCTTTGAAGTTTCAGTACCGTTAAATGGATCCGCTCCGGATTAGCACTAGGTTCGTGAATAAAGCCATCGTTAAAGCCAGAGTAGAAAACAAAAAATTCACTACTACATTGTTGGGAAAGATATAATATGATAATACAATTTTTAAAAACTATTGGCATTCTACTTTAAATGAAGAGAACGTACACTAATTTAGGTCTAACTACGCCACTTAAATATACATAATCATCATTGCGGATGATGTTGTAAAACGTGCTCGATCAGTTAGCGATGGTGTAGCTCGGCAAAATTTCACGGCCAGTTTTGCTAGTATACAGTAGTCTCGCACCTCCAAATTGAAAACGCACTCTTGGCAACTATTTGGATTAAACGGGATCACTGTGATTAAACTCTACTCTTATTAATTAAATACAGGCTTCTCACACTGTTTTTGACCTAGTCCACATTACTGTCAAATCAGATCCCATGTATATGTCAACTGTTGATAACATGCACATAATTAATTACGTTATAGTTTAGTGTCCCTCTTGCTTTTATTCCCGCTTGGTTTTTGTCTAATAGATTCCTTTAGTCATCTTTCAGTTCTGTTACCGCACTTGCGCACCATTGACGTCATAGTTGACTATTATAGCTATCCCCACTTTGGGCCTGAAGCCGTAGCTTTCCGTAGAAACTGATCGATAGAAACAAACAGGCGCAAAATACAAAGTTTTTTTTTGTTTTTTGGATTTCACCTACTACGATTCATCAGTTTTTCTTATAGCAATGGCGACGTATCAGCACTGAGAGTTTCTTCTCTGTATTAGTTTATGCAGTTTTAAACCCATGTTAGCTGAAGAAGAGAATAAGCATTCTCGAAAGCTAGATCATATAATAAAGAGTTTCGTACACTAGGCGTCTTTAATTTGGCTCTATCCTCACAAAGAAGACTAAATTGTTTCTTCTTTTTTTCTGGTTTGAACAGATAAAACTTGAAACAGTTCACCTGCATTTTTTGGTAAAATTTAAGTTTGAATATTTTTAAAACGAGACGAGACACTTAAGCTAAAAAGTTACTTATACAGGGAGTTAAACAAGACGAGCAAGTTTTTAAATTTTTTATTTGTTCCAAAAATCTACAAAAACAATTTCTTAGTTCTAATTGTTAGATATTTTTTTTAGAATGAGCACGGTCTGCACTACACAGAACATATATAGGGTGTGAAAAAAATGTGGAAAGTTAGTTAAAAACCTAGCAATCCTGAAGATCATGTACGTATATTTCAACACCCTGTAGCATAAAAAGAATTCAAATTTAAAAGTTTTTACTTAAGTTTTAAATAGTAGTGAATATTCTCTCTAAACGGTTTTATAATTTTCTCTTTAACTTTATTATTTTAAAAAATGCAGGTGTTGATTTTACATATATATATATATATATATATATATATATATATATATATATATATATATATATATATATATATATATATATATATATATATATATATATATATATATATATATATATATATATATATATATATATATATATATATATATATATATATATATATATATATATATATATATATATATATATATATATATATATATATATATATATATATATATATATATATATATATATATATATATATATATATATATATATATATATATATATATATATATATATATATATATATATATATATATATATATATATATATATATATATATATATATATATATATATATATATATATATATATATATATATATATATATATATATATATATATATATATATATATATATATATATATATATATATATATATATATATATATATATATATATATATATATATATATATATATATATATATATATATATATATATATATATATATATATATATATATATATATATATATATATATATATATATATATATATATATATATATATATATATATATAAGTCAAAGTCAAAGTCAAAATATAGCTTTACTATCAAATACAAAAAGTTTTGACAAAGACGTTTTATCAATTCCGTCGGCCCGCCTGTCGGTTTGTCTGATTGTCGCGTCAGTCAGTTCGCGGCATAGCTTAAAAACTACTTATCACAATTTTTTTTAAAACGCCAATATGGTCACTTTCATCATAAACGACTTATTTCTATTCTGTTTAAGTTGTGGGAAAACTACGAAGCGTATCGGTGTGTGTGTCGTTGGCAAAAACCTACTTATTATAGCATTTTATCTTCTTTTTTTTTTGTTACACTTTACACTGCACTCAAATGTAGTTTTTTTTAACAAACTTCTTGTGAACATCCTTAAGAGGCACACAAACAGCATTGTAGATAAAAAATGTAAAATGTCGACCAAGACATGGTAATGGAATGTTTGTACTCAATAACACGCAATGGCAACTTGAAGCAAAATTATTACTGGGTGTAACCGGCCATTATTACTTTGTGTCTCTCGTAGACCTTCGACTATTAATTCATGTAAGAATAGGAAATGTAATATAATCAAGGCAGGTTGATCTGTTGTACCTTTGTTCCTTAGTTTATAATATAAATATCAGAATTTGAAAGCAAAAATTGGACTACGTTAAGGTCCATTTAGACAAGATTCTTAAAAAATGGTAAAAATTTAACTGAAATAATTCTCAATCTAAAATAAATAATTAATATATTTATACGGGAATGAAACATATTTAAACATTAGAAATATAAAGAAGCTAACCCCATATAATTTATTTTTAATCTCAGAAAACTATAATTTATAAATAATTCTTGCTATGTTAGGTTTCTCTCAAGGTTTTGCACTTTTACATTTTAAATACCTGTTCACGAAATGTCATAGGTAACAAACATGTTTTAGATGATGTTATAACCATCTTTCTCAGACTGATGCTTATAACATTTGAAATGAGGTAATTATGCAATACACTTAGTAAAATCTTGAATATCGTTTATTACAAAGTTTAATTTTGATCTTTTATACCTAGCTAATACTAATTTGCGCATCAAAGTTCGCAATTATAGTCAAGAAAGACAGGTAAAATTACTAACAGCCACAAGATACTTTACAGATACAAATTTAGTTATTTTCTACATGACAACACCAGTAGTTTTTATTTTATTAGTTTTATTTTAAATATGTGATAACATGATTTTTATTTAACGAATTTAACATTGCAAATGTATCTATTAAATGAAAAGGTTGAAAATGCGTGTCTAAATAGGGTTTTAAAAGTATTTTTACCGTTAAAGATAAAACATCCCGTTGTGAATTTTAGTTAAAACTGTTTTGATCGACTTACGGGAATAATTTGACCATTATTAAGGTGATAAAGTAAGAAGTATAGGAAAAAAAAAGGAACATAAACTTATTGTTTTAATATATTTATTCCAAAAACCCCGCAAGCGGCTATTGTTACTGTCCTCGCATTTCTCTTTTTTGACCGGAAAATGGATTTGAAATTTGTCTTTTTTGGCCTTCAAGTGCCCCCTCTCGATGACGGTACGTCGGAGAAATACGCCTCTATGGGGTCGATCGTAAAGGATAAATGGGCGCTTCTTTTGGTAAACACCCGATTTTTGTGGGACTTATAATATGGCGGCAGTGGCGTCCGATATGGGCGCTCTTTTCGAAACCATGATGATTCAAAATGCTAGTATTACTTATCATACATATGGTCATACACCGTATAATTAGATTTTCTTTACTTCAATAGATTCTAAAAACCATACATATTTTGCATTTAAGGCTTTTCCTAGCTCTCCTACGTTTGCAAGTAAATGGTCGTTTTTATACTTACCAGCGTCAATATATAACTGTCATTCTATTTAAAAACACCTGCACTGTTTTTAAGGTTCTTAGACTTTACAAAGTTAACAAATACCTCACCTCTATCTAGTAGAAGCAGTAAAAATACATTGGTAACAGTTTAGTATAGCCCCACCATCTCGATTTAGTATTTTCCTGAAAAATATGTATACATAGTTTAAAAAATGGATAGATTTAGTAAAAATGTGTGCCCTAATCATTTTTGTGCTTGGACTATATTAAATACTTACGAGGGAGTAATTATCTAGTATGGCTCCACCACCTGGATTTAGTATTTTTCTGGAAAATATGTACACAAACATTAAAAAATTGACAAAACTGAACGTAATTGAGTGACGCCTAACAGATTTAGTAAATTATGTGCGTCCTAATCATTTAATTGGAATTTGTGGTGAGGCTATGTTAAACAATTACGAGGAGTAATTATCTAGTATAGCTCCACCACCTGGATTTAGTATTTTTCTGGAAAATATGTACACATACATTAAAAATGGACAAAAGTGAACGTAATTGAGTGGAGCCTAACAGATTTAGTAAAAAATGTGCGCCCTAGTAATTTTTATATATTGTAATTTGTGATGGGGCTATATTAAATAATTATTTAGTGTTTTTCTGTAAAATACGTACACTTAAGTTAAAAAATTGACAAAACTGAACGGACATGAGTGATGAAAAGTGAAAACCCAAATCAACCAAAATTTACCCACACTAACCCAATCAAACCCGAATTAACCAAAAATAATCCAAACTTGCCAGAACTAACCCAGATTATCCCAATTTAACCCAAACTAGTCAAAGCTAACCCAAACTAACCAAATCTAACCCAAACATAAGCTCGCTAAGTAAATCAATTGACATAAGTAAAAAAATGGCGAGAGCGAAAAATATTTCTTTGATTTTCGTAATCTACGACTCAAAATACACCATTTTGCTAAAAATCGACAAAATCCGACATAAATCCGATAAGTTTACAATTAGCTTAACCCTTATTTATTCTCAGCATTTCAACACATCGATTGATACACTAATTTTATTGTAAGAGTAATATAAGAAAATAAATTTTAATTTGTATGAAAAGGTTTTGAAAGAGAAATAAAGAAAATACTCCTGGTACCGGTGGAAAAATGAAACACGGAACTCTACTAAAAGTTTTCGAGAAATTAATTCTTCCAGGTACCACAATAATAATAATAACTCTACAAGGCAATAGTAAAGGCAGGCAAGAATTATACACCGCCCGACCGATCTCAAATGAGCCACGCAGCAGACGCATGCAGTCACATCCAATCACGACTAGAAAAAAAAGAACACCTGGTCTGAAGAAATACTCCGCGGAAGACACAGACACTAAATAAAGTAAGACCACATATATAAACAGCTTTCATATACGTGGTTGCAAGAAGGGCAAACCCTTCCCCGAAACAGAAGGCTTCCTGCTAGCTATCCAGGACAAACTCATACCAACCAGAAACTACCAAAAGCACATCATGAAGGACACGACCATTGAAGACGACAGGTGCAGGAGATGTCACCAACAGAGAGAAGCGATCGATCACATAACGAGTGGATGTAGAATAATGGCCGGAACTGAATACACCGCGAGACACAACTCAGCAGCGAAGGTCGTTCATCAAGCATTAGCAACAACATACAAACTAAAGGAGAACACTGACCTTTACTACCATTATACACCAACATCCATACTTGAAAACGAAGACTACAAGATCTACTGGGTCATTGGCATCCACATAGATAAAACAATCTCCGCAAACAGACCCGATATTACCTTTCAATCCAAAAATACAAAAATCACTTATTTACGTGGCTGCCCTCAACGACGAACATCCAAGCGAAATACAGCGAGAAGATCGCCAAATACACCGACTTGGCAATGAAAATAAAAAGGCTGTGGAAACAGGAAAGACTCATCATTGTTCCTCTCGTTATATCAGTAACAAGCCTCACCACAACAACATTTACATCGCCTTTGGCTCAATTAGGACTTAAGACAGACATTCACAGGAACATCCAGAAATCGGTCATTTTGAAAACATGTAGCAACGCAGCAATAGTTGTTTTTTTTTCCTTCTTTTTGTGTTTTTGTACTGACTTGGTAAAATAACAATAATAATAATAATATAATCGACATCATAGATAAAGAATAGATTTCTTTTATATGTATTGTTTTTGTCCGTTTATCACCAAAACTGATGTCGTTAGATCGACGGTTTCGGAGCGTCGGACTGCTAAACTTTATTCTAATTTTTGTTGGACAATAGTATAGGATTACATTTTTACCTTTGATTTAACATTCATAAAATCGATATCTTTCGGGTGACGGACAAACTAGATAAATCAAAAATTTTTGTCGTACAAACTATTTCTTGAGTTTTCTGTGAAATTATCTTCTACTTTAACGTAAAAAATAACTGCTGTTCATCACATTACACGTTATTATCTAAATGACGTATTTTCCAAAGCGCTGTCGAGATTTTCCAGAGAAAGAAAATTCGGGGACTCATCACCTTAATCTGTAGGTACACGAAGTTACAGATTGCTGTTTATCATTTTTTTGAGGATTTGGGATCGTGGACTAATAGTGTATACAATAAAACAAATGGGTAAATTTCCTTTACCCGGAACTCCCTCATTATAAATATTTCCTTTTATTAGCAATAGTGAAGTGTGAACCAATTTAGTTCAGTACATAGTTATTTAGAACAGATATATACTGTCTTTTCAAACATTTTTATTAGACGCCATTCTCTTCCGAAATATTGGATCTCTACCAATATTTTACCAGTTTCTACCTATGCCATATTTGATTTTGGTCATAATTTGAAATTAATTCAATAAGTAGATTTAACATTGATACACACCGCGATTTTGTTACGTGATGTTGAATCCGCACCAGTTTATCCTTATATTATATTTAATTTTTCTGCAAAATTTACAGTCAATTGAATAAGAAGATTTTTTTATGTTAATTTTTTTAATATGTTATTTGGCCGCCATTTTGTTCCGCTATCTTGAATCCGTAACACTACTACCAGCTTATCTCCATATCACACTTAATGATTAATGAAATTAATCTAATAAGTAGTTTTTTTCAGACTTATTTTTTTAAAGTTTTATTAAGCCGCCATTTTGTTTTGCTATCTTATATTCATACTAAAAAGTTATCAGTTCATTCTTATGTAACACTTGATTATTATGCAAAATTTGAGGTAAATTGGATACATAGTTTTTTAGTAATAACTTTTTAACGTTTCACTAGGCCATCTTGTTCCGGCATATTGGATTTTTACCAAAATATTACCAAGTCATCCCCATATAACCCTTAATTTTTGTCCAAAATTTGAAGTCAATCTGATGAGTAGTTCTTAAGCTATGCCGCGAACTGACAGACAGACAACCCGGCAGTTGGACCCACGGAATGAATAAAACATATTTTTGGGCATCTAGGGACGCCAAAACAAGAAGATATGTAAAACCTGCTAGGATTTGATTACAAAAATTTTATTTAGTCGCCATTTTGTTCCGCCATCTTGAGTTAGTCCCACACTTTTACTATTTCATCTCTATGCTACAATTAGTTATGGCACACAATTTGAAATAAATTCAGTAAGTAGTTTATTCAAGCTGAATTTTTAAATATTTTATTAAGCCGCCGTTCTGTTAGGCCTTCTTGGATTCCTACCAAAATTTGCTTTCTACATAATACTTGATTTTTGTGCAAAATTTGAGATAAATTGGATAAGTAGTTCTTTAGTAGTAATTTTTTTAACATTTCACTAGACCGCCATTTTGTTTTGCAATGTTGGATTTTTACCAAAATGTTACCAGGTCATCCCCATATAACCCTTAATTTTTGACCAACATTTGAAGTCAATCGGGTAAGTATGCCGCGAACAGACAGACCGACGGAATCGGAAAACATGGGTTTCAGTGACCCTGAAACGTAAAGATCTATTATATAATAATATTATAAAGATCACAATACTTCCCTTTTATGAGGGAAGTAGAGATATTATAAAATATTCGTTTCATAAGACATTTAATCTCACTGGCCTGCACTAGGGCTCGTGCTATAAAATCATGTTTTATAAACCTAGTGTTTCAATATAATATTTTCTGCTAGTTATTCATTTCCAAATACCATGATCAATATTTTTTTGCAGTTTAAAATGTTTAAGAACTGCAACATCACTGTAATTATTACACTATTTCGTTGAAGCCCTAGAAATCTTAAAACGTAAAACCCATTATACATTACTAATTTTTAATTTTTCGGTGGTTGCAGTCAATTAATTTTGTCGTTCGAGCTTGATGTGATTTAGACAATAAAAGTAACTCTAAAAGCAAATATTGAAACAACAATGATTTGTATCTTACACCAATATCTATGTATAAACCTTTCTTTTTTCATTACTAAAATGATACAAATTTTCCGAAAAAAAAAAAGTTAATTTCAATCATCATTTATAGTCATGTAAAAATATTGACGTTATGTCACCGAACGCTATTTGAAAGTAATTACGCGAAATTCTTATGTAAGTACAATATAAATTGATTATTATTAAATGGATATTCATAATGTAAATTAAAAAGCACTAGTTGTTCACAGACCTATGAAAGTGAAAACAAATATACAGGCCAGGAGATCTAAATTTACTTTGGTTGCATAAGTTCAACACTATTTTACCTTGTAGTCAAAGAAAATAGATACATTTTTCTTCTTCATATAACAGCTCACATACTATATATATATTTGTAAAAGTCTTCTTGGGTATGCGGTTCTATGGTTTATGCAGAAACACTGTAGTGGTTTCATAAGAGTTTTTATCAGTTTATGTTTCGGCTATTTCTGCCTTTTTCAAATTTGCATATATATAAGTTAAATACAGTGTTTTTATGTGTGTGTCCCTCTATATTTTTGTTTGCAAAAATGATTTTTTTATATTTTTTAAAATATTTGTGGTTTTTTAAATTTTTTAAATTAAAAAGCATGTTTACAACACATTTCAGTTTTAAATATGTTTTTTGCGTAGTTGTAAACAATTTAAAACAAGTAATGTTGTTTTAAACACGTTTAGAACATTCGATTTTAGTACAAATGTTTAAAACAAGCAATGATGTTTTAAACATGTTTACAGCACCGGTTTTGCAACAGTGTTTCAATCTATATAGGCAAAATGTAATAGTAACTTTATAATCCCCATTTGATGTTTAATAACACCATTTTATAATTTTCTCACGTTAAAGAGATAATAATTCTTATTTCTGCTTTATTAGAAGTTTGCGCCGCAACAAACTTTGTTGACATATATTTTAGTATATTGTTGAATTTTATGAATCCTTGATGGAGCATATTATATAGTCTTAACCAACTTTTTGGCAATTATATATTATATTAAACTTATTGCATTGTACAGGGTGTTCCATTTTCGATACTTTTACAGGGTATCTTAGTTATTAGTGAAGACAGAGGGATGCTCTTTTCGCGGCACTGTGCTTCTTTTTCGTGAAAAGAAAGATGTCGTAAACAAAATATTCAAGGCTTTCTTCGTTTTTGAAATACAGGTGGAACTTTAAAATTTGTACTTTCCATACACCCTTCGTATTTTAGATATAATACAAAATAATGAAAAAATAATAGTATTATTATAGAGTTTTTTACGTATAATGCAATGGCGTGTGCTGATCTGATCAACTCGATGTTACTACATTATTATATTTTCATCTGAATTACATTAGGATAAAATCGACCTGTACCATTTGATACCATCGAGCTGATCAGATTAGCTCAATGGTACCAAATTATTGTATTGCCAGCCGAATTACATACACTTGCAAATTTTCAACTCCGAGCGATACTTAGAAGTAGGTTAAAGTCGAACGGAACTATTTGGTACTGATCTGATCAACTCGAAGGTATTAAATGAATGTATTGTTATACGAATTACATTTACCTGCAAAATTTCAAATCAATAAGACAGTTAGAAGGTTAAAAATCGACTTCATAGATTTGCTTACATACCTATTTAGTTAGTGAAACTAATAAAAGCCGAAAAAGCACCTATAGAGAAGACTTTGGACAAAAACTTAATTAAAAAATCTTGTCCCCATCAATACAAAAGTAACGAATAGATTAAAACTTATAGTTTTTTACTCGACTCCATCTCCCATGGCTTTTGCTTTTCTCGTTACTTATATAATGACATTTAAAGCAGTAAATAACTGGACACCACCAGAGGTCTTATAGTAGACATTAACAATTGCCTTTATTGGCATACTTAATTTACATTTCTAACACCTTGAAACAAAAACCGTTATTTAGAACAATAACATCTAACTTTTGATATTAAATATTTATTTTTATTAATTCTGTTAAAGTTGGCAATTTTGGCATGTAAAATGGGGAATTTATTAGAAAATGAAAAAGTTACATGATTTATTTATCTATGATGATTTACAGAAGTACGGTAAACCACTTTACTCTTTAATCTATGCCTATGTCCTACACTACTATATATAAAATTAACGTTTAACAAATTGGATATGTAGTTTATTAGCAATATTTTTTTAAAACTTCCACTAAGCCACCATTTTGTTCCGCCATTACAAAAGTATTACAAGGTCATCTCCATGTGATCCTTCATTTTTGACAAAAAGTCAGTCGGGTAAGTAATTTCTTAGCTATGCCGCCAACTGACAGATAGACAGAGAAACTTACGGAATTAAGAAACCATGTTTTTTGGCACCTCGGGACGCTAAAACGTGAAGATATAAAATCTGGGATGGTGATTTTTTCTCACGATTACAAACATTTTATTTGGCCGCTATTTTGTATCGCCATCTTGAATTCGTACAATTTTACCAATTTATCTCTATATAACACAAAATTTGAAATCAGTCTAATAAGTCGTTTTTTTCAGGCTGATTTCCTATTTTGGATACCTACCAAAATTTTACAAGACGATTCCTTCGTAATACTTGAATTTTGTGCAAAATTTGAGCTAAATTAGAGAAGTAGTTTTTTAAGTAATGATTTTTTTAACAATTCAATAGACCGCCATATTGGATTTGTACCAAAATATTGCCAGGTCATCCCCTTATGAACCATATTTTTTAACCAAAATTTAAAGTAAGTTGTTTTTTTCGTTATGACGCAAGATGGACAGACCGACGGAATCGAGAAAACATTTTTTTTCGACATCTGGGTTCCTACATAAACGTAAGATTTGAAAAAATCTCGGAGGGTGATTTTTTCACGATTAAAATACTCTCCTCTTACGAGGGAAGTAAAAATTAAATAAATTACCTTTTACGAGGGTAAAACCGAAAATAGGTAAATTTGTTTTACCCGGAACTTCCCTCGTTATGAATGTTTCCTCTTATTAGGAATAGTGAAATGTGACCCAATTTAGTTCCGTACATAGTCATTTAGTAACACTTTACTACCTTTTTAAACATTTTTAATGGGTGCCATTTTGTTCCACCATATTGGCTTCGTACCAGTATTTGACCAGTCTTTACCTATGCTACATGATTTTTAGGCACACTTTAAAATGAATTGAGTAAAATACGTAGCGATTATATATATGTTTATATATATATATATATATATATATATATATATATATATATATATATATATATATATATATATATATATATATATATATATATATATATATATATATATATATATATATATATATATATATATATATATATATATATATATATATATATATATAATATATATAACTTGAAATTGCACAAACCGTTCTCAATAAAATCGAGAAAAATTAATTGATTATAGAGGTCAATGGCATTATTAGTTTGAGGACATGTATTACAAAATATTTTTTCTAAGTATATTAAAATTGAATAGTTTAGAGGTAAAGAGGGTTTCTTATTTCCTTGACTAGTATCATATAAACATAATCAATTCATAATATAACTTTTACATAAATTGTTCTGCTAAGCAATTCAACTGGTTGTATAAACTTCTTTTTATTTGCATTGTTGAATATACATATCAAGGTTAGTTGTTTTCCGGATCAGATTCTTTAAATACTTTCAAAACAAAGTGAGGTCGTATATTTCATATAGTAAGCCTATTTCACACACTTTAAAGTAAATTACATTTTCATGAATAAATGAATCATTATTAATGCCTATTAAACTTTCTCTAATAGGCACACACGAATATTCAATAAAAACTGACCATTTTTTTTTGTTTTTTATAATTTAATTTTTAAAATAATCCTTTACTAATCTGCATCTGATATTTTCCAAATAATTTGAAAGATCTCTTAAATTAAAAGTATACTTATCAGATATTTCAAGTAATGTCATTATCATTCCCAGCGAGTTCCACTATGTTTAACAAAACTTTTATGACCCTTAAAAAATGGCTTTTTATTTTTCTAGATGCATTTCAAGAATTTTGACTTTGCGGGAAAGCATACTCTTAGACAAAAGCTTAATCGCAAATTAAAACACTTTCACCTTTAACAAACAAATATTAAATGCCGATTACTTAAAAACTACAATCGAGCGTTTGGTATTTGATGTTGTTGAAGGCCAAGTATAATACCTCATTATATTCGTAAAAGAGATAATAATTACAGGTAGTTAAAGAAATTTACAAATACTTACTCAAAATTAGGTATTTTTAAAGTTCGTTAATATGGCTATATGTATGATGAGCAGTTCTATAAATATTTGTACTGTGTTATTTACAATAAGCTAGATTATATTTGACGCCTAAACATATAACATTAGGGTAAATACATGTAAATTAGAAGAAGTACATAGCTGCAACGGTTTTAGAGTGTCATGTGACACATCTACAAAAATCCAGGACTATTTGTGCCTTCCACTCACGGAAGAAACATTTTCTTAATTTTATTATTTAATTAATTTCAAAATATAATAATTTTTGAATATAATGCAAATTAAATGAAATAAGAAATTTTTTATTCCGATTTTTAAAAAATTTCATTTTATTCCGTCGTGTTGAATTCATATTAAAATTTTATCAGTATATATACATATATATATATATATATATATATATATATATATATATATATATATATATATATATATATATATATATATATATATATATATATATATATATATATATATATATATATATATATATATATATATATGTATATATATATATATATATATATATATATATATATATATATATATATATATATATATATATATATATATATATATATATATATATATATATATATATATATATATATATATATATATATATATATATATATATATATATATATATATATATATATATATATATATATATATATATATATATATATATATATATATATATATATATATATATATATATATATATATATATATATATATATATATATATATATATATATATATATATATATATATATATATATATATATATATATATATATATATATATATATATATATATATATATATATATATATATATATATATATATATATATATATATATATATATATATATATATATATATATATATATATATATATATATATATATATATATATATATATATATATATATATATATATATATATATATATATATATATATATATATATATATATATATATATATATATATATATATATATATATATATATATATATATATATATATATATATATATATATATATATATATATATATATATATATATATATATATATATATATATATATATATATATATATATATATATATATATATATATATATATATATATATATATATATAGAATAAGAGGATTTTTGCTTCACCTTTTAAACAATTTATTTCGCCGCCATTTTATTCCTCCATCTTGAATTCGTACTATCATTTTTACCAGTTTATTCCTATATCACACATAATTCTTGGAAGAAATTCGATATAAAACTAATACGTAGTTTTTAAGGCTGATTTTTAAAATTTCATTAGGCGTCATTTTATTTTGCCGTCTTGGATTCGTACCAAAATGTTACCATTTCATTTTAATACTTAATTTTTGTGCAACAATTGAGGTATATTGGATAATTAAGCAACCATTTTGTTTCGGCATATTGGATTTTTACCAAAATATTATCAGGTCAACCCCAAGTTAGTGGGGTAAATTTTCCAGCTATGTCGCGAACTGACAGACAGACAGACCGATGGAATTGAGAAGCAAGTTATTTTGCAATCTAGGGAAACTTAAACGTAAGATCCCGGGAGTGTGATTTTTTTTTGGAACACAAACATTTTATTTTGCCGCTATCTTGAATTCATACCATGATTTTATCAACATTTCTATATGAGACTTAATTCTTGACAACAACTGAAATCAATCTAACTATACCTAACCAATAAGAGCTATTGGATTAAGATTTGGTACAACCTCATAGGTATCTAAGGGCGATATTTTTAAAGTATTCAGCAGTTTTTGCTTTAACCACGGATCACGGTTAACCGTCCTTGATGTTAAAAAAATGGTACGCCAATTCTTTTTTAGAAAACTACTGGCTTTATCGTTTAGAGCAAATAAAAGTACACACAAAAAATGTCTCTTAGTATTTTGTGATCGATAAGTCGTTTTCGAGAAAAATCTATGCATGTGATCCAGTTTAATTGAAGTCAGAACTGCTCAAAATTCTACAAAAGTGATTCTTTGGAACATTTCAAGAACATTTTTTTATTAAATATATGTGCGCAAATCCCATATTTTTGAAATACAGGATGCTAAATTAAAAAAAATATTTTTTTTCTAAAATTTAACACGTTACCCTGTTTCTCAAAAATAGGGCCTTTGGGCATATATATTTATTAAAACTTTTTTCTTGGAATGATCCAAGGAATCACTTTTGCAGGGTCCTCAGTAATTCTAACTCCAACTAAAACTGAACTAAAAGTGCCACAGGCGTGCATCAAAATAGATTTTCTTTCTCGAAAATGACTTGTCATATTATAAAATAGTAAGAGGCATTTAAAGGGCGCCAAAATATTAATGTTACGCGGGCGCCGATAACCCTTTCGCCCCAGGTAGTTCTACTGCAGTCATAGTATCAGAACCATTTTTCATTGAAGTTACGTATATAAATAAAGCAGTGTTGCTTATTTTAATACGTTTGGTGTTTTTTTTTTCTATATTGATATAATTTTTAATAACTTTTACATACCTGTAAAGTAATTCCTCTATAAGTTTTTTAACTCTAGACAATCCTGCAAAAATGAATTCACTAAGAAGAACCACTTTACGATTTATTTATTATTTGAATCATTAGTTGCAATTTTGCATTGTTGATTTCAACATTGTTAAAACTGGAGTACTTATTTCTTTGTTTAGTACATTAAAAATGTATCATAAAAATAATGGAAAAATATAAATATAAAAAGCATGATAAAAATTTGACTCGTACTCTGTTGTTTCTAGTAGAGCCGGTATAACAAAACGTCTGGTTCTTCTTATACATTTAACACATTTTGTGTTCTAAACGTAAATAGTTATTTATAATCAGTTGTGTCTTAAAAAAACAGACCTCCAATGTAATGAAGGCACTTCATATCTGGCCATATCTGACTTACAAATTAAATGACGTACCGGTTCTTGTAATTTGAGCAATTTGGTGAAATTGATGGGTTAAAGTAGGTCCTTTTAATTTTCGTCTGGGTCTACAGGTGTTGCTGGACTTTCCTTTCTTTCATGAAAGACGGTTGAATGTTTATTAATCTAATATACATTTTAAATGAACAACTATTTAATATTTATTTGCAGTGATGTTTATTTTTTGTAGTGGGACCATTTTTTAAAATTTAATTTTTTTATTTAGTGACTCCTATAATCCAACACATTTTTAAATTGTTAATTATCACATGATTGGACCTAGAATTAAACAATGAAGACAGAAAGATGCAAACAGGCAAATGATGATGGATGATCTGCGCGGTCAAAGGTATCTTTATTTGTAAATAAATCCACTTATATTTGTCAAATAACTACTATAATAAGCTAATGAGAGCTCAGTATCTATCGGATATCGGTCGTCCGTATTTTCAGAAACCTTAGATCCTTCTAAAATAAAGTGTAGCCAAAGTTTCCAGATTAATCATATAGTAGACTTTGGTGTAGCGAACAAAAGATATGTGTAAAAGAGAAGTATATCGGCAGTTCCATGTATCAGACAGAATAGAGATACTACTGCGTCAGTCAATGCGGGGTTTCTTTATTGCGCGTGTTGGGGTCGGGGCGTACTTAACCCTTGTTTATCAATATATAAACAAGGACTTAACCATTTAAACCACAGGTTATATTGAAAACAGGGAAGTACATCTGGGGAGTTTTTTAAATAAAACCACCTACGGATTTTACAAGCATATAATGCTAGTCATATTTAAGCCGCAGTCCTAATATGGAAACCAGATTCAGGGGATAACGGTGCAAAATAGTACTTTATAGTAATAAAACATGCATATCTCTGGACGAAGAGGTCCATTACCTACCGATTTTATAAGAATATGTTACTAGTTATGTTTAAGCTACAGTTCTAATATATTAACAGGGTTCAGGGGGTAGCGGTGTGAAATAGTAATTTATAATATTAAAATATACGTATTTCTGGAACAAAGAGATGCATCACCTATGGATTTTACAATCGTATGTATAGTCACGTTTAGGATACAGTCCTAATATAGTAACCAAATTCATTCTGTTAATAGTCATGTTTAAGTTACCGTCCTAATATTGTAACCAGGTTCAGGGGATAGCGGTGTAAAATACGATATGTATGTATAATTTGAACATTTTGTCTTTTCTATCGAGTTTTCCTATTATTTGCTTTGTAATAAATTATTCAAGAAGAAAACATCGCCGAAAAAATCATATTTCAAATTTGTGATAAGATTCCCAACATTAGAAAATTACCTTAACCAAAATGTTACTAAATATGTTAGTGTTCCTTTGATATAAACTTTAATATGGAATCATGTTAGTCCTCTCGGATGATTTACATTTTATTCCAGGAGACGTTATTTGTGGAACATCCGGTTGGCGGGTTCGTAGTTGCCGGTCACCAGGAATACTCTAATTATTTATGATTCTAGTGAATGCACATAATTTCCACTATAAAAGGGTTAACTTTTAGGACTTCTACTATTATCGACGTATAACACTTTCTTTCAAAGCGACGCGAGGCTTGCGCACTCCCGAGGAACTTTCTGGTCACCGCACGACCTTTGGACTTATTAGATAAGCCTGTCCAGAGGAAGAATTCACAATTCCCACGTCCCCTAGAAATATTCATGTCACAGCGAATAGCCTGTTATTTAGGACGTTCCTCCAGTGATGTTTCCACTATGGCTGTTGGACTTCACCTCGAAACACTGCGGAAAACCTCACTGCTTTCACGCCTTAGCTCAGTGATCTGAGTAGAAGTAATTTTATGTTCGTCTTAATAAAAATTGTACTACCTTATCCTTTTCTTCCGGGGTTAGGAAGAAGGGTCTCTCACAGGCCTAATTGCTGGGCTTGTCCCCCCACTCACGAATAATAACTCTTCCTCGATAGCATTTTTTTATTCTGTCAACGCGAAGAACGTTCGGGAGATTCGGACAACCGTTTTATTAGTGTTAGCAAAATATAAGAATGTAATTAAAACGTTGGCTCTTTATAATAATGTTCTGGCATGAGGTTCGTTGTTTAATCTCATGCTAAAAATTAATTCTAGTAAGTCCTTTGTTATTCTGTTCGGAAATCGAACACACTGCAATTTGATCAAAGATAATCTACATACCTATAAACCCTCAGCTACAGATATGAATTTGTGTAACACAAGCATGGGTGCCATTTTGTTCCTCCATGTTGGATTTGTACATACTTTAAAATAAATTCAATAAGTAGTTTTTACATTAACACACACCGCCATTTTGTTACGTCATCAATTCGTACCAGTTTATTTCTCCATCACATTTAATTTTTCTGCAAAATTTAAAGTCAAATGAATAAGATTTTTTTACGCCATACGCGAACGAGGTCGCCGGCACTCGCTCGTAATATATATAATTATTAAGGGACTACATGTATTATAACGCTGGAAGTTCATACAGTGTCGACCGAAAGCGTTATCTCTTATAATACCTGTCGTTCCTTCAACGTTTAATATCCGACTAAGTAAAATATTTTTTTAATTGAGAAATATTAGTTAATAACCAAATTATTATTTCTAATGCCCGAGGGTGTTACTTCTTATTTAACTGACTTTTACATAATGACATTATGGATGGACTGTTAAACCAAGTGAATACAATTCCTACGACAATATTGTAGGATATAATAACATTGACGTAGAGAATTGATATTTTTAGGCATTTAACTTCGTTAAATTTTAAATATTCAAAACCTCCCGACTTTATTTTAAAGCAGTTCTGTTGTAAATATTAAATTGACAAAGGCAAGTCACGAGGCAAGTCTCGAATGTCGGTATTATTTTTTAACCTTTAATAATCCTTGCAAAATTTTTACATGAAGAAATATTTAGTATCAAGGAAATTGTAACAGTTAATTAGGCAATTAAAGTTAATTTGCAATTATATCGTAAATAATATGCGGGTATCTTGTGTAATCGGTTTTAGGTTATGTGTTTTTAGTTTCTATAAGTATATCAGATTTTACCAAATTTTATATATGCATATGTATATATGTATATATATAGGAATATACGTTTCTGGAACCTTTAACTTAGGGATAAAGCAATAAATAAAGCAAAAAATATTCTAATCAAAAATAGTTACCCATCTAATTTCATTAATTCTATCTCTAAGTCACGACTGCAAAATCTCATAAACAATCCCCTGCCATCACAAAAAAACAGAAATAAAACCAATTACTTGTCACTCTCGTATATGGCTTATCTGAAAATCTACAAAAACTTTTTAATAAATATGATTTATCAGTTTGTCACAAAGGTCATAATCTATTACAACAAAATTTCAGCTCACTACAATGTAAAACCAATAAAAATAAAAAATCTCATACAATATACAAAATTCCATGTAACAACTGCCCTATAGTGTCTACATTGGTCAAACCTCCCAATACTTACAAAATAGATTAAATGGACACAAATACGATAAAAAAAATAAAACAGCCTTAACTAATCATGAACAGCAATTATCACATACATTTAATTTTCAAGAGACTAAGATACTTAAAATTGAAAAAAACGAATTTACGTTCACATACTTCCTTTCTTTCGAGGCTCAAACGAAAAAAAAGCATCAAAACAATTTCAATTTAGTACCATTTTAACTGTTCGTATACTTGTTTACGGTGTAATATGTTTAAGTGTTCTGTGCTATGTGACATATATGTATTATTTTAATTTTAGCATTAATTGTAAGGAACTGTGGTGTATGGAAATATGTTAAAATGCCGACATTTCAGTACGAATCGCTTCTTACTTTAGTACCATTTTAACTGTTCGTATACTTGTTTACGGTGTAATACGTTTAAGTGTTCTGTGCTATGTGACATATATGTATTATTTTAATTTTAGCATTAATTGTAACGAACTGTGGTGTATGGAAATATGTTAAAATGCCGACATTTAAATCTCGGATAATGTTTTAATTTCTAGGTAAGCCGAAAAAAATTCCTCTTTTTGATTTTGGTTAAAAAAAAAATTTTTTTTAATTATTGTAATTTTCTGTGCCGTGACTTATCTATATATCTCATTACAGACATATGATGAAGACCAAAATATGGTTGAAACGTTTTGAACTCACGCTATGAAATAAATACCCAAGAAAATTCCATATATATATATATATATATATATATATATATATATATATATATATATATATATATATATATATATATATATATATATATATATATATATATATATATATATATATATATATATATATATATATATATATATATATATATATATATATATATATATATACAGACACTAGAGGGAACCCGCGACTTTGTTCGCGTATATGACAATAATGAAAGGGATTTAAAGATGTACTTAAATCGCCCCATTTGATTACCTCTTTATAAACTACGTTTGTTGTTGCATTCTGTGAGTGTAAAATAGCCAAGCTACTACGCGAACTTACTCTAGAGCAAGCGACATAGAATTGACTATATGAAAGAAAATCGTAGCGCAAGTCTACTTCAGCTCTACTTAAGGATTGCCCTTGAGCTTTTTTAATTTTCATGGCGAACCAAAGCTTTAAAGGAAACTGTACACGTTTAAACTGAAAAGGATAGTCTGACGGAATTAAAAGGATACGTGGTATAAAAACTGTTTCTTCCAGACTAGAGCCAGAAATAATAGTAGATTCTATTACATTGTTCTGTAATGTTTTAAACTCTAGCCCACCATTTTGGTGGTTTAAATTTCGAATAAGCATCTCTGGTGTCCCCACTTTTAAAGTTAACATATGAAAAGGGATTCCTGAAGGGTTTAAAGAGTGTAGGAACTCGACAGGATAATTAACCGCATTTTCTTCATCTATAACTACATCTATTGAGTAGTATGTTAATTGTGGAGTAGTAATTTTTTCCAATAAAGCTAGATTTATTTCATCTGTTGTGCTATTTTTTAAAGTTAATACAGCTCGTTCTTTAAACCAAGCGGTTTTATTTTGACAACTTTCGAGTCCACTATAAACATTTAAGGGGTAGTTTCACCCCCTTGGAAAATGAGTTTCGAAGAATCCCTTCTTACCGAACTTGTGCACTCTAAAATCAAGCTGTTTGCGTAAGCTCAGCTTTCTACGGTAAATGGTTTGAGAAAGATCGCAAAAATTAATAAATGACCCGATTTTTTCAAAAACCCTGTAGAAATTTATAAAAAATCCTAAAATATCTAATAAAATAAAATAAAAAGCACGTGTTGAAGTGTTTTTCCGAATAACTAATTGTTTTTTAAATACAAAATATAATATTAAAGGGGTGGTTTTAGCCCCTTGGTCACCCTATCTCGGTTTAAAAAAAAAATTAAAATATTAAAAAAAATAAAATGTAAAGCGATTTCCGAATAACTAACGATTTGCGTTTTTTCGATAAACTAACTGGTTTTCAAATAAAAAAATATTGTATTATTTAAGTGGTGGTTTCACCCCTTTGGACACCCCGTATGAATGTTTTAAAAATACCTCAATATGTAAAAAAATATATTAAAAAACACGCGTTCAAGCGTTTTTCCGAAAAACTGACCGTTTTTTAAATCAAAAATATTTAAGGGCTGGTTTCACCCCCTTGGAATTTGATTTTTGAAAATTCCCTTCCTATCGAATCTCTACACCCTAAAATTAACCTGTATGCCAAAATTCAGCCTTCTACCTCAAGCGGTTTGAGCTGGAGCGTGATGAGTGTGTCAGTCAATTAAGTCTTTTATATATTAGTATAGATAAAGCAAGTTTGAAGTCCAAGTTATGGATTCGTTATGTGGATGACATCTTTGTTATATGGCAACATGGTCATACAGAGCTCGAAAATTTACTGATCTCAAAACTGCATAACGGACATTTTGAATCCGGGCGACGCTCAGCGTCGTATGATTTTTTGCAACTGGTATCTAGAAAAATGCGATAATGATCCTGACTTTTATAGAAAAGTAATATGGTCCGATGAGGTATATATAAGTAGCGCTGGGTTCAAGGTTCAATTTTGAACCTTATTTAAGGCAACAGGCTAAAATTATAACAATGTAAGGTAAGTAAATAATGCTATGATCGTTATTACAAATCTACTTACATTTTACATTATAATTATCGAATTATTAAATTGCTAAAATTTGAACATTTCTTGTAAAATTGTATAAAACAAGGATATACAAGGTAATAATTTATTGTACAATTTTAAAAAAAATTCTTGTTACTATAAACAAAATATACATGAAAAATTCATTTGTTTTGTAAGCAATCCCAGCCTACTACCAAAAACTGAGTCTATCTCTAAAAAAATACAAATTACCGGGCGATTCGAATAGAAAAGTATATACTATTTTCGAGAAGCTTATTGTGAACTGAATAATATAAAATAAAAATATATGGGTTGTCCCATTTAAAAAATTATAAATTTGTGTTATATCTTCAAAACGACAGCTCACAAAAAATCTGATTACGCCACTGGATTGTACGTAAAAAACTGTATCAAAGCCAGTTTTTACCTTTTCGATAAGTTAAAAAACAACCGAAATACGAAGGGGGCCCACAAATGCAATATTTTCGATTTCACGCTGTATCTTAAAAACGAAGGGGGCTATGAAAATTTGTTTGGGTCATCTTCCGTTGCACAAAAAAGTAGCACCATGTCTATCTTCACTAACAAGAGAGATGCCCCATAAAAACAACGAAAATGGGACACCCTGTACAGAAAACCAACACGTACCGACAGATATTTAATTGCAAGATCACATCATCACCCAGCACAACTTCAAGCTGTGGCCAACACTCTAATATCTAGATCCGTGCGATTAACTGAAATATCGACGAGAAAAAAACGAACTTAATATAATATAAAATCTGGTGCTTTAAATAAAAATGGCTACACATATCGCACCATAGAGAAGGCTATTAATGCATAGGGTTCCCGAACAAGGAATACTAAAAATTATGAACAGGGAAGGTAACAAGTAATCTTACATACAAACCCCAAACAAGCATAGGTAAATTACTTGCAAACCCAAAAGATAAAATCAAATTGGAAAACCACGGAGTATACAGTATTCCATGCCAGGATTGTGAAAAGCTGTAGGTGTGCCAAACTAACATGCGAATATCAGCAAGAGTAGAAGAGCATAAACATAAAGCATCAGAAACAAACAAACAACCTCGGCCCTATTCCTACACCATCAGGAAACCGATCACGAAATAAATTTCGATGGGTGTAGAGAGATTGCCAATATAGAGCGTTATAAGACCAGAATAATCCAAGAAGCTATAGAAATAGAAAAACAAGGAGATTTAAATAAAAGGGGCTAATCATTAAAACTACCAACATTATGGAAGACAATCGACAAATCCAAAATCACAAAAAATCAAGTGGAATTAGTACAACAGCAGCAACATCGGGAAAACATAAATAATGACCAACAACCGCTCAGATATAATTATATTTATATATATAATATATATATATATATATATATATATATATATATATATATATATATATATATATAATAATGACTTTCCGATATTCTTAACGAAAACATAATATAACGACTGTTATACGACCATCACTTGTTACGGTATAAATCATAACACAAGTGTTGGAATATGTACTAGTAGCATATCTGTTACCATTCACTATGTTTTTAGAGTCGTAGAAAAAGTATAGTGTAAAACACATTTCGAGCGGAGTAGGCCATATTCCAAACTTGTTATAAAATGTATTATTCTTCTAGTACAAATTCAGTTAATGTAAAGAAAAACAGAAATATTAAACTTGCTTACCGAATGTATAGAACAAAACTACTTCAAAGTTAATAATACACTAATAATAAAGAAGGTATTTTTGAATACCATGTAAAGTAACAAACGCCCTTTTTAAAAATATTTTATATATACGATACATACATGATGTCAATGATGTTTTAGCGTGTTACAGAATCTGAACGACAATTAAATATTTTTTCTTGAATATATTAATAACATTCATGCAAATGTAAAGTTAAGAATTGAAATAAAATCTAACAATAGTATAAATATTCTATACTTAACCGTCAAAAGATTGATCCGGAAATATTGTTCTGTTATTCATACACCCCCACATATGGATACTATGTACACAACAACTCATCCTTTCAAACTAATTGTATGATGAAAAACTGACAACCAAAAAAAGAGCTCTGCCCTTTCATATAGCGCAGGCTTATACAATTCTTCGTGCAATATAATATTTTGAGAACTTATGTGAACCTTAGTGTTGAGATTCCGTGGACGTGAATTTTAAATAATTTTGTCATAGATTCAAATTGGGGGGGGGGGTGTGTCAAATTACCCCCTTTACCCTTGTATACGCGCCTGATTCATACTCTAATCTCGCTACCTAAACCGATTTTCAGTAGGGGTTAAACATCATCAAACACATCGTAATAAACAATGGATATTTAATAAATCCAATTGATAATGTGCTACAAAACAAAGATGCGTAAAAAAACTATCAGAATGTAAATCATATCTAACATTAAAGAAAAAATCTATAAATTCTCTTTACCCGGAACTTCCCTTGTTGTGAATATTTTCTTTTTTACGAATAGTGAAGTGTGACCCAATTTTGTTCTACACATAGTCATTTAGTAACCCATATACATACATATTCTACCTATGCCGCACTTGATTTTTGAACAAAATTTAAAATAAATTGAATGAGTAGTTCTTACACTGATTTTTTTAAGACTATCATTTTTTCCTCATTTGAATAAAAAAAAATGTTTTTACAATTTTTTAATATTTTATTTTGAATTCGTACCAAAATTACTAGCTTATCTCTATATCACACTTAATTTGAAATTAATTTAATCATGAATTTATACCAAAATATTACCAGTTCATTTTTATGTAACACATGATTTTTGTGTCAAATTTGAGGTAATTTGGATAATTAGTTTTTAGTGATAATTTTTTTAACATTTCACCAAGCTATCATTTTGTTCCGCCATATTGGATACCTACCTAAATTTTACTAGGTCATCCCCATAAGTATAAGACATTTAATTTTTGCACCAAATTGATAGACAGACAGATCGACAGAATTGGAAAAGCTTATTTTTGGGCATCTAGAAACGCTTACACTTGCAGCTATATAAAACCTTAAGGGGTATTTTTTTTAAAACTACAAACATTTAATTTGATCGCCATTTTGTTCCGCCATCTTAAATTCGTACCATAATTTTATCAATTCGTCTCTATGGCATACAATTCTTGTACAAAATTTGAAAGCAATCTAATAAGAAGTTTTTTCAGGCTTATTTTTTAAATATTATATTAATCCGCCATTTTGTTTCGCCATCTTGGATTCGTGCCAAAACGTTACCAGTTAATTTCTTCATAACACGTTCTGCAACATTTCAGGTAAATTGTTTAGGTCGTTTTTTAGCCAAGATTTTTTTAACATTTTATCAGGGCGCCATTTTATTTTGCCATCTTGGATTCATACCAAAATGGTTTCTACGTAATACTCGATTTTTGTGCAAAAGTTCGGGTAAATTTGATAAGTAGTTTTTTTAGCAATATCTTTAACATTTCACTATACCGCCATTTTGTTCCGCCATATTACCAAAAGGTAACAATTTCATCCCCATGATGTTTAATAAAAATTTCAAATCAAGTTGTTTTCGAGATATGTCGCATACAGATAGACCGACGAAATTGGGAAAACAATGTTTTTTGGCATCTACGAACCCTAAAACGTGAATATCTGTAAAAACCTGTTATTTTTTTACGATTACAACTTATTACTTGCCTTTTACGAGGGAAGTAGTAATAAATGCATACAAAGTTTTATCCTATATGATGTACAACAGCCAGGCAAATATTATTTTGGTAAAAGAATATATTTAATGCTTCATCAAAGGAAAAATCGAAGACAATTACTCAATTCACTTTAATTAAGACTGGTCATACCCTTGATAGCATTTATTATTTATCTATTTTGTTTAGCGAAAACTATAATTTCCTACAATATTTTATTTCTCTATATGTGAGTAAATATTTAGATTTGAGATATGAAGCATTTTTTATGATACTTTTCTTTTCAGATGATATAACGGAACATAATATTATACAATGTAATTATACCCAATAACATTTTAAAATTGGTGGCATTGAAATCAAGAGAAAAACTTGCCCATGCATATTATTAAGTCGATATTTAGACTAAATAGTTTTATAACATTTTACCAACACAAAATTAAATAAGGTAAATAAAATAAAAACGTAATGTACAGGAAAACACAGTTACTCCAATGTAACAGTTGTTCAAAATAATAATAGCTTCCACGTTTAGCATACGTCCGTAAAAGTATAGAATTATTTTTAAGTGAGCATGCTGTTATTAAATGAACTAATAATCGTGCAGTAACAAAAATTAGCAAATATTAATTAAAGGAATTTCAAATTCAATGACTAACAGACATTTATTAATCCCGTGAAGTAATTACCTTTTTATTTAGCATTTTTATTTTGCTATCCATTTATTTATCTCTATCAATCTAACATTTTAAATGAAAACTTTACGATTACAAAGATTTCACTAAGTTCTTTTTGTACAAATATGGAAAAAATCAGCTAAACGTGTTAAAATATCAAAAATCTCCCGTTTTTAATGTTGTGGAAATATCGGTCCTGTGTGTTAATGTCATTATTTTTTCTTAACTTAGTTAAATTTAAGGGACCTGAAATACTAGAGCTATTTAAGCTGAGTGATTACTGTCCCCCAAACGCTTCGGATGTTGGCGATCAACATGGCAATTTGAATTTTGTTGACTGCGCTTCGGAAAATACCCACTGTTCTTATATTATGCCATATTCGAAGATTACGATGTTCATATTCTTCCGGGTTCTCTTCTCCCTTTAATATTTACTTGTATTTTTAGTAGTAGCAAATCATACCTTTCAGGATTCCTCGTGATGTGTCCCAAGTTCTACAATTAAAACCGCCCGACTAGTAACATGGTGAATCCAAGGAATGTTCAGGATACTACTGGAAGATTTTTGTTTTCGAGTAAAAAACTCGTTTACTAGATTTTCACAAAATATTTTTTAATAAAAAATTAAGCTGCAATAAAAATCCCCCTTTGTAAATGCAAATTGGTAGTCGCTTTTCTGCACCCACCTCCTGACTATGGAAGTGTAATCATGGCTTTTACTCATGAATAATTTTAACCAAACAGTTTTAAAGACTAAAATGGTAACTTTTAAGATATTGAGGCGAGAAAAGAGAACGTATTATTTTTATATATTAATTAAAATGCTAATATTTTAAATAAATCCTCCAACATTTATTTAAATCCGTATTGTGTACTTGTTAGAGAACAGTACTGTCTGGACTACCTGTATATTCCTTAAAAAAAACCGTAATAAATGTCTTATTTCCTTTGATATGTCTATCTAAACAGCAATATCAGAAGTAACTTAGTGTATTCTACAATAGATTAATATTGCCACGCCAAGGATCGAACAAGACACGGCAACGTTCAGGCCCCACGCTTTGAAAAGCCTGCATCCATCCGAGAAACTAACGCGCAATGTTGCCAAGTATGTTGAGGAAGTCGGCAGACGAGAGTAGCGACCGTAGACTTTTGCCAAAGATTATTTGCGGCTTTCCCCCGATGTATATATTTTTCTATGGCGGCTATATTAAACTTGATTTCAAGCTAACCTGTATCAAATTTCAACCCCAAAGATTAACAGCCAATATTCCTCTTTTAACTAAAAGATTTCTTCTAATATTTAGTGACCCAAGTAGCACTAAAATGCTGTGATATTGTCTAATATCCCTGGCTAATTAGCTAAAATGGCTAGCGAAAATAACAGTTCTATTACAGTATAAAGACGGAAATATGGCTAAAGTGGGGAATAATAATTTGGCCAAAATGGGGTAAAAATGACCAATTGGCAATTATACTCTCTTTTAATTTTATGGTTGGGTTTATTAGTTACTTTTTGACTTTAAAATCGAGCTTTTTTAGCTGAATTCTGACTTGTTTTTCAGCCGAAATTTGAGTAATATTTTTTCCGAAATTTACCTAAATAATTTCTCATTTTTTGTCTTTGCTTCATTTATATAATAAATCATCAATTGTTTCAAATTATGTAGAAATAGTATTGACAGGGCCAATCAGTGTAAGAATTTATGAGCCAACAGGAAATACAAATCATGATTTGACGGTTGGTAGGGACAAAAAACACTTGCCAAGGAACTTTTACTGTTAAAAAAATCTAAGATAGGCATGTAAAAAACGCGCCCCTTCTTAAAACTAAATTTTTGATTTCTACGAATATTTTTTTTTTATTTTTTAGTTTGGAAATGTATTTTACTAAGAAAACTCATTAAAGTGTTCATGTCGTAAAAAAAAACATGCATGAAAATACGTATTTATAGGTAGAAAGAATATGTTTGTTTAAAGTGGTCCAGTAATGGCTGCTAGGAAATTAGTTTAATTTTAATTTCAATCATGGCGAATCATAAAAAGCTTTGGGCTATTTTTTAAGCAAATATTCCTTGAAATTGGCCAATTGGTAAGCAAATATTTATCAAATGACAATAATTTTCAAATGTAGCCAAAATGTAGCAACATTTACTAAAAATTTGCCAATAAAAATGCCTACTTGGTTTGCCTTTAGTACTCGCTAAAAAATGGCTAATTTAAGACCCAGGAGCCAGCGTAACAAAATTAAATCACGATTACCTTAAGACGGCGTTTTTCTATGATATGTGGTGGAATATTTTTGTTAGACATTTCGTATAGTAAATAATTTATATTTCTGCCTTCTAAATATATCTGGTTACATATGGTTAAGTAAAGTTTTATAGGTTATAAATGTAAATTTGAAAATGTGGCATAATATATATAATCTGGCATTCTTATATAGCTATTATTACTATAATTAAACTTAAATACTTGCTAAAATATGTTTGGTTGGAATTTGGGAAAAATGCCCACTTATTGATTATACTCTGTCCTCGATTTCTATTGATTAAAAATGTCATATTCTGGCATTTTAAACAGCTATGCTTACTATGATTTGACTTCAATATTTGCTAGAATATGTCTGGTTCTGTTGTGGCAACAAAATTGACAGATATTTGTACTTTTTGGCTATCCAATATTACAAAAAAAAGTTGGAGCTTTAATTACCTTATAAAAGATATTTTTTGGCCAAGTAATTATGCTATAACCTATCTACATTAAACACTGCTACTTTTGGAGCCATAAAATCTAATTTGAAGCGAGATTTCATGGCTAGAAAACAAACCAAGAATCATTTGCCAAAATTTGACAAACCTCTGGTTTTTATGTGTCTTTTATGGCTAACTGTTAGACAAAAAAGCTCATCAGTTAATTTGTGTTACTTGGGGATTGTAAACGCCGTGTCTCGTTCCCGTTCGCGAGTTGAGGGTTACCGCACGAAATAATATAGTTTCGGGGAGTATGATGTCTCCGGGTCGATTTAAGGCGTCCCATTTAAATGAGTTATCTATTGCGTAAGAAAAAAATTATTAATTAATAAAATAATTCAGGCAATTATTTGTTTATAAACTTGCTTTTGTTTGCCCAGTTTAAAATTCTATTTAAAAATAAAACAAAATCTTGGTTTGATAAGTTTTTTATAATTTTTTCTTTAGCTATTGAGAATAGAGAATGTAAAAGATACATTTGTGTTCAAATCTACACAACACTTTCATTTTCTTTTGGTAAAAACAAATAATTGTAATAATGATGATCTAACGAAAGGGACATATTAATTTAGGTCAACGATATATTATTCACTTGACTTGTTCCGATGAAAAACAAATAATTTCAAAGCAAAAATTCATTTTAAGTAGACCTACCCATCAATTAGCATTTCCAATAAGAAATTTTGACTTGATTAAAAGTCAGAATACGGTAAATAGAAATCATGACACACATTTGGTGTAGGATGTAAAATAAACGTAAAACCCAGCGAATTGACAGACATTTAACACGCCTTAGGGGAACAGTATACGGTACTAGTATTTGCAACAAAACTTAATCTTGTAATTTACTATGAACACATTTCTCTTTTTTTTTATTCATTATATTACACTTATTCTGTTTTAATTTCCTTTGATAGTTTGGAACAAAAAAAGCATATTTTTTTGAGATTCTGGCTTGTTCTTGTTAGCTATTCCAAATATGTCAGAAAATATAGTGGATATAAATGGTACCTATACAGGGTGGTCGGTAATGAATGCGCTAAAAACAATTCTAGATTAAACTCGTCAAAATAATGATATTGTGCCAAATATGCCTTAGTAAAATGTGGCTCATTAATGAGATACAAGGTGTTAAAGTTTAAATCTCGAAGTTGTTATTTTTCTATAGCTCAAGCTGTTTTTGGCACATCGACCTAAAAACTGGTAATTGGGAGTTTTTGGGGATAGGGAATATGACTAAATTCTGTTTTTTCATGTAATATGTAGAGACGGCTTGTTACACCCTTCTTGTTAATTAATTTTCATTATTTATTATTGAAAATTGTGATAGAGTGATGATTTTTAAGAGAAATAAGGTATACTACATTTAATTCAATTAAACAAACCGTTTTCGAAATATTTGCATTATAATATTAAATTGAAAGTCAACTCGCGGGTTCAAAAACAGTTCGTTAAGAATGTAACAGGCTATCATCAAGAAATTAACGTAGTCATGGATACTTGACATACATTAGTATTGATATTCATTAACGTGAATAAAAGTCCTTTTAACGTTAATTTAAATTGCCATAAAAATAATTTCCTGTGATTAATATACCTAGGCATAATGAATGTTCTAATAGTGAAAGTGAAATGGGAGATACGATTTGTATTTATGCTTAAGTAAAATTCAACAGCCGTGAGGCAGCCAGACGCTAGCAACATAAATATCCAAATAAATAGCATCCGGATCGACACATATAGCAAGGATTATACAGTCGACTAGGCAAAACAGGGACTTTTCGTCTTTAGAGTCACGTTGAGCGTCCTAAAGCTATATCTGCAAAGAAAAAGAAGAGATTTTAGTGCGAGTAGGTGGCAAGACATTCGGCGAATACTACTCAAGTGAAAAGCACATCGGTTTTACAAGTTTTACACACTGAAAAACTACACCTATATCATTTCAATCCCGTTCAACACATACTACTAACCGATTTACCAGCCAGGCTTCAGTTTTGTCAATTTCTGCTTCATCATCACAATAAGGATACAACGTTTATCAATTCTTTTGACGGACGAGGCGACTTTCACCCAACGAGGAGTATTTAATTGGCGAAATAACCATATTTGGGAACTGGAAAATCCACACTTATGCAAAGAACGGCATTTTCAGCAGGAATATTTTATCACTATTTGGTGTGGCATAATTGCTGATTTTATTATTGGACCTTTGGAGTTGCCTGCAAGGCTAAATGGTAACCAGTACTTGCTGAATCTATCCAATGTTGTTCCTTTAAATTTACGACAAAACATGAACCGTATTATCCAGTTGCGGTTCGCGCTTTTTAGATGAATGGTTTCCTTACAGATGGTTTGGCCGTGACAGTGAATATCCATGATCGCCGCATAGCGCGTTAGATTTATTCTTTTGGGGTTATATTAAATCTTTAGTGAATACAGAAGAAATCCGGATATGGGACCAACTATTGCAAAAAATTCAAGATGCCATCAATTAGGGGTTAAGAGATTAAGAAAATGCATAGAAGCAAATGGTGAACATTTTGTCCAATTGACGTTTTTCATTTTTATTTCATGACAAATTCATTATTCGTTATTAAAGTATGTTATTTCAGGTTTAGTGCTTAACTATTTTTTGACTTGCAATAAAAATGCAAATATTTCGAAAACGCTTTGTTTAATCGAACTAAATGTAGGAGATCTTTTTTTCATAGAAATCATCACTCTATAACCATTTTTAATAAAAAATAATGAAACGATACTGACAAGAAGGGTATGGCATGCAATAGCAAGTGTTTATAGTATAACAAGCGCCCTCTATATATCACATTAAAAAATAGAACTTAATCGTACTCCCATTTACCAGTCTTTATGTCGATATCTCAAAAACAGCTTGAGCTATAGAAAAACAACAATTTCGTAATTTAAACTTTAACACCGTATATCTCATTAATGAGCGACATTTTACTGAGGCATATTTGGCGCAATATCATTATTTTGACGAATTTAATCTCGGATTGCTTTTTGCCGTATTCATTACCGACCACCCTGATACACTGTGTCACTAAATAAGTGTCCGATATTTCAGAAGAGTCTAGTACTATAAAAGAGATAAAAAAAACGTTTTATGAATATAGATCTGGAAATGCTTCGTTTACAAGATACAGGGTGTCCAGGTTTTCATATTTTTATTTATTTTTTACACACCATAAACATTTCTAGAGATAATTTATTTAAATTTGACACACGATATACGGAAAAATCTACAGAGTGTTTCTAATTAGAAACAGCAAGTGATGTAGTAGTAAAGAGTGGGGGGAGGGGAGGGGAGGGTCAATAGGGTCACGACTCAGAAAAAAGTAACTCCATGTAGATTCCTTGAACACTTTTTATACCTATTTCGTAGAGATTGGTCAGCGTATAATATGTGTCAAATTTAAATAAATTATCTATAGAAATGTTCTTGGTGTGTAAAAAAATAAATAAAAAATATATAAACTTGGACACCCTATTTCTTGAAAACGAAGCATTTCCGGATTTATGTTCATAGAACTTTTTTATTTCTTTATAGTACTCTACGCCCCTGAAATTTCGGACACTTATTTAGTGACACCGTGTATAATTCCATATTTTAGCATCAATAATTCCAGTATATAATTTGAAAATGTTATTTAAATTAAACTTTTATGAAATTTTAAGGAAATTAAATTATAAAAATGATTCTTAAATAATTGCAAATCGCTGAATATACTTAATCAGGCCTTACGTGTTTGTGATCTTATTTAGTTCGTTTTATTTTGGTTATACATAGTTACTTATCCCCTGGTAAAATATCTTCGAACATCAAAATGTACCTATTTATCGCTCAATATTATTGATAATAGAGTATATATTATTATCGCCTATGTTTGTCCTACACACACATTGTTATGTCATATAAAACCTACACTAGGTATGAAACTGGCAAAAATAATGAATTTATTATTAGAGATGTTTAACAATTAAATACGTAGGAAATAGAATTTGCGTGGTGCGAGGTTACGGTATTAAAAAAAAAATATTGACAATAAATTAAAAGCTTGGCCGTTCTAGACTTCTGTGTACTGAGAATGAGAGACATGCGTCTCCAACTTAATAAAAATGAACCATATCAAACCACCACTAGGTCTGGAACATATTGCCCAACAAATATACCGGTCATTCAATATATGTGAAAAATCTGAATTATTGTAAAAAGAAAATCCTATACTTCTTTTGAGACGTCCTTTTTAAAATAAAAATATAATGTGGCATTTATTTTGCACCATATCAGTGCATCAACTTACTAAAAGATTTATTCGATAGGTAATCCCGCTCCTAAAGTATAAGGCTTTAATTAATAAAATGTTCATTCCGATTTGAATTATTACAAAAAAAATGGAATTAAATATTTATTCGAAATTTATTATTAAATACCTACAAGCTCTATTTTTTACTTCTGACATGTTTTAAAATATGTAAATAGATTTCCAAAAAAAAAACTGTTTTAACCGATTTTGTTTTCCTTGTATTTTCAGAGATCCTCATACTGTATATCACCAGTTTGGTCCCAATTGCTATCTGGTTTTATAGGAATAGTTGACGTTCCAAACTGCTCAATCTGGATCATGAACATTTACAGCTTATACCCTACGCTTTTCTTAAGTCGTAACCCTCCTGTTTTCGTCTCCATTCTCACGCCGACGTGTCTTGCCCAACTCCGCTTGAGGTGTAGGATAGCTTCGACTGCTCCTCCCTGATCCACGTTCTATTTCTTATACTTAAATTCGGATTTGGAGCTAAAGTATCCCACTTACAGTATTATACTTTGGATTTGTTGAATTCTTCTGCAATAGACTATAGAAAATAAATAGAAGCAAGATTTACAATACCTGATAACTAATTAGAATACCAAAATTTTAAATAGATGACTTCAATAGTAATAATTATACTAAAACGAGCATTGTCCTCTTTGATAAGTCTAGCCTGCTTTCCCTTTCGGCAATCTTGCAGATAAAATTTGTTTAGTTATTCATCGCGTGCTTGAAATATCTTCTTTAAAAATTGTATAGCCTTTGCTGATCATTTTACAATATCTCATCTCATTAATCGTTAATAACTATGTATTGGACCCAGCACCTGAAATATTGAACAAAATAGAGTTTGTTTTAATTTATGTTAAAATATTCTGAAGAAAAAATATCGTAATACCTTTCAACCAAATTTTATACAGATTGGTTACTGCGTAAAAATGTTATTAAAGGGCCCCGCAAGGGTTATCGGCGACCGCGTGCTAGAAATATTTTGGTGCTCTTTAAATATCGTATGTAAATAACATCTTTAAGAATAAGAACTTAGTTTATACATATATTTTTTAGATTTCATTATTTGCTTTATGTTTTTACACTATAAAGATTTTAGTGTAATATACAGGGTGTTTCAAAAAACATTCTCCAAATATTTAAAGCTAGATTCTTTGTAACAAAATAAGAGGAACAGTTATATAAATATAGGTGTGCAGATGTTTGTTATCATTATCATTTCTTAAGTAATTCCGAAATAATAAAGAGTTATTTGATTAAGATATGGTACAACCACATAGGTAATCAAAAGCTATATTTTACAATATTCAGCAGTTTTCACTTCAATCATTGGCATAGCTATGGGTAACCCTCCCTAACTTTCTTAATAAAAAATAGTACGCCACTCATTTTTTTAAAAAACTACTAGCTTTATTTTTAAATGTGTTCAGATTATTTGTTGCGTTTAGATTGACAAACAAAAATCTTTTTTGGCTTTTTCGCAACTGAATAAAAATATTTAACTTTAAATTAATTGAAGCAGATATTTAATATAATTACATACCTCAACATGTAGACTAGTCTGTCTACGGAATATTTCGATACATAATATAAATAATATTATTTAAGCAAGCATAAGAAATCATAAGATCAAACGAACTTACCAAGTGATGTTCGATCTTGATTATATGAAGGCCTCGTCGAAATAAATAAAGACATATGTAGTACCTCCGCCTCTGGCCAATACGTCCACAATCTTGAAAGCTAAGCAAAAAACAATCCCTTCGTACCCTTGCCTAACTCTGCCGATAGTATTCAGTCTAGTTTAAAGTCGTTGTTGCAACACAATTTGGGTTTTTTTTTTTTTAAATATAAAAAATTGGGTTGGGTTGGGACTTTATTTATTTCGACGAGGCCTTCATATAATCAAGATCGAACATCACTTGGTAAGTTCGTTTGATCTTATGATTATATTCGGCCTCGTCTCATAAATAAAGACATATGTAGATGTTTAAAGAAGTTGCAACAACTACTTACTTCAAAAAAAAAAATATATATATATTTATTATTTTTTAAGTTAATATGCAACATTAAGGAACATAAAACAAAACATATGCAAATCAACAGTCTAAAAAAAAAGAAAATTTTTCTTATGGGTATGTAAGCATAATAATGTAATAAATATGTAATTTATCACAACAGTTTATAACACACTAATCTTACAACAACAAGGAAAACATAAAAATTAATATCATAACATATAATATAAAGGTCTTGGTAAAAAAAAAGACAAACCAAATAACAAACATCTTTCCAACGAACAAATTATTATTTATGTTAATTATTATTTTAATTTACAAACTAAGAATTGTTTGGGCAAACTCTTGGTTGGATATCAAAGGTCTATTGTAAAAATTCGCAAATGTGTTTTATCCATCTTGCGATGGTTTGCGAGGTGGCTTTGTGATATGGTTTCTTATATGTGAGAAACAAGGATTTACAAGAGCGTCTTAATTTCTTTGTCTTTTCCAAATATTCTAGGAGAGTCCTAGAAACACATATATTTGGGTTTTCATTAAAAAATGGCAAAACTATAAAAGGCTGACTCTTATTTCTGCCTGATGTCTTTATTCGACTTGGAATTTTTATTTCAATTCTTTTTTTTTGAATTATTATATTGTCAATATCAATCAGATTTAAGGTTTGAATACGCTGTCCCGTTGCCAATGCCTTGCTAGTTTTTGGGTAAGCATTTCCAAACTAATCTCACTATTTTTAAAGTTTTTTAAATAATTTATAACAATACCTGGGTCCCAGGTATTTTCATATTTAGCCAAGGTTGGTCTTTTCCCAAAAACTCCCTTAAAAAACCTTTTAAACCTAAAATCTTGCCCCAAGTCCGGCCCTGCTATTTGTGCAATTGCAGATCTGTAATTATTAAGAGTTCCATATGAAGCCCCTCTCTTAAAATGTGTGGTTAAAAACTCTAGGACAGTTGGAACTTCAACTTTAAAGGGATTTAAATTATTTGCTATACTAAACTCCCACCATAACTTTAAGGCAGCATTATATTGCTTTAATGTTGCGGGTGTAATTGAGCTTAAACATATATCTAAAGAATCTCTAGGCACCTTTCCTAACAATAGCGCCCTCCTGATAGTCTCCCCGCCACCAGGGTAAGGTTCTGCCAAAGGGGGTGTGGTAACCTATTAAAGGTAAGTAAAAAAATTTTTAGGATTAAAGATTAATGGTTCACCAACTAGTATTGACTTAAAAATAGGATACCATGGTTGTGAGACCCAGAGAGGAACAACTACTATCCCTTCCGCTCGATCTTCAATTATCTTTTGAAGCACCTTTAAAATCATACAAAAGGGTGGGAACGCATAAAAATTTAGTTTGCTCCAATCCAGTGTAAGGCATCTACTTTATGTGCCTCTGGGTCTCGCAACCATGATATAAACATAGGACACTTTCTATTCAACCTACTAGCAAATATATCAATATCTGGTTGTCCAAAACAATTTACAATGTTTTGGAAGGCTTTATCTGATAAAGACCATTCCGTCTCCTTGTGCACCTGACGAGAGACCCTATCGGCTTCTATATTATGCTTTGTATTTATGTAGCTAGCCAAAATTAAAATATTTCTACTTTCACAAAACATCCAAATTTTTCTTGTTATTTCATTTAATTTATTAAATCTAACACTCCCTTTCTTATTTATACAGGCTACAGCTGTAGTGTTGTCAACACGACATAAAATATTGCAGTTTGATAATTTTGAAACAAAACACTTTAATCCAAAATACAATGCCAAAAGCTCTAAATAATTTATGTGCTCTACCTGTTCTTTATCTGACCAATATCCCAACGTTCTCTTTCCGTTGCAAAAAGCCCCCCAACCTGATCTTGATGCATCGGAAAATATCTCTAAGCAAAATTTAGACAAACTAATATTATTGGAAGTATTTATGTTATTTATAAACCAATTAATGTCAAAAAATAACGTCTCTGGTATTTTCATCTGTACATCATAGCAACCCTTAGCCTGTTTTAAAGCGATATGTTTACAACGTTCTAGGGATTTTAAATGAAAGTACCCATATTTTATCGCAGGGCATGCTGAAACCAGTATGCCAATAAATTCTGCAAAGTCTCTAATCTTAAATATTTTTAATTTTAAAAATTGTTTGCAAATACAAGATATTCTAACTTGCTTTTCAGTTGGTAATGATAGTTCCATTGAAAAAGAGTTATAGATAAAACCCAAAAATTTACATATTTTGCTAGGTATTAGACTGCATTTTGTATGATTAATTAAAAAACCTAAATATGTTAGAGTCTTAATTGCTAAATTTGTATTTCTGCTACATTCATTATATGATTTTCCAAAAATCAAAAAATCATCCAGATAAACTACTAAAAGGATCCCCCTTTTTCTTAGCATACTAACTACAGGTTTTAAAATTTTTGTGAAAATGTAAGGTGCACAGCTGAGCCCAAAAAGTAGACACTTGTATTCATAAATTACATCCTGGAATATAAATCTTAGGTATTTTTTGATGTGCTTCTCGTACTGGGACCAGATAATAAGCATCTTTTAAATCAATGCGACACATAAAAAAATGTTTTCTTATTAGCCGGGCAACTACCTTATTATCTTCTATTTTAAAATTAAATTTTCTTTTTGAGACCATTTATTCTCAGTGGGAATGAACTTTTGCACGGGATTATTGGTAAATGGAATTGACAGTCCATTAATATAAGACCTCACTGTCCTATTTATAAATAAACTCTGCCACCTATGTACAAAATGTCTCAGGCGTCCGCATGGTTTACTAACCTGAAAGTCTATATGCGATGACTGCGCCTTCTGTTGCTCGGGTTGCTCTGCGAGTAATTGTAAAATACTTTCCGAGATAGCAATTTTTACCTCGGGGTTTATTGAAGGTGGATTTATTAAGGTACAATTTTCTGGAGGCAAATATTTTTCAATTAGACAATTTCTGGTTTCGTCATCCAGGCCACCAGTTAAAATATTCCATCGCAAAGCTATAGCTGCATGGATGGGTTTTCCATACGAGTTGGCTACCCCTTCCTCTCCCAAAATGGATAAAATTTCCATATTTAAATTGTTTCTGGATTCATCTGCAAGAGAATGAACCAGTTTAGTTAAATTCTCTTTAAATGTATTCATTGATATCACAACCAATAAAAACTATTATCAAGTAATGGGAAAGAAAAGGCCACATAATCCATTTTCCACAAGTGGATATGCGTCCTGCTATCACAAGCAGGTAAAACAACGATATACACATAATAGGGAATCTGTTATCATTACAACAGAAAATATGTGTCCTGCTATCACAAACAGGGAATACAAAAAAAATATTATTTATTCCGTTATCACTAACAGAAAGACTGGAGGGTACCTATACCTGTTATCACAAACAGGCAGGTAGGTTTTAGACAACAAACAAAATAAAAAATGTTGTCCAAAAAATAGGTGTCTTTTAAACAAAAAATTTTGGGGGGGAGGGTAGCAACAACTCTTCTCCCTCAATGCGCCCCTCTAGGACTTATCCTTTTTCACAAAACATTGGAATTGAAATATATTTTACTTTCCCTGTGCCCGTCATTATCAGCTGTTCCACTTATCCCTGAAGCAGACGCAGGCGCCGCGCCGTCGCGATAATACCAGGATTATTGATTATTTCCCTATCGGAATCAACAACAACAACTCTCACATGCTGTACGGTGCGTGTCACCATCATCTTTGCTATCCTCATCCGATGAAGTCACAGACGTATAGTTGTCTACCTCTCTCTCTCTACAAACAGAACGAGACCAAGATCGAGACGGAGACCGAGAACGGTCTATCTCACTTTCGCTATCATATTTTACGACCACGACTTTTCTTAACCTTGCATTTTTCTTCAAGACTATTAAGCCTATTATTTAACTTCTTAAACAATTTATAAAAGCCCGACCGTTCTACCGACTGACTACGACTTCTTTTTCTATGTTTCGGCATAATTTTTACGCTTTTCTACAAAAAAAAAATTCTGAATTTACACTATCGATTTCGATGATTCACTTGCGACGTGAACGTATCAACACAAAAACGAAGACTGAATACTATCGGCAGAGTTAGGCAAGGGTACGAAGGGATTCTTTTTTGCTTAGCTTTCAAGATTGTGGACGTATTGGCCAGAGGCGGAGGTACTACATATGTCTTTATTTATGAGACGAGGCCGAATATAATTATATCATTTACCTTAAGTTTTTATAGACACATAGTAGTTGTACAAATACTTTCATCCTATCGGGACTCATCAGTGCGCCGATCGTAAAAGAAAAACATTAAATAATAGAAAAGAATTGATTTCAAAATTTTAAAATGTGTCAGTTTGTTTGACATGTAACCTAGATATGAAAAAAATGATAGTTTGCAGCCATCTATAACGTTATTTTTAAATGTGTTCAGATTATTTGTTGCGTTTAGATTGACAAACAATCATTGACAACATGATGAGTCCCGATAGGATGAAAGTATTTGTAAAAACTACTATGTGTCTATAAAAACTTAAGGTAAATGATATAATTTCTTATGCTTGCTTAAATAAAATTATTTATATTATGTATCGAAACATTCCGTAGACAGACTAGTCTACATGTTGAGGTATGTAATTATATTAAATATCTGCTTTATTATTTAATTAATTTAAAGTTAAATATTTTTATTCAGTTGCGAAAAAGCCAAAAAAGATTTTTACTAGCTTTATTGTTTAGGGCATTTAAAAATACACAAAAAATGTTAGTATGTTAGTATTTTATAATTTGACAAGTCGATTTCTAGAAAAAAAACCTATTTTGGCACCTTTGGTTCAGTTTTAGTTGGAGTTTCAATTGCTCAAACCTCTACAAAAGTGATTCCTCGGATCATTTCAAGAAAAAAAATATCTGTGCGTGAATGGCCTACTTTTGAGATACAGGGTTATTTTTGATTTTTTTTTGAATTTAGAATCCTGTATCTCGAAAACAGTGCATTAGCGGGCATAAATTTAATAAAACTTTTCTTGAAATGACCCAAAGAATCACTTTTGTAGAGTTTTGAACAGTTCTAACTTCAACTAAAACTCGATCAGATGTGCCAGAGGCATGGGTCAAAATAGAATTTGTTTTTTTTTCTCTCGAAAATGACTTATTGACCACAAAATACCAAGATTAATTTTTTATGTAATTTTACTTGCCCTAAACGATAAAGCCAGTAGTAGTAGTAGTAGTTAGGGAGAGGTCTAGAGACCTGACTGGTAGGCCTATAAGGCCCTTTCAGTCTACCCCAGCTCCTCCTTCAACCACCACCCGCCACCAGGTGTACATCCTTGAATCTGCCTGTCCTTACTATGTAAGTCTGTATATCCTTCCATGCAAGATCCTTAACTTCGTCCCTATGCAAGACCGTAGTGCCGAAAATATCTCGGCGCAGTCTCGCTCGCGCTTCACATCTGCACAGGAAGTGAAGCGGAGTTTCCTCCTCTTCCTGACACTCCGTGCAGATAGAATCTTTCTCAATGCCTAACATAAAGAGGTGTCTCCTCAATCGACAGTACCCCGTTACTATTCCTACGATGGAATTTAGAGCTTTCCTGTCTCGGGCTAGTAACCACTCTGTTCGGCCCTTATCGGGCTTCACAATGAAGTCTTTAGCTTGCCTCCCGACCCCGGACTGGCCTCATTCACGTTGAAGTTCATGTTGTGCCCATTCGTCGTGTGCTGTCCTTATCTGCTGCCTAGTGACGCCTAAAGCTGGTTCTGGTCCTACGTACGGGCTGGTGGCGCCGAGTCTAGCAAACTCATCTGCCCTCTCGTTGCCCTCAATCCCACAGTATCCTGGCACCCAAACCAACTTCACTCTTTTACGTCGCGCCAACTGCTCTAGCCTGTCATCGCATTCCTGAACCAAAACGAATCCCGCCGTGAGTGAGTCGAGCGCCTTAAGTGCTACTTGACTGTCTGAGCATATGACAATCTCTCCCTCTGCCCCCTCTATGACTTCCTTCATCGTTATTGCCATTAGAATGGCATATACTTCAGACTGAAACACCGTTGAAAACATCCCCAAAGGGAAGCTGGGCCCGGTTTGTGTAGCCTCAATATAAACTCCAGAACCAGAGGATTGCAACTGTGTCATACGTGAACCATCCGTATAGCAAACAATTGCCTCTCTGGAGAACTCCAGCCTGTTTCTCTCCTAGTCCTCTCGGGGATTGAGATACTATAGCCCTTATGCCATCTGCCTGAGGGTCGTGCTACTCTGTAGGTAGATAAAGGGAACTGTCTTTCCACAATTTGGGAGATCCTTGCATTACACACAACCTCACCTTTGGTATGCCAAGCTCCTGCGTCTCCCATTCCCAAGTGCGCTGCCATAGCCTCTTTCTTAATGAAGGTCGACAATGATGGCAGCCCTAGCAAGACATCCAATGTTGCTGACGGCGTCGTCCTCATTGCTCCAGTGATTGCTAGGCTAGCCAGTCTCGGGACTTTTGCAAGACTGGAACAAATGGTTTTCCTCTCCACCGAGGGCCACCATACTATTGAGCCGTATGATATCCTGGGTCTCATGACTGCTTGGTACAGCCAGTGCATGACCCTAGGACTTAGTCCCCAGGTTGTGCTTACCGCTCTACGGAGCTGCCACAAGGTCGCTATTGACTTCCTTATCTGCCTAACGACATGAGTCTTCCAGCTCAGCTTTCCATCTACTGTGACCCCCAGGTAGATAAAGCTAGTACATCAAGGATAGTTACCCGTGGTTAAAGTAAATACTGCTGAATACTAAAAAAAAATATAGCCCTTAGATACCTATGAGGTTGTTTCAAATCTTAATCAAATAGCTCTTATTGTTTCAGTATAACTAAAGAAAGTCATATTTGTTTTTAAATTTGAAAGATCTGCGGACCCATATTCATATGAACTTTTCGTCTTATTTTCTTACCAAGAAAGTCCCTTTAACGTTGGTGCATGTTTTTTGAAACAGCCAAGTATATTTTATTTTAATTTTGTAATAAAACAACAGAAATTGTTAAAGGATTACAAATGATGGCCTAGTGAAATGTAAAAAAAATTATTACTAAAAAAAATAATTAAAAAATTTTGCACAAAAATCAAGTGTTACGTAGGATGCAACGGAAAAATTATGGTACCAATTCAAGACGGCGAAACAAAATGGCAGCCTACTGAAATATTATAATTTAATAAAATTATTACTTAAAAACTACTTATCCAATTTACCTGAAATTTGGCACTAAAATCAAGTTTTATGTAGGAAGGAACAATTGTAATATGAATCCAAAATGGTGACTCAAAATGGCGGCATAATAAAATATTTCAAAAATTAGCCTGAAAAACTGCTTATTAGATCGATTTTATTTTTTGTGCAAGAATTAAGTGTGATATAGAAATGCTGGTATAGTCGTGGTACGAATTTGCGGAATAAAATGGCGGCAAAATAAAATGCTTGTGTTCTAGATGGCAAAAAACATTTTCTCAATTTCATCGGCCTGTCTGTCAGTTCGCGATATATCTGGAAAACTTACCTGATTGACTTCAAAATTTTCGTTGAAAGTTAAGGTAATATTTAGATAAATATTTTGGTAAAAATCCAATATGGTGGAACAAAATGGTAGCCTAATTATCCAATTTACGTCAAATGTTGCACAAACACCATGTATTAGAATGAACTGGTTACACTATCTAAGATGACAAAATAAAATGACGCCTAATAAAATTTAAAAAAACTTCTTGAAAAAACTGCCTATTAGTTTTATTTCAAATGTCGTCCAAGTATGATATAGAAATAAACTAAAATCGTGGTACGAATTCAAGATGGAGGAATAAAATGGCGGCGAAATAAACTGTTTAAAAGATGAAAGAGACTTCTTATTCAATTAACTTTAATGTTTGCACATGAAATAGAAATGATATATTGGTACACTAATAAAATTTTAGTATGAATTCAAAATGTAGGAATAAAATGGTGGTCTAATGAAATTTTTAAAAAATCAGAGTGAAAAATTGCTTATTTAATTTATTTTACATTGTATTAAAAAATCAGGTGTGGCAAAATTAGGAATTGGGGAAATATTGGTACATAGCCAATATAGTGGAACAAAACGGCGCCCAATAAAAATTTTGAAAAGACAGTATATATGTGTTACTAAATGACTATGTACCGAACTAAATTAAGTCACACTTCACTAATCCTAATAAAAGAAAAGATTCATAACGAGGGAAATTCCGGGTAAAGGATTTTACCGATTTTTAATATTGTAAGCTATACTAATCCTCATTGATATTAAAGATAATAATTAATATCTTAATGGATAATATGGAATCAATATTGGATGGATCGAATCTCGGAAATTTTTAGTGCCTTGTTCGTTGCAAATTTTTAAAAATGAAAAATTCGGGTTGTATAAAACCAAATGTCTTTTTCATTTTTTCAAAGTAGCTTCAAACCTCCGGTTTGGCGCCCCTAAAGAATATCGCCCGCGTGCTTTGCTTACGGAGTCAAATAAATAAAAATACACAAGTGGAATACAAACGAAATCTTCATAATGTTCGGAAACTTAATCGAGCACAAAGTTAAACAGAAACAATACCGATTTGTGAAAGAGTGATGTATGTGCTTGTAGATTATTCATGCACCAGTAATACAATGCAGATCTCTTCCCATGACATATATTTTAGATTATCCTACTTAACGTAAATTAAATGATGATACAATTATTATTCTTTTCTGAATAGTCTCGATTATAATTACTTCACGTTTGTGGGACTTTTGTGTAAATACAGTACTCACGTACTATATTTAAAGTTGGTTATCATCTAAGCTTGATGTTACATAAGATAGAGTATGTTTTAGCGATTTGCATTTTGGACTTAAATTGTTGCAAAAATGTAAATTTATAGGTTCCGTACATAATACAATAGCTAAGTTCATGCATTTTGATAATACTTCCTTATATTTGTTGGACTATAGGCCGTTTTATATACAGAAAAGCAGAAAAGGGGAAATACTAACATATGGATAGTCCCTATTCTTTTACTTTCCCTGTAAATAAGAAATATTGTAAAGTACCATTTTCAAATGTAAATTACCTCAGCATAATGCTATTACACCTGTTGGTTGATCGAAGTACGGTTAACCTGAGTTATTATGTATTAAATGTGCCTAAATAATTGAGGGGAAAGTGGAGAGGTAGAGGGGGTTAAGGTTGTGGGATTAAACAGTGTTGAGGAAGTTTAAATTTATGCCTGTCAAGTGAAAAGATATTGGATTTTGTGATTAATTGATTTGGTGGGATGTCTGCCCGGAGGTAGAAGTTTGTGTTTAATTTACCTGTGACATCATCTAGAAGTTTCAGTTCAAAGTCTCTATGCAAAATTGAGTTTCTTATAAACCTTTCGGCGTTGAGCAAGATTCGAAGAATTTTGTTTTATACTTTTTGCAATTTCCGTTTTTCATTAGGGTGTTATATACTCCACGTCGGTGAAGCGTACGTGAGGAGAGGTCTAATATAAGCTTTGTAAATGGTAATTTTGGTTTTTAGAGAAAGTTTACTTTTATAGTTTAGTATGGGATAAAGCATAGAGAAAATTTTTCTTGACTTTTAGGTATTAGCTGCCCAGTTTAAGTTTCTATCAAAGATTACGCCTAGATATTTTACTTTTTTGGTCCAGTTGATTTCAACGTTTGATATTTTAATTTTCCTAGGGAGGGTGTATCTATTGCTTTTAGTGAAGATTATGGGTTGTGTTTTGTTTGGATTAATTTTTAGCTTAAAAGTAAGCATCCAGCTTGAAATTAAATTTACATGAGATTGCAGTCTGGTTGTTATGTAGTTTAAATTTTTATTAGTTGTTGTGATGGCAGTATCATGTGCAAGAGATAAAGACTGGTAAACGGAGATTTGGAGATTTCTGCTGTAAATATATTAAACAGTAGCGGGGAGTGAGGGAAACCCCGTCGTGAACCAAAAATTCTCTGTTGGTTAAAAAAGATTGAATTATTTTAACTAAGTAGTTTGAAATTTCGTTTCTGATTAACTTGATTATAAGGCCATTGTGCCGTGTTGTGTCAAAGGCCTTGCTTATGTCTAGAAAAATAGTCCCTACATTTTTTCCTGTTAAAGGCCATTGAGATGTCAGAAGCTAATCTGGTAGTTTGGTTCGCAGTGATGGTTGGGGCTCGGAATCCAAATTGTTTATCCGGAAGAAAGTTTTTTCTGTGACCTCGAGGGTAAGTTTATTTAGAATAATTTTTTCCGAAATTTTCTCTAACGCTGATACTAAGCTGATTGGTCTGAAGCTACCTGCCAGATTTAGATTTTCATTTTGTTTTTGATGGGGCTCTTTTAAGAGCAATGTTTGTAATTTTTACTAAGCCAGGGATTTTTTTATTATTAAGGTCTGCCATGCTATTAGTGACATCTTTGGTTAAAATTGTGGGAGCAGGGCCCGTTCTGAAGTATATATTTATAGTGTTTTTAATGTAGGCTGACCGTCATAAAACTGGTTATACATGGAAACAGCAAAATGCTCGACCTTTTCTTGGAGGTTGGAGATAGTGATTTGATTGTTCTGTATGTGAGGCATCGGGAGTTTGGGTCCTTTTTTAACGTTATTTGTGATTTTAAAAAACTGGCTATCTTCGGTATTTAATTCTTCTAGCTTTTCGTCATATTGAGCGCTTTTAGTTTATTTTTTATTTGCGTGGCCGCGATATTTGCTTCCCTTTTATGATCCGGGTTTTGGGTTTTGGTTTATCTTGCATTATTTATTTGAGATGTGAGTATATTAAGAGAAGATTCGATCTGGGCCGAGTTATTTATATTAAATTCAAATTGAGATTTTTAAGTAAATCCTGATACTTGCTTCAATTGTTGAAGTTTTTGGTGATAAATCCTTCATTATTTGAACATTACCATAGTCTATTATGACTGGTGAATGGTCTGAGAAGAGTTCATGAAAAACTGCAGGGTGCGATATAGTTTCTGTGTTATTAGAAACAAAGTTGAGTATTGCAGGTTTACCCTATGAGTATATATGAGTGAGTTCTGTAGTGGTAATTATATCGTATTTGTATATATCTTGAAAGTTTACTAATATCAGCCATCGAATATTCGTTTGGCTACAGCCCCAATCCCTATGCTTGGCACTGAGGTCGCCGCTCACGAGTAGAAGGAGCCCAAGATAAAAGAGCTATTTTTAAAATAGATATTCACAAATATAAGGTATATCTTACAATCAGGATTAGGGATTTTGAGTCTTAAAATGTTTTTTTTTAAATTAAGATCATTGTGCCTCCCAGGGGCACCCTCTCTATGCGTACGATATACCTTAAAGTTAGGAAAGGAAAATTTTTGTCTATTTTTTAACCATGAATTGCTTCATGAACTATTGGAGTTGAAGGTTCATGTTGGCAAAAGTCTGAATAATGTATATGATTGAATTAACTTTATGGGTGGGTTTTTGGTATTAAGAGATAAATTGTCTCCCCATTGAAATGTAGGGGGGATCTTCTTAGGGACAATGTTTTTAGGGTGTTTTTTGGGTTTTAGGGAGGAGGACTAATATAAGGGGCATTGGTCTACAGTCCTTACGATTCCAGCGGTAAATTCGCGTAGGAGCGAAATTAAGGTCTTGAAGGTCTGTGGTTAATTTTTGTATGGACCACTCCTCTAGTACGCCTCTAATGATAATGTGGAATAGCTCATCTTCCTCGAAGTTAAACGTGTGAAGTGGTATGTTTTGTTCCTCGAAATATTTTGTAATTTTGCGATAATCGAGTGGGGTTGGAGGACTGAATTTTATACCTTCCGAGAGGGTTAAAGGATTACCAAAATTAATTAAATTTGCTCTAAAATAAGCGACACTATTCTGGTATTTAGATTGGTCCCTGAGTATTTATAGGGGGAATTCTATGCGCTTTCACAGGTTCTTTTGTAGAAGCCGTTGCTTAAATAGTTGTAGGGGTGTTGGTTCTATTTAAATTAGAGTTTATAAAGGCTGATGGATTGGCATAGTCTAATGTTTTACTGGCTAGGAGGGGGGGGGGAATTTTTGTCAGTGACTTGATCAGAGGGATTCTGTAGAAGAGTGGCTTTTTTGATCGGGCTTATATACTAGCCGTGTGCGGTGATGGGTGAGGTCTCCTCCCCTGGTTACCTGAAACGCAAAGTTTTTGGAGATAGAAGCGGCTTCTATATATTTGGAATATCGATGCTAGGCTACCTGAAAATGCTTTGATTAATTTTTATGAAATCTGCAACTATAAAATTTCGTTTTCGCCAGTATTGCTCCATCCAAAATTTTATCCTCCGACCACTATATGTTGAGAACAATTAAAATGCTCCGTGACTCAAGAGGGCGTTTTATCTTTCCAATGTACGATTCGCCAGATTCACTCGCAAAATGCATTCTTTTTTCTTATCGATGTCCTTTGGCTTTATTTTTGTCAGAAGGCTTTTTAACATATTTCCCGATTTGAATTGATTTCTGCATTGTAAATTTAATACATGTTCTTATGATATTTATTTGATTGAAAAATTCTGTCAAATGATTGTCATTTGCAGTCCAAATATTAAAAGTATCATCTACATGCCTAAGCCAAAGTTTAAGCTTGATTTAAGAAGTATTTATTGTGTGCTCTTCGAACCAGTCCATATAAATGTTGGCTACCACCGGAGAGAAGGATGAACCCATCGAAAGAAGACATCATTCCACTAGATTCATCACACCCTCCAGAAGCAACGTTGTTCTTTCAAAGAGTATATCGTCTTCCCTCAACTTTTGCATTTTTATGTCTAATGATTCGCATATAGGAAGATTTGTGTAGAGATGGTTTGCCCAAGATCCACAAGCTCTAGAGACTCACCAACAAGTGCCTTGGCTAAATATCTGTTGGAGGTAATTCAACCTTTACAAGGTAAGCCGAATTCATTTGTTCAAAATTCTAACCATTTTATTAATATTCTTAATGGCATCACATTAGGGCAAGAAGACAGATTTGCTAGTTTTGATATAGAAAGCTTATATACAAATGTTCTAACCATTCTGCAGTAATAAAAAAGGGCACCATAAGAACGCTTTACAACAGAGCCGTAACAACTTGCAATAATACGATGAACCTAGAGGTAGAAATTGAAAATATAAAAAAGATCTACTGTAGAATGGTTACTCTAACGTATTTTAAGTAGTAAGGTTAATAGGTAATATAATATCAAAATTACAAAACGATCATCAGAGGACGATACATTCCGATACACAAAAAAACATCACACTTTCTCAGAATATCCTATATTAAGGGAACATCTGAAAAGATTCGAAGAATAGCCAGGGATTTCAACATCAAAACCGCTTTCAAGGTGGGAAATACGTTAAGAAGCATTCTGACAGAAACAAAACCAAAGGACATTGACAAGAAAAAAAATACATTGGGGAGACAAAACGCCCTCTTAGTCTAAGAGTCAAAGAGCATTTTAATCATACTCAAAAGGGAGAGAAGTCAAAATCGGGCATAGGAGAACACGTCTGGTCAAACCAACAACGGAAACATTAGTCCGAGGCTAAAATTTTACATAGAGAGCAATACTGGCGAAAACGAAAGTTTATAGAAGCAGCTTTTATAAAAATAGATATTTAAATTTTTAAATTTTAGTTCTCACCATCATCAAATTCATAAGTATTTCAGGCTTTGTCAATGTGTGATACGGATATTGCTCTGAAGATATTAGGCTTTCGATTAAGTATTATAATAATCCCAGACCTAAATCCTAAGTGGGTACTCAACCACCAAGTTGTGCAGTTTTACCTTTTATTCAGGGTACTACAGATAAAATTGCAAGAATTATGCGGAGATCCGACATTCGCACAATCTTTAGTACACACAAAAAGATCGGACAATGCTTAAGGACACCAAAGATGTAATTACTTTGGAATCAGAAGGAGTTTATAAAATTCCTTATTCTTGCTGTAAAGTGTATATATGTAAGGTCTGTGTCTACTAACCTTAAGGAACATGAAAGATGTATAAGTAATAAACAAACACCAGGACTCAACAGGACACATGATTAATGTAAATGGGTTATTTTAAACAAAAAATTAGAGAATCTATTGAAATTATGAAGCTCCCTGAAAATTTAAATAGAGACGAGTGCTGCGTGCTATATATATATATATATATATATATATATATATATATATATATATATATATATATATATATATATATATATATATATATATATATATGGAAACCAATCATCACAGTGAGTCATGCGTCGGTGGGTACAGGTCGGGTATAAATACCTGAACTCTGCTCATCGGAGTTTATTCATACCCGTATTCACTAAAGGGGTTTAAATTTATACCAGGTCTAACTTGACAGTGATAGGTTTAAGAGGACATTTTTAACAATTGAACAAATAATTTTTGTAAATGTCACAATTACAAATTGACAGTGACATAAACAAAATATAATTGGTAAAGTGACAGTTTAAATTGTCATGGCAATTAGATCTGTTTTAACTCTTAGACCTTTTTAGTTAATACGGGGGTCAGTGTTTTGATATTGTGCAGTAAAGATACCTGAAGATTTCTCGTGCAATCGTAACGTCGGAAAGTAATTCCAATGTGACACGGCTAAACCCAAGAACCATGATTTCTTAAAAAATGTTTTAGTTTCATAGTATCTTCATCTGTTTACTAATTACTCAGCCTAAAAAACAATATGTCGGAACAAAATGGTTACACATATTACTTGTTGTACATAATATAGAAATTATGTTATTTCACTTATATTTAAAAAACGATTTTCTTTTCGAGCACACAATTCATTCCGTTATACAATCCAAAAATATGTAATTCAGGTTGGTTGTGTCTCGAAATTGCTTTTAAATTGCAGGGTTTAGTCACAATGACAAAATTATAATACGTAAAGTGTATTTTAATGCTTAATAAAGTTTTATTTGAAATTTAGAAGCGGAAACATAAGTTTGTCTTATTCAACAGATTATCTGAGCAGTGAGCAGGAGAATAATACTATTATTCAAGGTTTTTTTTTGAAGTTACGTCTTCGTCGATGTAAAAGTACAGATGACACTTCTATTTAAATGGTATCTTTTGGTGAAAGTAAATAAACTTTTAGTACAAAATTACATGTTATTAATATAGAGATTATTTGTGTATATTTAACGAAAATGCAGAGCAAATATTAGAGAATCAGTAAAATTACCTACCAGACTTAATTTATCGGGTAAAGCCAGAAAGAGACACAGGTGCTAAGATATCAGAAGGAAACATAGCAAGCTACTATTATTTGTTCGTGTTAGTTTAGTTGCTTTTTATATATCATATATATCATAATAAGATGAATAATTAGATTTTTAAAATAACTACATAGAGTTTTTCCATCAGTTTATTTATTTTATAAAGATTATATAGATGTGGATGAGGTTTAGAAAGGAATTTAGTTAGGTAAGTAATAACATTTTGACAGGAAGTTAAGTAGTATGTACGGTATGAGCCAACAACACTGCAATGTTTATGCTTTATAGATCAAATTTGGCAGCAAATCACATTTGAAATATTGTGTAGTGAACAAATATACATCACGTAAAAATGTTTCCGCGAATACAGGTGCGTCAAAAAAGTTGAGCAGCAAAAAATATTTTTTAAATGGAGCTCCTTGAATATTAATGCATTTTTAAATTATGCCTATAATTTAAAAGTTATTTGTTAAAGAATAAGGTACAGGGATATTGAATATTAAAATTTTTTAGAATTGAAAAAATTTCAATTCATTCAATTTTACTTCTTCAAATGTTATGAAACACATTCGTTTGGCTTTATTCCTTTTTGTTACCGTACGTAAACTTAATCATCACATAAATAAGCACGGCAAACAGGAAGAAAGTGATGATTAATGATACATACTATTTACTTTAAATAAAATAAGTCGTTTATATGGCAACATAAGTAAAAGTTAATACTCCAGGTGGTAATAATAGTTTAATAATTAGATTTAGGGGATCACAAAAGCAAACACAACAAACTTCTGATGAAAACACCACCCCTTAAATATTCAAATTATTTATAAATTGATTTTTGCTCAATAATTCGTTTTCTTTATGTTATAAGATAAATATGGTGGTATACAAATTAAAAGCTCGAAAGATCCTCTACAAAAAAGGTGCCATTCACTTTTTACGTAACCGCGGCACTATCGCTACAGCAGCCACTTTAAGCTGACTGTTGCGCGTTTTTACTGCTTTTGTTCACTGGTGCCAGGTGTGCTATGTATAGGTTAATTGGCTCGAGGCACATTAGTTCGCTTAAAGCGACTGCTACGGCAGTACTGCTGGTGTTACGTAAAAGTGTATGAAACCTTTTTTTGTAGAGAATTTTGTAAACTTTTATTTGTTATATTTATCGTATAACTTTTTTCTGGTCTTTTATTTCATCTAGAAGATGCTCTGCAGGTTTTTCCGGCAAGATGCATATTGGCAATCAGGAGATAGATGAGCCAGAGTAAATAGCAAATTCTTTTGCAGAGTTTTTTAGTTCATTGTTACCTGTGGGTTTACCTTCACTTCCCAACATATCAATTAAAACAAATTCTACATTCACAATAAAATTAACAATTTTAGTGAAGAGTAGGTACTGGCTGCAATCAGGAAAATTAAAGCAAAATTGACTACGGGTCCTAAGAAGATTCCCACATTTCTTATTAGAGACTATGCCAAAATCTTCGCCGCTCCTCTTACGATTTTGTTTAATAAGTGTCTAAACCTATGTTCTATTCCCGGTATTTGAAAAAAATCCAAAGTATGCCCTATCTTTAAAAACGGTGACAAACAAGATATTTCTAACTTTCGTCCGATTTCCATCATATGTAACTTCCTAAAAATATTGCAAGTACTACTGCATAGCACGATTTCACCGAGGATAGAAGGTTTACTAATTCCTTCCACGACAACCAACGTCATTTTACGCAATACGTTGCCGAGGGAATTGATAACCGCTTACAAACGGATGTAGTTTATATTGACTTTTCAAAAGCTTTCGATCGTTTAGATCACACTATCTTACTGCATAAATTATCGTGCTATGGTTTTTCAGATAAACTACTCCTATTCTTTAAGACATTTTTAAGAAATCGTACACAATATATAACTCACGGCAAGTTGGCCTCTGATGCCTACTCTGCCTCCTCGGGGGTGCCACAGGGGTCGATTTTGTCGACTACTTTTCACATTGTTTATCAATGATATTGTGGACAATTTCACAGTGCCTTGCTTAATGTACGCTCTAACTTCAGCATATCATAAAACGTTTGTGTGATTGGTGTTCCAGAAATCGACTTGCCCTCAATACTTCAAATTGCAACGTAATGACATTTTCGACTAAAGAACATCTTTGAATTAAATTATGGTATTAATCATGTAATTCTTGGAAGACCGGTACAATTTATGGACTTGGGTGTTATTTACGACAGAGGACTCTCCTTCATAAATCATATCATGACCATAGTTTCCGACTCATATAAACTCCTTGTCTTTATACAACGACTATCTAGAGAAATATCGACACCCTCAAATTATTATTTTATACGTTCAATAAAACTAATCTAGGTTCAATAGAATGGTTTCCATATTATAAAACCCACGTCGATAGCTTGGAATCTGTTCAGCAGAAGTTCGCAAAGATGCTATGGTTTAGAACTGATGGGATTTACCCTTTTAGAGGTATTCCTAGTGATCAACTTTTGCGAAGATTGCTTAGTGCTCCCCTAGAGGTCAGACGTAACTATCTGTCTCAGGTTTTTCTTTCTAAACTGGTAAACTTGGATTTTTAATTTTTTAGGGAATCACAAACTTCAGGTTTGTTGAAACGATATTAAACACAACTTGAAAATTTCGACAATATTCTTTTTAACAAGATGAAACATTTGTGAAGAAAATATGCTCATTAAAAAACTTTCATTTGTAGTGCAAAATTATAAAATTGTTATTAAATAACTGTACACATTAATTGACAAATCCTATACTAAGAAAATCGCGGATACCTATGGAAAAAACAAATGAGAGTTAGAAGTAAAAATTATGACAGTTCGGTGGCGTTAATATTTCATTCTAGAAGACCAATTATGTTATTACATATTAACTTTATTTGATTTAAAATGCCTCCTCCAAGACAATTAACGCTAATCGAGAAGGCAGAATTAGTTTTGATATGTGGGGATAATTATAAAAACAGTGCGTGACGCAGCAGATATTTTCAATGAACGACATCCAGACAAACAAGTTCACTACTCAACTGTAAGTAGAATTTTAATAAACTTCAAACAGACAGGATCTTTAGACTATAAATATAAAAATGAACGTGCCGCAACTGTTTGTACTGAAGAAAATCAATTAGCGGTACTTCAGTCAGTTGTTGAAACCTCTAGAAGATCCACCCAGGAAATTTCTGCTTACGCGGGTATTAAAAAAACTCTGTTAAGAGCATTCTCAAGAAAAACAAGCTTCATACTTATAGGCCAATGTTTATTTGCACGTTTCAAGAACGAGACTATGACATCCGCTATGATTTTGCATATGGATTCAAGGACAAATAGAAGATCATCGTGATTTTCATAGACACATTCTCTTTGGGGATGAATCCACGTTCACAACAAATGGCACTGTCCCTTCCCAAAATTGTAGGTGGTGGTCGGAAGCAAATCCAAATTTTGTTATTGACAATAGTGCGGTGGTGCGGTATTATCAACGAAAAATTTTTGGGTCCGTTTTTTTTTCGCCGAAACCTAACTGGTGATACCTATTTACAGTTTCTGGTAAACGAAATATCGGATTTTTGGACAATATAAGTTTACAAGAACGGTATAAATTATGGTTTGTACCTGATGGATGTCCCGCTCATTCTACTAGAAATGTTTCTGAATGGTTAAATGGGAAATTTGGTACTAAATGGTTAGGACGAAATACCGATCCACGGTGGCCTCCTCGTTCCCCATATCTTACCCCATTAGATTTTTTTTATGGGGATACTTAAAGCAAAATGTTTATAAGGATCGACCATTTAATAATGTTAAGGAACTTGAAAATTCGATTAGTTTCCATTGCAGAAATATTCCAGCAAATATCTTGCGATCTACTTTTAGTGAATTTTATGACCGGACAATTAGATGCATTGAAAGAGAAGGGGCACACAGAAACGTTTAGATAATTTTCATTTTTGTATGTACTTCTTTAAATGTTTTTTTACTTCATGCGGATTTGTTAATTGTTAAGTTATAATAAACATTTTTCGTAAAACTAGTGGTATCACATTCAATTAGATCTCAGTGCGTTTGGTTTTTTGTTAATATTAATTCACTTTTAGCCCTCATTTGTTTTTTCAAGGATTTCCAGTTTGTCAATTATGTGTACAGTTCTTTAATAAATAATTGAAATGAAAATTTTGCACTTCAAAGGAAAGTTTTTTAATGTGCATATTTTCTTCAGAAATGATTCATCTTGTTAAAAAGAATATTGGCGAAATTTTCAAGTTGTGTTTAATATTGTTGCAACAAACCTGAAGTTTGTCATTCCTTTAAAAATTAAAAATCCAAGTTAATTTCACAAGTATATTTAAATTTGAACGGAGTTATGCGAATCTGATCTGATTTTGATTAAACTATAAAAGTGCTTATGATAATTATCAAAAAAATCAATTTTTCAAAAACTTTTTTGATTTTTTTCAAAAAAAAATTTTTTTCGCAGGAGGTTATGTTTTGGTATCCAGACATAACTTTTGATGCTAAACAACTTTTCTAAATAACATTTTGCTAAATCTTTCGAAATAAGAGTTTTTTACTTTGGCATGATTTTAATATTTTTTGACCCACCCTGTATGCTATTTGACTTGTAACCATTCTAAGAAAACTTTATATGATCATCGACGATGCACCAACTTTTGGCAATATTTTTAATTTGATTGTGTAGTTAATAAAAAAAAAATTCCATATGTTGCACACTTAAATGACCACACTGTATAGATATATAATTTATATATATATATATATATATATATATATATATATATATATATATATATATATATATATATATATATATATATATATATATATATATATATATATATATATATATATATATATATATATATACAATAATTTATAAGTTTTGTCAATTAAATTAATTATTGAGATTAAAAAGTTTTCCCTACTTCTATAATACTGCAACTAAGCAAAAATTAAAACATACGTGATACTTTCCAAATTTTTGATACATTTTCAATCAATTAATACCGAAAATAATTTCACAGGCATAAAGACAGGGGGAGTCTAAAAATATTTCTTTTTACATAATTTAATCTAGGAAACCAGAATTTCAATAATAGCCGGAGAGCTCGGCCAAAAACCTGAAAGGTTTCGTAATGGCTCATATTTTCATATGATAGTTTTAAGGGTGTACATGAACATTCAAAATGTACTTACACCTATTGCATAAAAACTCGTTTGGTCCATAATTTTATCACAATTATACACCAAAATATTTTTCTTCTATGAGCATTTTTAATATATCTAAATAAGAGAGATATAACCCGAAAGTGGCTGCGTAAGTAAATATACTGCATTGATGTACAACTACTTTTTAAGCGTATCTCGGTAAAAAAAAATACTTTTACATAAAAAAGGCAAAATTAACTTGTTTTTACGACCCTGTTTTAGCAAAAAATACATTATGAGGACGTTCCAGAATAAATAGTTTTAAATATGGTAAGGTAATAGTAATTTAGTGCATAGACAATAAATTATATGGTAATAACTTTTTAGAAATCCTATAAACTGTAATTTATTTAAAGTATTTATTATTATTATTTTAATATACGTAATAACATTATTACGTAGCCACTAATATTTCTACGTAGTCTACAAAAAATAAATTATGTTCTTTAATCTTTTCCTCCATAAAAAGGATATTTTATTCCAGGAAATGGAATTTTACGGAATCTTTAAACATTTTATTAGGCCGCCATTTTGTTTTGTCATATAGGATTTACACTAAATATTTACCAGTCTATCTCTATTTAACACTTGATTTCCGTACAAAATTTCAAGTCAGTTGGAGAAGTGTTTTTTTGGTACTGAATTTTTTACCATTTCATTAGGCCGCCATTTTGAATGGTTACCAAAATGTAACCATTTTATCTCCTTATGACATTTGATTCTTGACCAACATTTAAAGTCATTGAGATAAGTAGTTTTTGAGCTATGCCCGTACAGCAAGAACGACAAACCGACAGTCTGATGAAAATGGGAGAACATGTTTTTCGGATTCCAAGGACCCTAAAACCCTCTCACGAGGGATGTAAAGTTAACGGTGAAATAAAAAAAAATCATTTCCTCATATTTGTATACTTCTTCAATTGTTTTTGTATGTCATATTCCGTCAGTTCGGAAAAAAAGTATATATAAATTCGGTTTTTATTTCCCTCATAAAAGGGAAGTATTGTAACCGTGAAAAGATCACACTTCGAGATTTTTTTAGATCTTTACGTGTCAAGGTCCCTAGATGACGAAAAACATGTTTTTTTGATTCCGTCTGTCTGTCGGTCTCTCTGTTCGCGGCATAGCTAAAAAACTACTTACCCGACTGACTTCCAATTTTGGTCAAAAATTAAGGGTCGTATGGGGATGATCCGGTAATATTTTGGAAAAAATCCATTTGGGCAAAACAAAATGGCGACCTAGTGAAATGTTGGTACTAATTCAAGATGGCGGAACAAAATGGCGGCCAAATACATTTTTTTTAATCTGAAAAAATCACTCTCTCAGGTTGTACATATCTTCGCGTTTTAGCTTCCCTAGATGCCAAAAATATGTTTTATCAAGTCCGTCTGTCGGTTTGTGTGTCTGTCTCTCAGTTCACGGCATAGCTTAAAAACTAAAAATTAAGGCTCATATAGAGATGGCCTGGTAATATTTTGGTCAAAATCTAGTATGCCGGAACAAAATGGCGGGCTAGTGAAACGGTAAAGAAATTATTACTAAAAAACTAGTTAACATGTGTTAAAAAAAAATACGTAAAAAAATCTTTTTATTCAATTGACTGTAAATTTTGGAAAAAAATTAAATATGATATAAGGATAAACCGGTGTGAATTCAACATGGCGTAACAAAATCGCGGTGTCTGTCAATGTAAAAACTACTGCTTAAATTAATTTTAAATTATGCCCAAAATCAAGTGTGGCATAGGTAGAAAGTGGTAAAATATTGATAGGGATCCAATATATAGTAACAAAGTGGCGTCCGATAAAAATGGTTAAAAAGGCAGTATATATATGTGTTCCTAAATAACTATGTACTGAACTAAATTAGTTCACACTTCACTATCCTTAATAAAAGGAAATATTCATAATGAGGGCAGTTCCGGATAAAAGAAATTTACCGATTTTTAAATTTATAGTCTAGTTAAATCGCAAAGCAGTAAATCCGAATGAGTCGCTCTAGTGAGACACTCTGCACCTCACATAAAATTACACGGTACTATTTACAATTTCACCATCTGTTTGAAAAAAGAAGTCACACAAATTGTTTAGCATTACGTAAAACGTTTACATAACGTTTTTCTGCTCCATGGACTTTTTTGTGGCGATACAAAGCAATTTATTATTAAGAGCGATGGCAATTACCATTTTAATATTTTGTGAAATTATAATTTTATACAATTTGTAAGGGTCCGAGAATGTCAATATTTCACGTCACGTTAAATTAGTTTTCTAGAATTTATCAATTAGAACAAAGCGATTAAAACTATAACTATCCGAGACGCAAGCAAGGTCAGTTTTAATTTCATTTTAATTATTAGGAATACCAGGTTGATGACTCTCTGATAAGGACTGACCATTGTTTCTAAAAACCGTTTGATCGTCACTTCCTAAGATTACTGAAATATTATCTCAGATAGGGATGGGTGTTTTATCGATATATCGATAAGTGCCTGTAGGTATTCAATAATGTACATAGGAATCCGTTAATATCGATAGGTAGCCCATGAGATAGATAGTTATGGGTAAGTGTATAACATATTTATAAAGGTAAGGACCTTTTTTTGGCTCTTTGATAAATGTATCTTCCAAAACCGCCTTTGTGGCAAAATGTCAATAGGTAGCAAAACCTATCGATAACTTAATTTTATCGACTAAATTTCATCTATCGATAGGCGATAGGTAAAATCTTTTATTGGCTATCCTAATCTCATAAAGAAATTTGCTCCGAGCATGTGACATGTTCGCCTTATGGTGCAAAAACCCAGGAACCATATTATGGGCTTGTAAAATCTTAGCCGTTGTCGGAACAAATATCAAACACACGGGGAAGTGAAAAACTGGTATGAATATTGCAAATAATATGATTTCTTGTGTTGTTACACATTGCATACAAGGATGTCACAGGTGGTTTAATAATAGTGAAACAAAATGGCGACCAAATTTGATTTTTAGAACATCAATGTAAAAAATCTTCTTATTTAATTGACTCTGCAGTAAACTTAAATATGATATAGGAATAAACTGGTACGAATTCAACATGATGGAACAAAATGGCGGTCTTAAAAAAATAACAATATTTGAAAATTAAATAATAAACAGACGCTAAGTCTCGGTCTCAGTCAAAGTTTATAATAAACTAAAACTGGTTACACGTGTTTCGCCCGGTCGGGCATCATCAGACCTATCAGAAAAAATATATCCTAATTACTAACTAAAAGCCTTTAAATTAAATAAATAAATAGTACCTTTAAAATTAAACAACACGTCACACATACAACGTTAAAACAGTAAACAAACAATCACATTACATAGTTCGACGGATACTGAAAGAGGTTGAAACGAAATGTGGTCAAATGACCAAAACTTTTTTAAATTTAATGGCATGTTTTTTAAACAACTAACGGGTTTAGCTATGAAGTCTTGCCTGTCCCCATTTCTCAGCGAAGTCTTTATGAACCACTTAGAGAGTAAGAACATGAAAAGTCATTTTGCGCGCCATCTGATCACATATAGGACCAAGAGTTATCTGATTTTCTGAACTTTGTAAACACCCTCCACAACAAAATTACCTTTACCTTGGAGAAAAAAGTCTTGGTAAGCTGCCTTTCCTAGATCTTTTGCTTATAAGAAATGGTAGCCGAATAGAATTCGAGATTTTTAGAAAATCATCTTCTACAAACAACTTATACAGTTTCATTCCAATTCACCACATATACATACATTTGCAGCTTTTAATTCTTTTATAGACTTTTTAAAATACCGCTATCTAAGAACGCTTTAAAAAAAACTAAATAGGTACTATTAACAAATAGAATTTAACAACGGCTTCTCGCAAAATTCTATCAACAAATTATACTTTAAGTTCTTTAACAAATACAAAATGTCCTTTAACGTTATACATGCTACCTCAAATAATGACAAAACTTTTAAAACAATTTCTTTAAGGGGTTAAATATTTTTATCGCCTTTAAAACCATCAACCAACTGAAAAGACATTTAGTGACCATGAAAGGTAAACCTGAATTTCTGTCAAAGTCGGGTGTTTATGGTTTGAAGTGTGGAGAGTGTCCTGTTACGTACATAGGACAGTCAGGACGAAAGATCTCAACCAGGGTCCAGGAACACGTTCATTTGGTCAACAAACATAAAAATACACATATCACAGAAACAAATCAAGCATTCGCTAACCATCTTCTATCTACAGGCCACCGATTTTCTACATCGGATGACGTAACAGTTATACAAGAATGTCAGAATGGTAAAAAATTGGACCTTTTGGAGAAGATGGAAATAACCAAAGCTAAAAAGAGCCCGGTTTTATGTTGCGTGAATGATATATTTAATTTTGAACCGAACCTCATCTTTAATAAATTTATCTAACAACTAATCCCCTAAAACCAAGTACTTTTATAGTCCCGAATAGCAGGAAATCTATGATTCTTGCCTCTCACTCAGAAGATACGGGTTCAAATCTCACCACTGGTATATCCCTTTTCTTAATTTTTCATTATTGTATTACTACCTTACTTATTTATAATTTAAGCATAAGGAGTTTTTATACATACATTTGACCAAATTTCGTTTCAACCTCTTTCAGTAGCCGTCAAACTATGTAATGTGATGGTTTGTTTACTGTTTTAACGTTGTATATGTGACGTGTTGTTTAATTTTAAAAGTACTATTTATTTATTTAATTTAAAGGCATTTAGTTAGTAATTAGGATATATTTTTTCGGATAGGTCTGATGATGCCCGACCGAGCGAAACACGTGTAACCAGTTTTATTTTATTATAAAATTTGACTGACACCGAGACTTAGCGTCTGTTTACTGTTTAATTTAGAACCAGGTCTACTTGTGAATAATGGATGATTTACTACAATTTGAAAATATTTGAAAAGGCAGTTATATACATATATGTATTACTAAATGACTATGTGCAGAATTAAATTGGGCCACACTGCACTATTCCTAATAGAAGGAAAGATTCACATCGCGGGAAGTTCCGGATAAAATAAATTTACCAATTTTTTCGTTAAGATCTTTCTTTGCCTTTTTGCTCCGGATAAAATAAATTTACCAATTTTTTCGTTAAGATGTTTCTTTGCCTTTTTGTCATGCATTTATCAACTTCACTTCTCAGTGTCTTTGTCTGATTTAAATCTTGTAATGGATTTATCACCCACTTCCACATAATCGATTTACAATTGGCCAGCGGTGTCTGCTGTTTGAGGCCGCGTGCCCCTCCTGAAAAATGTTAACATAATACGCAATTTCAATTCATATATATATATATATATATATATATATATATATATATATATATATATATATAAGATTCTGTTAAAATAGGCGGTATGGCACCCGATATGAATCTGGGCTAACCTAACGCTAACGAGACAAATCCACTTAACAGTACTAATTTGGTTAAAAAATCCTTGTTTTGAAATAGACTCGGAATTTTGTTGGCGTGCTACCGCACACTTTCTTTACAGCAAACCTAACATAACCTGATTCACATTTTTATTAATTATACGTTTTATTAAAAAGAAAGAACTAAAAAAAATCATCATCGGATCCAAAGTCGAGAATCCTACCACGAAGCTCGTACTGAACATTCACCAAAACGTGTTTATACTTCGCGGACATAATCAACGAACCAATATGAAGCACAAATCTAGAACTATTGACCGTGCATTGTGGCAGACGAATCTGGGGGTATTTAACAGTGCAAATAATGCATTTTTAGTCAACATTAAAAAGTCCAATATAGCGACCCCAACCTAGCGTACAATTTGTGCAGATTTGAATGAAAATCCTATATGGGGGTAGGTATTTAAAAGAGTAAACTTTATATTTCAAACCAGTTTAGTTAAGCATTGTTGCATTTTGGATGATCGAAAATTACTTCCCACATATAAAAATGCTTAAGAAAATAAAAACTGAATTTGTGACAGATATTTATTTTCCTAAGTTGATTATGTCTCTCTAACTTTTTGAATACTGTAAAAGTTGCCATACACTAAAGCGGCTTTCGATGAATAAAAACAAACTTTTAATTGCATACTATTAAAATTGTAATTCTATAGCTAGCTGAAATTATCGACAAAAATTTCTTACAATTAGTACAAATAGTTATTGGACTGTAACCAAGCCCAAGACGAAATTCAGAATGATTACTCCCCGGATAGTAAAAAAAATTCGACTAATGAAAACAAACACTTGTTCTCAATGAATACGAAGCGCTATTTCTGACCTAATAACATACATAGTAGTAAAATGAATATAATGACCATGGGAGAATTAGGTATTCCTCACAAGAAACATGATTCATAATGTGCTACAGGGTAGATACACTAAAATACTATTTTTAGTTGATTTGTATGGTAAATATAATATATTTCTTCCCTCATGAGAGGCAGGCACCACACCACAGCAACCAATTCAGCGAATAAAAAAGAAGCTCGTGTTAATAGAGGTCAGTCGTCACGGGAGGATCAAATCTCAGTAAATTTAGGGAGCAGTTTTACTTTATAATAATTCCACCGAAATTTACATTATTTTGTGTTTAAAATTGCATTTGAAGGAACGAATCCGTGGCTAAAAGATGTGACAATTCTTTTTTACCTGCAAATTTTCCAAAAATATAAAAAAAGATGGAAAACGAGAAGAAAAATAAATTTGAAATTTTAACTACGGCCATAGGAGGCTGCGCTCTAGCTTTTAATAAAAATTTCGCGTTTGCAGTGTAGCCAGATCTACTAGTAACTGGCATAAACTTTGGAATTTTAAATGGGACACTCTGTAGTGCATTTTATTTTTAAATTCTGCCAAACAATCAAAATTTTTTTGTATAGGATATTTTTTTATTTTTCTTACCGTTTCAAATCAGTCTAAAATTTTCATATTATTTAGGCAACATGTGGTACTTTCATTTTAGCAACATAAGATCGCCGATTTTTGATCAAAAGTAACCTTTTTTAAATCCAACGGCGTGTATATTATTGAAGCATTGAATAGAGTCGACAAATTGAATTTTTTTCATATACCTATTTTTAACCGCTTTCGATTTGTAAGTAGTTTTATGAATAATTACTATTAATATTCGACAAGACATTAAAGATCTAAAACGCCAAGTTTGCTATGATGTAACAACTGCAATACATAACGATGGTGACATGACACGTCTCACTTTTTAGTGTATGTAAGATATAAAGTTAGTGGAAATGGAGAATAATAATTATTCAAATGCAGATATTTAAAATTTGTTTTATATTCACGGCGAGTCAGTGGCGGCTCGTCGATTTAAGAACGGGTGAAGCGCAGCGTAGTTAGGTGCTCAGCGCCGCAGGCGAAAATTTTTCGTGGTGCCACGCCCAAAATGGAGTTTTATGAAGTTAATTAATTATCCATAGCTTTGGAACATTTTTTAATACTTAGGGGAAATAATATGAATTTATAAGATTTTGAATATATTTTGTTTGCCTTAAAGAACATTATGTAGCTATATCTTTAAGCTAATATCGATTCGATTCGATCGATACAAAACTGCTGCCGCCTCCGATGATCCGAAGGCACTAATTTACATTAATTCTATTACAACAACAAGCGAACAAGCGCCTACAGCCTGCAGCAGCAGTTTTATGCCGCTCCCATCTCTCTTTGGCTTACGTATATTCACCATTGCGTTGCCATAGCACAAATCTAAGCTGGAAAACCGGCGTGCGGAGGGAATTTGCTTATTGTTGATTGTGATTCCTCAACAAAATCATTATTATTTCTTGAGTATATAACGCACTAGTTTTGATAGAAAATAATGGTATTAAGTAAATAATGTGAATTTATATAAAACACTACATTTGTATAATAAAAATACAGAAAACCTAATATTTTAAAAATATTTTTATTTTTAAGTAAATTGATTGGAAAATGTAGGTGAAGCGCGTCCCTTGGCGAACCGCCACTGCCGCGAGTGTCAAAGAATTGTTGCGAGAACCTCCAGAAGATTTAACGCTTTTTTTCCGGATTTGCCGCCAATGAACCCAAGGAAATTTCTCAGAACTGAAGGAAACTTTTTACAAGTTCGGAACTGTGCAGGATCGAAAAATCAATTTCACCCTATTATTGAAAAAGCAGGAAATGAAATTAACATTTTGGCGTATTGTCGTGCCTATCCATGCTTCAATAACAAATGCCAAAAATGATTTAGGAATAACTGGAAAATCAATATAGAGAATTTTATATAAACATGATATGCATGGCTACAAACTAATTTCATTACAGGCTTTAGAACCAAAACGTGCAGATCTTTGCGAAATGTTATTAATTCGTACACAGGAGGACCCAGGTTTTCTAAAAATAATTATTTGGACTGATGAGACAAAATTCTCACGCGAAGGAGTCTTTAACCGTCAAAATAATCATATTTCGGCTGCAGAACATCTACACCAAAAGGTTACCAACAAAAATTATCTATTTGAAAAATTTTTAGTATTAACTGGATGGAGCCCCTGCCTATTGTACTCATGAAGTTTCCGCCGAACCGTATGATATATTTGAAAATAGGTAGAAAAAAGTTGGTTACCGCGATCTCCAGATGTTACTCCATTAGACTTTTTCTGTGGGGTAGGATTAAAGAAGTGGTTTATAAAACACCACTAAATTCAAAAGGAGATCTAGAAAATCAATTAAGGCGCGCTTATGAACAACTTGATCTATAAGAAATTCAAAGAGCTACTACCTGTCATGTGATGAAATGTATTATCGATTGCTTACATGTAAATGGTCAGCACTTTAAATATCTGATGAATTAGGTAAGAAATCCAAAATATTTAATTTACTAACAAAATCGGTTCTTTTCAGAACCACATTTTAGATTAAAAGAAAATCGTTTGGCATTGCGTAAGCTGTGTTTACGTCATAATAGACTTAGCGTTTTCAGATATTTACCCCCGTATTCACTAAAAAAATTTATCTTAAACCTATAACTGCCAAGTTAGACCTGGTCTAAATTTAAACCTCTTTAGTGAATACGGGTGTTATAGTCTATTTGTCGAATATCAATATTAATTATTTATAAAATTGCTTATAAATCGAAAGCACTTCAAAACAGGTATAGGAACACCTTATATGAAAAAAAAATCAATTTGTCCACTCTATTCAACGCGTCAATATATACAGGGTGTTTCATTTCAAAAAAGTCACTTTTGATCAAATTTATAAAATCTGAATTCCAGTTAATTTTTAGGACACTGTATAAAAGTCGGCGATCCTATCTTCCTAAAATTAAAGTATACATCTTGACTAAATAGTATTAAAATTTTGCATTGATTTGCCATCTGGAGAGAAAAAAAATTGAAGTTTTAATTCACATAGTTTTGCAAAAAAGAACACAAAATATTTAATATTTAAGAAACAGCAGATAAGAGAAATGAAAAAATAGTTTCGCATATAACCACACATTTATTCAGCTTAGTTTTTAGTACTTTCTCGAAAATCTCATTACCAACCGATAATGAAAACTTTAGAAATTATGGTATTGGTTTATATATAGTTTCATTGGAATGCTTCAAATTTCTACTTTTTAATGAGCGTTTTGTTTTTACTTCCCTCGTAAAAGGGAAGTATTGTAATGGTGAAAAAACCACCCTTCGAGGTTTTTGCAGATCTTTTCGTTTTCAGGTCGACCTGAAGAACATATTCTTCCATTTTCGTCAGTATTTCGGTTTGTCGATTTGTCAGTCCGTCGTTCTGTCTGTATACACGGCATAGCTCAAAAACTCCCTATACGACTGATTTCAAATTTTGGTCAACAAAATGTTAAAAAAATCATTATTAAGAAACTACTGATTTAATGGACTTCAAAATTTGCGCAAAAGTGCGATGTAAGTAAAAACTGATTAAAATTTTTGGCGGCAAATAATATCCGGTAAAATTTAATTTCCTGGAATAGAACCTAATAATTTATTTTTGTAGACTATGTAAATAATGTTATGAAAAAAAACTAATAATAATAATAAAAAATCGGTAAATTTCCTTTACCCGGCACTTCCCCCGTTATGGATTTTTTGCTTTTATTAAGAATAGTGAAATGTAACCCAATTTAGTTGGGTACATAGTCATTTAGTAAGACATATTATATATACTGTCTTTTTAAACATTTTTATTGGGCGCCAATTTGTTCCATCATATTGGATTCCTATCAATGTTTTACCAGTTTCTACCTATACAACACTTACTTTTTGGGCATAATTTAAAATAAATTTAAGTAGTAGTTTTTACATTTTGTTACGTCATGTTGAATTCGTAGCAGTTTATCTCTGTTATCACATTTAATTTTTCTGCTAAATTTAAGATTTGTAATATAAAAAGAAATTTGGCCGCCATTTTGTTTTGCCATCTTGAATTCGTACCACAACTTTACCTTAATTTACTTAAGTAGCTTTTCAGGCTGACTTTAAATATTTTAAATATTTTACTAGGCCGCCATTTTGTTTCGCTATCTTTATACTATACCAAAATGTGAGCAGTTTTATTCCTACGTAAAAATATGTTTTACCAAATTCCGTCGGTCCATCTGTCGGTCTGCCTGTCACACACACACCCGGCATAGGTTTGGCCGCCATTTTGTTTCTCCATCTCGAATTAGAACTACTTTTTTACTAGTTTGTTTCTATACCACAATTAGTTATTGCACACAATATGAAAACAGGCTGAATTTTTAAATAATTCATTAAACCGCCATTTGTTCCGCAATCTTGGATTCGTAATAAAATTTTACAAGTTGATTCCTACATAATACTTAATTTTTGTGCAAAATTTGAGATAAATTGGATACGTAGTTTTTTAGAAATAATTGTTTTTAACATTTCACTAGGCCGCCATTTTGTTTCGCCATATTGGATTTTTACCAAAATGTGAAATCTATCGGGCAAGTAGTTTTTTAGCTATGCCGCGAACGAACTGACCGACAGACAGACAGACCGACGGAATTGAGACATACTTTTCGGCATCTAGAGACCCTGAAACGTAAAGATCTGAAAAAATCTCGGATGGTGGTTTTTTCACGATTACAATGCTTCCGTTTTACGAGGGAAGTAAAAATAAATTAAAAACTTGAAGTAAATTACAGTTTTTAGCATTTGTATAAAGTTATTAATAATTATATGCAAATATACTATTTATTGAAACTAGTGGAATTCTGTACCAAGGAAGTTATGGGTAAAGGTTAATAAAACTGATTTTTTTTATTTAGGTTTATAAAACTGATATTTGACTTACTTGACGGTAAATGTTCAAAAATATCGAAAATGAAAGTATTGTTTGAATTTTTTGACTATTAATCATATTTAACAATCGGCGATAGTTTAATGTTTTATGTTACTTTGCTTTTTTAGTTAATTCAGTTTGTAGTTGAATGAGGTATAAAGTTTTACATCAGATTCTCTGGCTGCTCAGTTTCATTCGGTAGTGAATATTTTAGCATTTTAAATCGCTTACATCATATAGGCTACAATATTTTCTATCCGTTTATCTATTCCTCGCCCTTCCGTCATTTTCTTTATTGATTCGTAAATGATCATAAAGCACATTGGCTTCACCTGATACATTCACTGGTAATACAAACCATAAAAATGCCTCACACGTATAATTTCGTGAGCACCTTTCCAAATTAAGTGAAAATAGCCATACAATATTTGAATTGCTGATTTTTTGAATTTTTAGAATTAAAGGAAGCATTGAACTTGAAGAATAGAAAATGGTAAAATGCACACTGAATGTAAACTCTAACATTTACCTACCGGAAATAAATGGCAATGAACTTCTATAATTTAAAAAAAAAATTAAATAAGCAGACACTTTACAATACTATATATTTTCTATAACTAAATGCATTCTATATTTGGTATTATTGTTTGTTTCTCTTTTAAAAGGGATAATGAAAATATTATTTATTTATTTTTTTATAAAAATTGGGTATTTTTTATATTTAATAACATGGTCCTCGTAAGTGCACGTGCAGCGCACGTGGGCGCCACTTTAGAAGGGCGCCAAACTGGAGGTTTGAAGCTGCGTTGTAAAAAAATAAACATTTACTTTTATACAACTGGAATTTTTAGATTTTAAACAACTTGTAACGAACAAGATACTAAAAATTTCCTACTGATCCTAACGAGATTCTAATCGAATTTTGATTCCATAGTATCAATTAAGACGTTAATTATTATCTGAGGATTGGTGTAGAAACGTACAATATTAAAAATCCATAAAACGATAAAGCTAGTAGTTTTTTTTCTAACTGAGGGGCGTACTATTTTTTATTAAGAAAGTCAGGGATGGTTATCCATTCCTATGCCCATGATTGAAGTGAAAATTGCCGAATGCTGTAAAAATATAGCTTTTAAGTAGCCATGAGGTTGTACCAAATCTTAATCAAACGACTCTTACTATTTGGGAATTACTAAAGAAGAGATAATTTGTTGTAAAACTTTCAGACCCTGTATTTCGAAAAAGAAATATCTTGCATGCATTCCCACGTTTATATGAACTTTTCGAATTATTTTCTTACAAAGAGTCTCGCTTTAAATGTTGGCGCAATTTTTTGAACTCCTGAGCAAACAATGGAATATAAAAAATGTATGTATAAATTAAGTTCTTATCCTTAAAAATATTACTTACATACGATATTTAAAGGACGCCAAAATATTTCCAGCACGGTTCGCAGATAACCCTTGTGGAGGACCTCTTTAATAAATATTTAATTACTCTCGTTTTGGGCTTTTAAATTTATAATAATAATTTCTCTTGAATCAACGTGATTTGCGGACGCACTACATAAAATTTTTCATCGTTGGAACCCCCACCCCCCTTCCAAAAGCAATTTCTATCTACACTATAAACTGGTTTATGATAAGATTTATGACAAATTGTAATTTCTTCTATCTTCTTTTCATTGTTTTGCTTCATACTGTATTCCTGTAGCTATAGTTATATATTTTTCTGCCTGCTTACAGAATTTGTCTACTAAGAGGGTCTATAAAACAAATAGAGATGTAAAATTAACAAATAAATTAATGAAAATAGTTATTGTTATATGAAAACAATTAATATAGGATCTCAAAAAATTCCCCTTAAATAAGATTGGTTGCTTTGGAATTGAATCTATTCTCAGAAACGATCCACAATCTGAGTTCCATTCGATAATTGTCGTTGTCTTTTAGACATCAAATTTAACGCACAAGACAGTTCATAACATAAGAAAAAAAACTGTTGAAGAAAGCCGAAGTGAAATTTAACTTATGAGCAAAAAAACTCCAATTAGAGTTAATTATTTGTCAATAAAAAACAAAATATGGGATTGCTAAAAATAGCTTTAATTTAGTTTTCTAATAATATTAAATACTGAAAGTTTATCTGGATACCATCTTGTCAAATTCTAGCGTCGCTTTTGATTTTATTGTATTGCCTGTGGTAATATTAACAAGTCGTTTATAATACTTCACAACATTCTGTTATAATAGAAATTAGAAATGTTTATGATAAATATTTATTACCTCAATATATACGTCTACCTCTGACTGTGTATGAATGAATTAACACTTCTTTACAATGACCTTAGGCAAATTAGTTTTGAACGGATATGCCTTTATTTCTGAGTGAAAGTTGTACACTAAAAAGGTTTCACAAGGTTATGAAATACAATAGGTAAAAAGTAAAAAAAAATGTTTAATCATTTTATTAGGCTGCCATTTTGTTTTGCTATATTGCATTCGTACTAAAATATTACGAAGCTATTTTTGTGCAAGATTTCAAGTCAATTGGATAAGTAGTTTCTTCGTAGGAGGAAGGAAGTAATAGTTTTGATAGCATTAAACTTTGAGTGAGATATACTGGGTAGTCAAAAAATACCAAAAAGTGGATAATATAATATTTAAAAGGTACGTGGATGATTGTTTATTAGCCATACCAAAAAATAAAACAACGGAAATTATCTCTCTCTTTAACAATTTTCATCCAAAATTGCAGTTTACTTCCGAAATAGAAAATGATGGTGCTATAAACTTTTTGGATTTAACATTAATAAGAGACCACAAAACAAATGGCATTAAAACTAAGTGGTACACCAAAAAAACCTGGTCCTCCCGCTACCTTAATTATAATTCCAGTCACCCAAAATGTCAAAAAAACTCCGTGATGATAGGATTAGTTGACCGTGCACTAACACTAACATCACCTATATACCGAGTTGACATTCTAAATAAAGTTAAAAATACTCTCTTAAAAAATCATTTCCCATTAAAAGCCATCGAACGAATTATAAAGCGAAGAACCCAAAAATTATACAATGCCACAAAACATATTGTAAATAATCATGACAACAATAAAACAACTACATACATATCTTTACCATACACTGAAGGTCTTTCTGAAAAGATTAAACACATTCTCGGTAAACACGACATAACCGTATGCCACAAATCTAACAATACCCTTAAATCTTTATATACACCACTAAAAAGTCAGACATCAATTAAAAAACAATCAAACGTAGTTTACAGCATTCCCTGCCTAAACTGCCCCAAAAAATATATAGGCATGACCACACAATACCTATCAAATAGACTAAATGGGCATAAATATACAAAAAATGCTTCCACAGCACTACATAAACATGAAAGAGACATGAAATTTGATTTTTCGAGTACAACGGTCTTATCAAAAGAACAACATTACCATAAACTGACATTCAAAGAAATGGTCGAGATAAAAAAAGAAAAAAATACAGTAAACGATCGGAAAGACATTGACAATCTCAGCCAAATATATCACAATCTAATTTAATTCAATTGTTATAAACTATTTTCCATCAATCATAAATACATAATGTATACTGTCAGACTCACAAATACTTTTAAAACAACCCGTATCCACAAATAGTTCTACATTGTTAATATAATCAAAAAAACTAAAGGATATATATAAAAAAAAAAACAATAGAATTCTTTAACCAGTGTATCACTTACCTCCACACTGCCAAGCAAGGTAAAAGAACATCTTTCTCAAGGTATGTACTGTACTATTTTAAATAAATGTTTTAATAATTTTAGTGCGTGCCGTTATACCTAATTGTTTTTATTTATTAACTTACATATATACACTTTTTGTATTTAATTTTTAGATGTGCAGAATTAAATATTTTGAAAAAGCCTGAAATGGACAGGCGAAACGTCAATTAAAGTTTCTTTGTTCAATCCACGAACCTCATCCCAAGAAAGTACTTGATATATTATATATATATATATATATATATATATATATATATATATATATATATATATATATATATATATATATATATATATATATATATATATATATATATATATATATATATATATATATATTATATATATATATATATATATATATATATATATATATATATATATATATATATATATATATATATATATGATAGTATGTTTTCATTCGCCTTTGACTTACGTGATACCAGTTAATTGTTGCTTTTTTCGAACATGTTCTGCATCACAGCAGACACAATGATCCATTTTAGTCAAACGACGATCGCGATTTCGCTCTTATTAGAGCTCATCAGGCCGCCATATATATATATATATATATATATATATATATATATATATATATATATATATATATATACATATACATACTTCGTGCTGAACTAAACTACGTCATAGTTTATTTTCTTTATTTTTAGGATCCATAACGAGGGAAATTACTGGCAAAGCCAATTTACCCATTTTTTATTAGTTTACTTTATTTTTCTATTAATATTATTATTACCATTATTATCATGTATGTTTCATAATTTTTATTTTTATTTATTTATTTTTTATATATATATATATATATATATATATATATATATATATATATATATATATATATATATATGAAAGAATGAAATTTTATTAAAGGATTTTCTTCTATAGGTAAATCAAACATTTTAAATTTTATTACGTTTGTTTGTTGGAATTGACCCTAATTACAGGTATACTACGCTATAATAACACTGATCAAGGCTAAGTATTGGTCGAAACGTTTGTTTTTAATGTCAATATCTTGAAATAAAAATATGGTACAAGAAAAAAGCCATTAACTCTACCCCCTACGAACCTTAATCCAAGAAACTCCCTAGGAATATATCTATATATATTGAACTTCGCTAGATATATTCCTAGGGAGTTTTCTTGGGTTAAGGTTCGTAGGGGGTAGAGTTAATGGCTTTTTTCTTGTATCATATTTTTATTTCAAGATATTGACAGTGTTATTATAACGTAGTAACTTACCTATAGAGGAAAATCCTTTAATAAAATTCCATTTATTTAAGCACACAAAACATTATTAGACAACTATATATATATATATATATATATATATATATATATATATATATATATATATATATATATATATATATATATATATATATATATATATATATATATATATATATATATATATATATATATATATATAATGGCTTTTCACAACTTTAAAAATATTGTAGCTATTATCAAGTTAGTGTTGTTTTTAGGAAATGCGAAAACTGTGGGATCTAAATCTTATACTGTATACTATATAATTACTCGCCAAATACCTAACACAAAGAACGCGATAAGAACACAAGAAAGTTCTATGGTGAATGAGAATTCAACGGTGGGGAATAAAGCTAAACTTTATTATTGATGGTATTAGTGCATTGAGAAGAAAGTGCTTCGGGTCGAGGTCAAACTGCCTTACAGATGAATCGGACTTTCGAATAAAGAATCTAATAAAACTGACAATCGAAAGTCTACGGTAAATAGTAAATATCTGAGACAATAATGTTATAATATATTGACAATTGACAAATTCCTCATGTAGATTATGACGTGACGTAGGTGTTTATTCATATGAATTAAAATAACCATAACATCTGCCATATACGAGCGTTCGTCAGTAAATTAAAATTTATTCTAAATTATTTGGGATCAGAAAACGTGTACGGTCGACTCACTAATCGATCCATATTGTGGATAGAGTACGGTATTGCTGGAAACTTAAATTTTGACCAAATATTCGATTAAATGGCTAGGGAAGAATCTGGAAAAATCACATTATAATTATTTGGTTATAACTTTACACAAATCCTACTATAAACTGTAATTTATTTACATTTTTTAAGTTTTTATTTTATTTATTTATTATTATTATTGTTATTACTATTATTATTATTATTATTTATTTTATATTATTTATGCAGTCTACAAACATTCTCTGTTATTTTTCTCAATAAAAAGGTTTTATATATATATATATATATATATATATATATATATATATATATATATATATATATATATATATATATATATATATATATATATATATATATATATATATATATATATATATATATATATATATATATATATATATATATATATATATATATATATATATATATATATATATATATATATATATATATATATATATATATATATATATATATATATATATATATATATATATATATATATATATATATATATATATATATATATATATATATATATATATATATTATCAAATCAAATAAAAATGTGTTTACACACACACCTTTATTCAGATTTCTTGGCCTTCAGAGGATATATATAGAAAAGCAAAAATATTTAATTTGTTGCAGAAAAGCGGCCTACAATAGGTGTTACGCTTAGCTCCTGGAATCTTTCTACCTTGAAAGACGTTTTCGTTTTTTATTGTGTCACATCGATGATCGCTAAGCATTTGAGATCTCCCTGGATACAAGCCTGCCTGATGAGTGTTAAGGCCCAGAAATCGATCGCAGAAGGGGTATTCTGTAACATAATCAAAAGCAATTTCTTCTTGTAGGCCTCTTTCCTGCAAAAAATTAATTATTTTTGCTTTTCTATATATATATATATATATATATATATATATATATATATATATATATATATATATATATATATATATATATATATATATATATATATATATATATATATATATATATATATCCTTGTTTTAAGGCTGCAATATATGAACTTGCGCTGAACGTCAATGCATCTATCTAGGCAACTGCCTAAAAACACTTGGCTATAGTATTAAGAATAAAGATATTTGCTTATTTTATTTTAAAAGCAATGCGTAAAGCTATATTTACCTGTTTGTATTTATTTCTTCTTTTATACTTTTATATTTCCCCACACTGCGGAAGGACCCGGCAATAATATGTAGAAGAGTAATGGAGTCCAAGGAAATTGGGAATGATTTTCACTTATTTTCCGCCCTGTCGAATTTGAGAAAATACGAGACTATGAAGCACCTTTTTTTAGTCATCAGTTATTATCTTTATTTTCTGTGTGTAATATGCGTATTCAGCAGCTCAAGGATTACTAAAAAATTGCGATTTAAAACCAGTCTAGATTTTTCATTAATCATCACCAAACTTTTTATTTTTAATCCGGTTTCCACGTGTTAGAAGTAGTTTATAAAAGTTGATTCACGCTTGTAACAATTCCGTATGCAAGAGGAAAAGATAAGAAAATATGACAATACAAGAAGAATAAAAAAATATTACAAATCAGTAAATACCCTAAAGAGCTCATTGACTAAAATCAAACCAAATGTAATTAGTGATCAAATCGACTTGTTAGTGCGGTGAATCGTATATAGGTGAAATAAATAAACCTTGGTGTAAGAATTTCTGAATACCAAAAACACACGCAAAGAGGAGATACATCAAGATCGAGTATCGCCGAGCACACTTGATCTAAACATTACAGAATATAGTGGTCCGTCAGACGGACCACTGTATTCTGTAATGTGTATTCAGGTCTGGGTACACAAAGAAGGACAATAAAGAAAACGAAAATCAAAAAAAGCAGCATCCGTCGAATACAATAACAACATTTACACCACCGGTTTTTGGAACTTTTTACACATTTTATTTGAAGCTGATTGGATATAATTTTGAATTATGCCTTCCAATTTATCCGGTAATTCTCTATTAAAGAATTCCACCACACATACATGACACAGTTTATATATGAATATATGTCAGTTTATTTAGTAATAACTTTATACATAGAGCGTATAACAAAAGTAAGAAAACGACAAAATATTTCAGGTACCGTTTATCTAAATTAAATGAAAATATGTACACTTAGGTATGATATTATGCCGGATTCAATGGCGAATTCCACATTGCTGCCAAGTTTACCGTTTTTCTGTTATAAAAGGAAATTTTTTTTTATTGGAACACCCTATACTATATCATTTTTTTAAAATCTGCGTGTAATTCTAAATAATTTTTATTAAGAGCACTTTTTATGAAAGGCAACAGTTTTTGCGAAAATAAAGGTCTAATATCAATAATTTAATGTATTACCTTTTACACCTGCACACAAAAGGTTACCTGATACGTTTGATAATGTCAGTTTTGTTTATTTACAAAAATGGATCGTTTAACTGAAACCTAAATAATTAAAATTTTAATTAATTATACTGCGTTATGGGGATAAAATGGGAAACCTCCTAGATGTTTGTAACATTTTTAATGACAAGTATTCTAATAGAAATCCAATAACTAAATCTCTATATTGTAAGTAAAATTAACAAAAAAATTCCTGAAACTGGAAAGGTAAAAGATCCAGACCGGAAAGCACAACAATTTCACATCTTTCTACCAAAACATTAACAAGACAAAACAACATACATTAAAAATAATGCCAGCCTTCTCGATTCATCTACATTCGATTTCTATTCGCTCCTTTAAATCCTCGAAGTCATTGAGCTTAGTTTTATACACCACGTTTTTAAGGTGTCCGTACAAAAAGTAGTCGAGGGGGGTCAAGTCCAAAGACCGAGGTGAAACCCTGCGTCAAATCCATCTTTCAAAAAAAATTGTCTAAATATTCCCGAAGATTCCGCGCAAAATGCGGTCGAGCACAATCCTGCTGAAACCATATTTCATCCTTTGCCTAAAAAAATCAAGTTTAAATACTTAATACTGCAGGTAAAGTAATGAACTTACGGTTATTCGGAAATAGATCTGCAATAGCTGGGATAATTTCGGCCCTTAAAAGATTTCTCCAGTTAATGTGTCTTCCATGAAGAACGGGCCGATTATTTCTGCACCCTCTATACCACCATATACCACACCAAACGTTTATCTTTTGGAGAAATTGGGTATGATTATCACGTTTCCAATGTTAATTTGCGCTAGCCCAATATCGACAATTATGCCTGTTAACCTATCCATTAAAAAAAAAGTTGCTTCGTCAGAAAAAATAATTTGATTGACAACATTTAAACTGATTAAACCATCTTTTACCTTTCCAGTTTCACAAAATTGTTCGTTAATTTTACTTACGGTAGATTTAGTTATTGGATTGCTGTGAAGATATTTGTCATTAAAAATGTTACAACCATCTTCCAGATTTCGTATTCCATTCCCATAACCCAGTATAATTAAAATTTCAATTCAAACTTTGAGTTTCAGCTAAACGATCCATTTTTGTAAATCAACAAAACTGACCTTGTAAAACATATCAGATAACAATTTGTGTGCAGATATTTTAATAAAAGGTAATAAATAAAAAAAGTGTTGTTAATAAAAAGTATTGAGAATTTTACGTAGATTTTAACAAAGTAATATAATATAGGGTGTTCCATTAAAAAAAAATCCCTTCATAACAGAAAAATGGTAAAGTGTCTATTTTGCCATACCTGGAACTTCCGTCGTCATAAAACTCTTCCCCTTTATTAAAAAATGTTAAATTTGTTTTAGTTTCATTCACATATCTAACAACGATGGTCAAGTAAATGCATTGCTTATATACTCAAGTAAGCCAGGAAACTGATTTTTACCGAGTTTTTAAATATTTAATTAGTAACCATTTCGTTTTGCCATATAGAATTCGTACCAGAAAAAAAACTCCTAACTTGGACTAACCAAAAACGCAGTTTGATAATTAAAACACAATTTCGTACTTTTTCGGCTGAAAAAGACAATCTCATTGATTTCTTTATAGATGTTTTTTTTTCGGTGGAGGTCGGCTTAAAATAAATAACTATATATCTAAAGCCATAAAGGTATATTTTGGTATTCCGGAGGGTGCCAAACGTTGATATTGCTTATTATCAGTCTCCTAACATATCAATTTGATTTCGGAAAAAAGCCTACAACACGCTGTTTTTTGTATTACGAAGCTGTAGACCTATCTGTTGCTATATACTTTTCATAGGTTAGATCTATCCTTGAATTTTCTTCTATAGTTTAAAACCCTTCTTATGAGGCATCCTGATTAAAAACACATTTTATTTCTTATACAGGGTGATTCATGAGGAAATGTCAATACTTCAGGTACATATTCAGGACCAAAAAATAAACATAAAAGTCTATATAAATAAGTGTCCGCAAGGCCTTAGTTCTCAAGATACAGGGTGTTAAAGTTTTTATTTAATTTTCCTATTTTTTAAATAAAATCTATGATAATGTAAATAATGGAGTGAAAATTGATATACGGGGGTTTCTTGGTATGACAAATTCGAATCTAATATTAGTATTGCTCTTACTTGTAGGGAGCGCCACCTACATGTCTTTCTACTTCTTCGAACAATCACAACTTTTTGGTACAGTCTTGTATTACATTTTTGAGCAAAACAAATTATTACCTTGCCATTTCTACGTCAAAAAGGTATACCTGTTAAAAGTGGATACGAGCAACCGTTTTCGAGATATTTGGATTTAAAACAGTTTCGGCGCATGTGATTTTTTTTATTAAATTCACATAAAGCATGCATGTATTGTTAAAAAATAGAAGTGTGCCTTGCCTGACAGAACAACTGCTGGTTGGTGTTCTCATCGTTTTTCCTGTTACTTAGCAATAGTAATGTCAGTTAATAATAGATAAGATCAAATTTTGTCACTGTCAATTTCTGTTCATAACTTTTATTATCTGACAATAATCATTTAAGAAACTTTACTAAACTTATACGTCATTATGCCTGTGATATTCTCGCATCGTGAATATGCATATATGATATTCGTCTATGGCTTCTGCAATGGGGTCGCAATTCAAGCAGTCACGGAGTACCAGCGTCGTTTTCCAGATAGAAGGGTGCCAGATAGAAGAGTTTTTCAACAAGTTTTCACTACTGCTGGAGAATCTGGGATGTTTCCAAGTGCGAAAATTGTATCTGAAAGGGAATCGGGACCCAACGTTGAAGTAGAAGAGGCTATACTCAATACCGTCGAAAATGATCCAAGCATAAGCACTAGGCGGATTGCAGATACTTATCAAATTACACAATCGTCTGCTTGGAGAAATCTCCACATTAATTGTTTATACCCATTTAATTTACAACGGGTTCAACATTTGCAGTAGGGTGATTTTGAGTTGAGAATGCAATTCGGTAACTGGATTAATGAAGATCGAAGGTTGTATAGGTATGTTTTGTTCACTGATGAAGCACAGTTCACGCGTGATGGTATAAATAATCTTCATAATGAACACCGGTGGTCCTATGAAAATCCTCACGCTACAGTAGAACATAATTTCCAACATAAATTTAGCATTAATGTGTGGTGTGGAATGTTAAATGGTCATTTAATTGGTTCATTTATAATCGACGGTAGTCTTACAGGAAAAAAATATTTTAACTTTCTAGAAAATCACTTGCGAAATCTATTAGAAGATGTTCCCCTTAATATAAGACAAAACATATATTTGCAGCATGATGGAGCCCATGCACACTACAGTTTACTTGTAAGAGATTTTTTAAACCAAAACTTTCCAAACAGATGGATTGGTCGAGGGAGGTCCGTTTAATTGGCCACCTAGATCGCCAGACCTTAATCCTTTGGATTATTGTCTTTGGGGATGGTTCAAATCAGTGGTATATTCCACTAAAGTAAAAACAAGAAAAGCATTATTGGATTGGATAACAAACGCAGCACAAGCACTAAGAAATGCACCCGAATGTATTCACAGAGCAACCCGAGCTATACACCATAGAACTGACCTGTGCTTAGAAGCAAATGGTGAAATTTTTGAAAATTATAAAACGTAACCTAGATTTTATTAAAAACAACTTAAAAAATAACAATTTTAATAAAAATTAAATACCTTTTGTTTAGTTTATGTCTGAGGCACTGAATACACACCTCAAAAGAATGTGTTAGTCTTTCATTTCAAAGCTTTTGTGCCAAGATGCGTTTAAATTTGGACAAAATAACAAACTTTTAAAATTTTGCGATAAAAAATTACATACGCCGAAATTGTTTTAAATCCAAATATCTCGAAAACGGTTGCTCGTATCCACTTTTAACAGGTATACCTTTTTGACGTAGAAATGGTAAAGGAATAATTTGTTTTACTCAAAAATGTAATACAAGACTGTACCAAAAAGTTGTGATTGTTCGAAGGAGTAGATAGACATGTGTAGGTGGCGCCCCCTACAAGTAAGAGCAATACTAATATTAGATTCGAATTTGTCATACCAAAAAACCCCCGTATATCAATTTTCACTCCATTATTTACATTATCATAGATTTTATTTAAAAAATAGGAAAATTAAATAAAAACTTTAACACCCTGTATCTCGAGAACTAAGGCCTTGCGGACACTTATTTATATGGACTTTTATGTTAATTTTTTGGTCCTGAATAGTATTGAAATTTCCTCATGAATCACCCTATATATGTAATATCTCTGCGTAATAATTGTGCAAAATTCTTAAGTCATAATGTCTGGTATTTCTTCTGAGCATATATTCAAGACTTTTGCAGCTGTATGTGTTGGAATATGTAGGTTTTTACAGAATCTTTAAATTATTTTTTGATTTGTTTCGTTCCCAGTTTTGATATTTAGTCGTTAGTGTGATCTTTTCTGACAAAACAAAGAAAAACTCTGAACCTGGACTAACCATTAACTCAATTTAATAAGTAAAACAAAATTTCATAAAAAATAATTTACTGCTGAAAAAAACAATCTTATTTATTTCTTAATCGATATTTCTTTTCGGTGGAGATGTAAGAGACGTAACTGAACTTCCTAAAGTATTCATTATTCTCTGTGCACTTTTGTAACATGCGTTAGTTTTAAGATATTTTTTAAAGCTTCTACGGAACTGGGCGACGACGATCTTTTCATTTTGAGGAGTACATTAACGCAAAAACTAAAAACGCCAAATCATAACTTCAAAAACTAGATAGATGCCTTTTGCTGTTTTCAGTTTATTTTATAGCAGTATGGTTGCCATTACTGCAGTATGTACGCTTGCCATGCGGGTAGTTTAAAAATAAAAAAAAAAATTTAATTAAAGGAAACATATTTTAATAATTATAAGAGATAAATTAAAAAAAAAAAATCTCGAAAATTGTAAAAATTAACTTAAAGTAAATAAATAAAACAAGAAATTTGAAAACAAAGTTCTTATTAACAAAGGGTTAGTTTAGCTTAGTCGAACAGTTTTTTAAGAATTCATATGAGACATAAAAAATGATAATAACACCAATGTGTTGTGTGTGGAGCCGGTACCAGGGACAGGTGCTGGTAGCTAATAACACAAGCATCGTTCGAAAACTACCTCCAAAATTTGAGGGAGATCTTCGCGTAAATAGTATAATTATATCAAGAGCGACCAGCCTTAAAAATCACGAATTTGTTGGTCTTATCCTTGACCTCTCATAGTATGTGACATAATACGTAGGGGTTGTCCAACGAAGGGTAAACACCTTTATAATTTCTTTATTTTACAAGATATTGAAAAATGGTAAAAACAAAAGTTGTAGGGATTTTAGAGAGGAATAAGGATAATTTATGATAAAAACAATTGAACATCAAATAAAAAAATTACGCGAAAAAATTATGGTTATTTTGCTTATTTTAAATGGAACACCCTGTATATTATTGCATTTTTGGATTCTCCCGAAAATTCTAAACACTTTTTATATAAGATATTACACCTTTAAACCTAATAGTTTCGGAGCTATGAACAGTTGAAAATCAGTATTTTGGCTAATTTGCATTATTGTAAAACCTATCTAATGAAATAGGTACCATGAGTATACGAAAGTTGGTACTTCAGCTTGTACCATAGTAAGCACCACTATTAATTAAAGTGGCCAAGAGGCCGATTTTTACTTGTTTTTAGCTTAAAAACATATGAATTTAGGAATAACGAAGTGGCAACATATCTGCAATAACTAAACGAGTAGATATTAAATAACGACGGAACAATATTTATTATAAACAAAATATATGTTTCAAAAAAAAACTCGTGGCTGATTTTCCTCATTAAAAAAAGGCTTGTTAACAACTCTCTTCTTATAATCCGCATTCCCGGGCTCGCTGCAGAATCTAACTCCTAATTTCTTTAACGTGTTTAAACTTGGTTATCGTCTATCGAGATACCTGTGCAAATACTGTCGTTTGGTTGCCGGGCAACAAGTTAATCAAAGATTTGTCAAACTTTCGGTAGTTTACTTTTTAAAGAATATTATTTTAGTGAAGTTGTTAGTTGTTAAAGATGAACAGAAACGTCACACGTTATTCCAAAGCCGAAATGATAGATTTGTTAAATATATTGGCGAGGAATGGTTATCAGTTAAGACCGTCCAAACGAGAGTATCTGGACAGATATCCCGATAGACGACAACCAAGTTTAGGAACATTAAAAAAATTAGGAGTTAGATTCCGCGAGACCGGAAACGTGGATTATAAGAAGAGAGTCGTTGTTAACAAGCCTGTTCTCAATGAGGAAAATCAGCTAAGAGTTCTGCTTTCCATTTATGAAAATCCAATTCAAAGTACCAATTCTCGGAGCGAAGCACTTGGTATGTCTTACACATCTGTGAAGAGAATTTTACAAAATCACAAAGTCCATCCCTATCGTATTTCATATCACCAAAAGTTACTACCTGGAGATATAGAAAAAAGAGTAGATTTTTGTTCTTGGGCTATAGAGAAAACTTACCAAAACCCTGACTTTTTTAGAAATGTGTTATTCACAGATGAGTCTACGTTTAGGAGTGACCGTACTATGAACCGACATAATATAAGGTACTACAGTCAACAAAATCCTAATTGGAGAGGGGAAATTATGAAACAAGGAAGATGGTCCGTGAACGTGTGGGGTGGCATTGTAAACGATTATGTTATTGGACCATATTTTTTCCAGGGTAATTTAACTGGTAACATATATTTAAACTTTTTAAGGGAGTCACTGCCGATTTTATTAGAAAATGTGAACATTCAAGTTAGAAACAATATGTGGTTTCAACATGATGGGGCCCCACCGCATGGCACACGTGATGTCACATACTTTTTAACTGAACGTCATGGATCGAATTGGATAGGTAATAGGGGGAATCCATGGTACGTAAATAATGAAGCCGAAGGACCGATTCTATGGCCCCCTAGGTCTCCGGACCTCAGTCCTTTGGATTACTTTTTATGGGGATTCGTCGACAATTTTGTAAATGCTACGCCTTGTGAAGGTCCAAACGAAATGAAGGAGAGAATACAAGAGGCCTTTAGAGCCGTTAACAACGAAATGTTACGTAACACTCAAGAAAACTTTATAGAACGCATGCAAATGTGCTTAGCCGCTGAAGGAGGCATTTTTGAAAACTAGATTTTTTTCTCATAAGTTTTGTTTCCTTGTTCTTTGATACCTATTTGTTTAGTTATTATAGATTTTGTTTATAATACATATTGTTCCGTCGTTATTTAATACATATTCGTTAAGTTATTATAGATTTGGTTTATAATAAATATTGTTCCGTCGTTATTTAATATCTACTCGTTTAGTTATTGCAGATATGTTGCCACTTCGTTATTCCTAAATTCATATGTTTTTAAGCTAAAAACAAGTAAAAATCGGCCTCTTGGCCACTTTAATTAATAGTGGTGCTTACTATGGTACAAGCTGAAGTACCAACTTTCGTATACTCATGGTACCTATTTCATTAGATAGGTTTTACAATAATGCAAATTAGCCAAAATACTGATTTTCAACTGTTCATAGCTCCGAAACTATTAGGTTTAAAGGTGTAATATCTTATATAAAAAGTGTTTAGAATTTTCGGGAGAATCCAAAAATGCAATAATATACAGGGTGTTCCATTTAAAATAAGCAAAATAACCATAATTTTTTCGCGTAATTTTTTTATTTGATGTTCAATTGTTTTTATCATAAATTATCCTTATTCCTCTCTAAAATCCCTACAACTTTTGTTTTTACCATTTTTCAATATCTTGTAAAATAAAGAAATTATAAAGGTGTTTACCCTTCGTTGGAC